>CM076673.1:165568099-165965599 GCA_038501925.1 Xenopus petersii
CTCCTTTAATGAATCTTGAACCAAATTCTGGACACAGAGAATGATGGAGAGGGTTTTACACTTTGTAGCTATTTCACTATATTTACTGCTAAGATAAGGTTTTTGTGATGATCATGTCATCTCTTATTATCCCATTCTATAAAACAGACAGATAAATAAATCATAGTAACCCTGGTTAAGTGCAGTTCACTAATTTATTTCAAGAACCACATAAATATCTAAAAAAAAGCATATGATACCAAGCGACCCTTTAGCTAAATTATGCATATGCATGTGACATAATTTAAAGAAATAAAATATGTCCTTCGACTTGAACATATTCATGGGTCACTCGCGTCCCTCTGTGTTTTATTCCTTATTAAAATTTATATGCCATCAGTGATTCAGTTGAGTGCTATTACTAAATATAGGGAATACTTTCCCTAATACTGAATCAAGTCATGTGACTAGTGTAGGCTAAAATGTCACAAGCACAGATATCTCAACTTGCTTCCAGTGAGGTTTGCGGGTGCCGCACAGTCCCACATGACAAGCTGCTCTAGGAATAACTTACTTTTGGAACTTGTAAAAACTAATAATACTGAACTCATCTCTAGCATTTGTGTGGGTGAGCATTTAGGGAATAGTGATCATAACATGGTCTCCTTTGAGATTCTGTTGCAGAAGCAATTCTATAAGGGAGTAACTAAAACACTAAATTTCAGACGTGCAAACTCTGACAGTATAAGGGCATCTCTGCAACATATTAAGTGGGAAATGCTTTTCACAGGGTTAAACACAGAACAAAAAAGACACAGACAAAAAGTCTTTAAAATGCTGCTTAATAAATATACCTGTCAGTATATTCCACTTGTAAGCAAGGAACGTTGTTGCAAAGCAAAACCTTTTTGGTTCAATAGAAGTGTTGGTGTTGAGGTGGTTAAGGAAAGATGTGCTTTTAAGGCTTTCAAGTTCGTTGGGACAGCTGAATAATTTATAAGCCAATAAATCATGCAAAGAAGCTATAAGGCAAGCTAAAATTGATATGGAAAAGGATATTGTAGCAAGCAGTAAAAAAAATCCAAAATGATTTTTTAAATATGTTAATATTAAAAAAATTAAGCAGGAAGGGGTGGGACCCTTACTATCAGAGGGGGGTCAGCTGGTTGATGAAAACAAAATAAAAGCGCAGATTCTGAACTCATATTTTTCATCTGTCTAAACAAATGAGGAACCAGTTATTGAAGGTTTCCTTCTTAACAGTCCCAATTCTAGTAATACAACTAATGATGCATGGTTCACACAGGAGAAAATTCAAAAGAGACTAGAACATTTTAAGATTAACAAAGGTCTGGGGCCAGATGGTATTCATCCCAGGGTACTTAGCGAGCTTAGCTCTGTGATTGCCAAACCTCTTTACTTAATATTTCAGGATTCAATTTTTCAGCAATTCGCCAGTCTCTGGTAGTACCGAGAGACTGGCGAATTGCTAATGTGGTGTCTCTATTAAAAAAATTATCCCATTCTCAGCCTCAAAACTATAGGCCAGTTAGTCTGGCGTCCATGTAGGAAAGCTTTTCGAAGGGATAAGATATGCACTTTATAGCAAACCATAATACTATGAGTGTGTGCCAGCATGGTTTTATGGGTTATAGATCTTGCCAGACTAACGTAATTTCTTTTTATGTGAAGGTAAGTAGAGACCTTGATTCTGGGATGGCAGTGGATGTGATTTACTTTGACTTTACTAAAGCATTTGATACAGTGCCACACAGAAGGTTACTGGTTAAATTAAGGATTGCTGGCCTGGAACATAGTACTTGTACCTGGATAGAGAACTGGCTAAAAGATAGACTACAAAGAGTGGTGGTAAATGGAACATTTTCTAATTGGACCAGTGTTGTTAGTGGAGTACCGCAGGGCTCTGTACTAGGTCCCTTGCTTTTCAACTTATTTATTAATGACCTGGAGGTGGGCATTGAAAGTACTGAAAGTACTGAAAGTACTAATTTGTGCAGAACTATAGGTTCCATGCAGGATGCTGCCACTTTACAGAATGATCTGTCTAAGTTGGGAAACTGGGCAGCAAACTGGAAAATGAGGTTCAATGTTGATAAATGCAGGTTATGCACTTTAGCAAAAATAATATAAATGAAAGTTACACACTAAATGGCAGTGTGTTGGGAGTTTCCTTAAATGAGAAGGATCTAGGGTTTTTGTAGATAACAATTTGTCTAATTCTGGGCAGTGTCATTCTGTGGCTACTAAAGCAAATAAAGTTCTGTCTTGCATAAAAAAGGGCATTAACTCAAGGGATAAAAACATAATTATGCCTCTTTATAGGTCCCTGGTGAGGCCTCATCTGGAGTATGAAGAGCAGTTTTGGACTCCAGGCCTTAAGAGGGATATAAATGAGCTGGAGAGAGTGCAGAAACTAAGTGCAACTAAATTGGTTAGAGGGATGGAAGACTTAAATTATGAGGGTAGACTGTCAAGGTTGGGGTAGTTTTCTCTGGAAAAAAGGTGCTTGCGAGGGGACATGATTACACTTTACAAGTACATTAGAGGACATTATAGACAAATAGCAGGGGACCTTTTTACCCATAAAGTGGATCACCGTACCAGAGGCCACCCCTTTAGACTAGAAGAAAAGAACTTTCATTTGAAGCAACGTAGGGGGTTCTTCACAGTCAGGACAGTGAGGTTGTGGAATGCACTGCCGGGTGATGTTGTGATGGCTGATTCAGTTAATGCCTTTAAGAATGGCTTGGATGACTTTTTGGACAGACATAATATCAAAGGCTATTGTGAGACTAAGCTCTATAGTTAGTATAGGTATGGGTATATATCATTTATGTAAGGGTATGGAGGGGTGTGTGTATGGATGCTGGGTTTTCATTTGGAGGGGTTGAACTTGATGGACTTTGTCTTTTTTCAACCCAATTTAACTATTTAACTATATATAAATATGTAACTATGTGAGAGGTTTAAAATGTCTCAAATGATGTAAAGATGTTCCATTTATATTCTGCGACAAAAGAAAATAATAAAATTTAATAAATGTTTATGGATGGTTAGTACAATATGAGTACATATAAACTGTAAATAAAACTGAATTGATTAAAAATGGTCCAGTATTAACATAGCAGCTCCCATTGACGTTTATAGGACATCGACAACTTTTACTTGGTGAATTTAGCAAAAAATAAACATTTTAATGTTAGTAAATAGGCCCCTTAGTCAAGTACACATTTATTAAAAGTTTGAGATTTCTGAAACCATGATTAAATGAATTTTTTTTCCTAAAACCGCAAATGCTATAAAATTATTAAAAGATCTGAATACAAAAAGAGTGAATGTAAAAAACGCACTGGGGGTGCAGAACATTTGGCACATCTCCTTCACATGGCTGCCTGTTAAGCAAATGATAGTATAGAATTATTCTACTAACATTCAAAACCCTTCACTCTTTTGCCCCTCACTACATCCTTCACTTGTCTCATTGTATGTTCCTGGCTATTTCTTCCACTCCTCTAAGAGCCACTGTCTTTTTACACCATGTATTGCCACCTCTCATCTGAAATTTATATTGGGTTTATGTGATGTTTAAATTATTTTTAGCAGACTTAAGGTACGGAGATAAATAATACAGAACAACCCTTTATCTGGAAAACCCCAAGTGCTGCACATTGCAAATAATAGATCCTATTTTACATGTATAGTAAATTACCTACACTCAGGCATCATTTTGTTTTTTACTGTCTTTTGTTTTTCTAAGGGACAGATTTATCAAGGGTCGAATTGAAAATTGAATTTTTAAATTTGAATTCTGAGTTTATGTTATTGTAATTCGACTAGGGAATAGTCCAAATTCGGTTTGCATTTAAAAAAAAATTCAAATTTTTAAATTTATCCCTTAAGGAATTCAAATTCGACTATTCGCCATCTACTGAACTATTCGCAAACTTGCTGAATTGGTGTTTTAGCCTATGGGGGACCTCCTACAATCAATTTGGAGTCGTTTGGTGGACTTTTGAAAAAAAAAAAAATTTTGGTGAAAAAACTCTAATCGAATCCTATTCTACCAAATTAAAAAGATTCAAATTTTTTAATACATTTTGTTTGGTCATTTTTCCCCCGAATTCTGAGTTTATGGGAGTTTTTATAAACCCCCATAAGCTCTAAATTCGACCCTTGATAAATATACACCTAGTTGTGCACTCCTTCCCTGTTCTACTACACTACATGGAAATAAACTGTCAACACAATATTTGTCTAACTTTTAATCCCTGTGACAGTGAGGATTTCTTTGACAGTGAGAGAAAAAATTGAGAGAAGTAAAGAATTTACAGGACTAAGAAATAATTTGAGAGTAAAAACAAAGGGTAAAAACATACAGGTAAGTAAAGCAGAAGGGAGGAGGGGAGAGCAAAAGGAAAAGGAAAAGAAAAAGGCAAAAGAGAGAGCAGGGTTTTTGTGAATTTTGTCTTTTTTAAGGAAAATCATACAAATCTCATCTCATTAAGCCAGTGAGATGTAGAGACAAAAAGTAATCAACCACTTACTTACTGAAGATGCCTCAGGAAAGGCACCCATTTTACAGTAATAAATTGTATTTTAAAAGGCCTACTATTATACAATTGTGTTTAAAAAAAGCAGTTTGAAAAAAAAGCAGACTTTTGTTGACATTTTCTATAATTAATTAATACATACATACAGTATATAATATATATATATATATATATAATCCAGAAACAAATGAGGGAAATGCCATTTCCTATAGTGTCCTAATATATATAACTATCAATATCTCATTTCTGACTGGTCTGGTTTTTCCAAAACAATACTATTTCATTATTATTTTGTAGCCTTAAGACACTTATGATTCAAATAATTGAAAAAATCCATTATGTGGAATAGTCTACATCCCAAGCAATCTGTTTAATAGATCCTATACTTGTATTTGTCTATAAAATGATAAACTCAAAATCTCCCTGGGCTACTAAAAATGTCATTCAATTTTTCTAAATCTGGGACAAACATTAAAAAAATGCCAGTATCCTGGGGGTGAGAGATTTGAAGCTTATCAGGCATCAAGTTTCACCATAAACCTAAGTAAAATCAATTCAGGCGAGCCTAGTGGATATTACTCCTGTCATAATATTGCTGGGAAATACAAACATATTTTCAATGGTTTATTTTAAAAAAAACCTGTAAAAATAGTAAATAAATCTTTTATTCACAACCTAAATCAGTTCCACAAGCGTTTGCTGTCACTTAGCTCATTTTACAAATCATTATTCATTATACGACATTAGAAAACATAATTTGATGGAAGAATTTGAACTAAGGCTATGGGCACACAGACTGAAGGCTCAGCTGCTATCAGCTTGTGTATTTTTGCAGTCTGAAAGAAAAAGATCTGCTCCCTGCTCCATTGATTTGAATCTGATCAGCCTGCGTGCGCTCACACACAGTGAAGCTGAAGCTGAGGTCAGCCCAAATACACGAAAGGTGGCATCTCCTGGGTGACCTCAGCTTCAGCTCATGTGTTGTGTGTGTGTGTACTGGAACCATATTTTGTGCTCCATTAACTGAAACATTACAAGAATTGGGAGATCAGAGTGAGGTTGGGAGCAATATGAATGTTCTAAATTACCACTCAAGCTGGTTTATAAGGAAACTGGAGAAACAGGGAAAAAAAAATCATATGTACAGTAGCTTACATATGGTTTATTTTGATAACAGTTGTATCCCTTTATATTAACCCTCTGCGCCACCTTGTACTAATGTGAAATGCACATGACTAGTATCACTAAGATCCCTGTGTATTTTTATTGGGCCCAGGTATGTTTGGCAAGCAGTTAAGTGATTTTCCAAATGATCTTTGGCTGGCTATATTATTACCTTCATAGTGAAGCTGAGATGACCAATGATCAAAGTGCAGCAAGATAATAATGAAAAACAGTATAACAGGATACACATGAGATTTATGGAGCTTTCACATAGAGCAGAGGCATTCTGCCAAACAGAAGTTGTGAATAATTTACTGTCGGACCTGGTTTCAGGTTTTCACATTTTAAAAATTGGCCCGACTGACACAGAGCAATTGGCAAAGGGTGCAATTTAGAGAGGAAGATGTAACAGGAGGGCACTGGTGCATGTTATAATGCCACTTATTCACTTCCCTTTAGCTGTCCCAGCTATAGGTTATTAAAAGGCTTATCATCTCAAAGGGGAGGGAATGTAATTAAAAATGGCAAGCGTTATTTAAAATGGCGTTTTTGCGAATGTTTAGCACTGCTCACAACGTAAAATCATTTGCTGGCTAATATCATATTGCACATTATTGCTAAGCAAAGGTTACCTGCTCTGGAGTTTTGCTAAATATTTTGTCTCTAAAAACACCTTGTGGTTGAGAAATTTTATTACATACACTGCGGGGCAAATTCACTAACCGGCGAAAATTCGCCAGCGCTGGCTTCAAGCACATCGCAACACTTCGCCAGGCGTAAATTACCCTGGACAACGCTAATTCACGAAGATCCGAAGTTGCGCACAGGGTTCCGAATACCAGCGAAATTACCCCAGCGAAATTACGCTCAGCAGTTCGAAGTTACGCTAACGTTGGCTAATTAGCATATGGCGTGCAGTTAAAGTACAATGGCCGTATATGCTGCAGCAAATACATTACACTACACAAGGCCAAGGAACCTTAATAAAATTATATAAAGTTGTTATATGTAGGAGGGAAGGAGGGTACCCCAAAAGAAAATTTATGTTCTTTTTCAGTTTATCACCCCTTAAATAGGAAAAAAACGCCACAGTTTTTTGGGACTTAGAAAAATTTTAAACTTTTTTTTTTTAGGAACTCCTGTCTACTCTATTGCACTTCGCCAGGTGTTGAAGGCAAGTCTGGCGATAGAGGTAACTGTCAGTAAAATAAAAAACGTAGTGAATTTGCATAGTAACGTTCTTTCACCAGACCAAAAATTCGCCTGGCGTTAGAGGGCAAGTTGCAGAGTCTATCTCTTTGGCGAAATTTTCACCAGCGTTAGCCACTTCGCCCTTTAGTAAATTCCCCCCTGCAAATGTTCACAAACATTGCGAGGAAGTTGTTGAGGTCTGTAATCAGTCAAAAAGTATGCAAACATGGTCACTAATGTTTGCGAACATTTTTTGCACAAAACATGTTACATTCCCCCATATGAGTGCAACAATAAAGATTTATAAAATGACATTTAAAATGGTATTGGTACATCTTTTATCATCGAATCAAAGTGTGTAAATCCATGAATTTTATCTGTTTGAGCATGTAGAAAACTGTCCATAATAAGCAAGAACAAATGTCACCTCAAGCAGTAACCGCAAGCTTCATTAGTCACATTCAACATGAACAAGATACGGTCTTCCTCTTAGGACCCTATTAATCCATTTACACAGAGATACAAGATAGCCCTTTATTTCATAACAAACAAAGACACTGCAGGAAAGACTAAAAGTAAAGTGTGACTGAAAGGTCACCCCTTAAATATCAGAAGCATCAGATATGCACCCATGGTGGTTTTCAACTCCCAACGGCTTTACATTTTCTGGGCTTTCTACTTTTTTTCTTTCATTAGCAAAATCTGTTTTAAATACCAAAATGAATTGAAAACACCTTTATTCCAGAGAATCTTGGTTTATTACACAATGGAACTGGCCAAAGAATTTTGGACTCGTTTGGCTGGTAAGGTTGAGGTTGGGATAAATGTGTTTGGAGCCTACAATAATTAACCGTCACACACACATTTAACAGGGAATACCCTGTGTGCCTGATGGACCCATCATTGTTTGCAGCTTAGTTTACATGAGTAATAGCAGACATTATGGGGTGACGCAATATATTTCTTTATGCTCTCTTAGGACAGTGTCATATGAAGACATGTCTCCCAATCTATTGGAAAATCAAGGTTTCTGCTCAAGATAAAAGACTTTGGGGGGAAAGTGTACTTACAACATGCTTTGTCCTAAATGCCCATTTGCCAGTAGCTTGTCATGGAATATATCAGGGTCAACCCATCATGCAAGACACAGGTCTAAAAACACAGTAACATATCTCTGTATGTGATATTCTACAGAAGCCCACAGTAGTAAAAACATCATTATTTTGCCCATTAGGGATGGTGTTCATATGGTTTGGGCAGTGAATACTTAGGCCAAATCAAATAATGTGTTGTTTCCATCCATATATATCAATGCCAATATGTATATAAGAGATGCAGCATGCCCGCAAGAACCTATCCCTCAAAGTGTTTAAGCTGCTATAAATATAAAATAATGAAATTATTTAATTTATCATGAGTAATCATACTCTGATACTGAGATGGTTTTAAGACCTCTAATGAGAGATAGTAAACTATTCCCTAGTTAAAATGACTTTTATATTAATCACTAATAATTGCAAATAGAACTTGGATCAGTGCACATTGTGCAGATTGCTGGACCTGTTTCCAGAAGGCAGTGCTGCTCAATACACAACAGCAAATGGGCATGACACATACCCGTAAAAAAGGTATGCCCTATAGAATGTAATTGTGTATTCACCAAATGTTATTTTCAAAATTAATTTTAAAATTATCTGCTGCTTCAGGTTCATGCTACTGATGCATGACACAATTATTTAGCAAACATTTGGGCATAATGAGCTGCATGTAAAATGCAAAGTGCTTGAGGAAATACACTGAATTTGACCCCAATAATCACAAATCATATGCTACAAGCTTAAATGTTAACACTACCCTACAGTTATGCTATCAAAATAATGCGTCTTATGGAGCAAAATCATTTGTACAGCATAAATCAGTATTTCCCAACAGTGTTGCGCTGTTCTCTATATTACTCTATTTCTTATATTACTAACTGTATAGCAAGCATTTTATTGACTTAATTATTATTGTATAAGTACAACCAGGGGTGTTGTGCCTCTTGAGGTGGGTTGAAAAATGCACCTCAGGTGGCAACGCTGAACAAGGGCAGCAAACAGTCACTTCTGGTAACTTTAAGAGCCAAATTCTGTTCTAGTGTTCTCTGCACTAGCGATGCACCCCCTGGACCCCCCCTCCAGTGTAGGAATGGTAAGCGCTAGGGGGTGAAGGGCGGCATTGCAGGAGAGGCCTCAGGCACCTTCTGACCCTGAAACGGAGCAGAGTACAACAGAAATAACATACATTTATGGAACAATCGAATGAAAAGTTATCATTACCAACATTTCAAAACGTTAAACTTGTCAGACTTGTGTTAGCAAACAAAAAGATTTTAAGCCAATATGATCTACAATGGCGTGCTATGGCATTGGGGGTTCAAAAACCTTAAAAGAGAGTCATCTTGCACTTGGGATAGCCAAATGTTAGGCACCCCCAAGTGATTGTATTTACTTACCTGAAACCTGGGGCCGGTGCTCCTATCAGCAGAAAACTGCACCCTAGTGTACCCCGACTAGGGACAGTGACAGGACAGTGAGGTTGTGAAATGCACTGCCGGGTGATATTGTGATGGCTGATTCATTTAATGCCTTTAAGAATGGCTTGGATGATTTTTTGGACAGACATAATATCAAAGGCTATTGTGATACTAAGCTCTATAGTTAGTATAGATATGGGTATATAGAATTTATGTGAAAGTGGGGAGGGGTGTGTGTATGGATGCTGGGTTTCCATTTGGAGGGGTTGAACTTGGTAGACTTTGTCTTTTTTCAACCCAATTTAACTATGTAACTATGTACAGTAACTATATGAATAGTCCAAATTCGATTTGAATTTGAGAAAAATTCGAAAATTCGAATATCAAAATTTATCATGTACTGTCTCTTTAAAAATTCAACCATCTAAAACCTGCCAAATTGCTGTTTTAGCCTATGGGGGACCTCCTAGAACCTATTTGGAGTCAATTGGTGGACTTTGAAAAAAGTTTCTTTGGGAAAAACTTCGATTTGTATTCGGCCAAAAATGGACCTGAAATGAAATTCGACCCTTGATAAATATGCCCCCTAATGCTAGCTTTATTGACTTTTACATGTCCTCGGCAGGTTTGAGATTGAGTACTTTTTAATTCTGACTTTTTACAGCCTCTGGGTTTAATAAATCTTTTTCTACGAAAAAATAGTTTTTCCCCTTTAAAACTCTGACCTGAAAAAGAAAAAGTATGCGGTACCTTTTTTTCTACATGTAAAGATTTTACCAGCACCCAGACATATGTGTGTGTGTTATATATTGGGGGAACCACAAAAAAACAATGTAAACTACAGTATGTAAATAGTATCAGGAGATATTAAATTGAGGATTTATATATATATATATATCTATATGAAGAATAGCGACACTCACGGGATTTGTTTTGAATTCTTACTTTCTGCATTCAAAACAAATCCTGTGAGGGTCGCTATTCTTCATATAGATATTTATCTGTCCTGGCTGGCACCAAGGTGTATACATAGGAAACGGAGTGCATATGAACCATTCAAAAGACACTTGAAATAATATAACAGGGATCAGGGAATCATTTATATTGAAAATACATTACCTTACTAAAAATCAATAAAGGTTTATGTTCCGACAAGAAAATAAAATCAAAATCTATAACCAAGAAAAGGGAAAGTAACAGCAAAGGTAATTTTATACAAGAGTTTTATAATAGTGTTTGGGGGGAATAACGATTGCTTTCAGTGATGCCACAATTTATAAAATGAATACAATTAAACAGTTTATAAAGGATGTAATATTTCAGAGTAGCTTTTTATTTGGTGCAGGCTGTTTACATTCATTGGTGTGATGTGCTGGCATCCTTTGAGCAATTTATTCCACTTCAGTTACTGTACAAGAAGGCAGGGAGTTCTAGTTTTTATAGGTCATGCTGGATGAATACTTGAATGAGCACAAACGACCCTGGAGGGTATTCTTTCCATCTATATGATTTGCAGTGTGACAACTGGTTGACTGAATGAAGGAAAATGGTGTACAGTACTTTCCATTATAATAATCCTAGAGAAATCTGAATCAGTATAAGGCCTGTTTTGAAATGTTTGAATGACACAGGACTCAAATATAACATTACATATAGCTTTTGGAAGTCTTGAGAAGAACATGCATTCTTTCTACTTTTAGGACCATAAGAAAAAGTCACATTCTCAACAGATCTGCTTAATAATACAAAACTAAATTTTAAAAAACACAGCCATTCAGTCAGAGAAATGGTCTTTAAATGAACAGTTTGGTGAATTCTGATAAACTGCTAAATTTAAAAGCTTTGATAGAAGTACCAATTTGATAAAAAGTTTCAATTGAGTAAGGCTGTGTAAAGAGTGCCGAGTGGGGATAGCCATAAACATATTTTAAGGCTAACACACAAAACAAATTGTGCACACAGAGTTTTCTGTGAAACACATTCACTATACCTGTATGTCATAAAAGGCACAAATGTTGGCTAACAGTACTAAGCCATATCAACCGATAAGATGTTTGTTTTAAAACATGAGATCAGTAAATGCAACCTATTAGACACAAAATTCTTGTGCAATGAGAGCTCAGGGCTGACCCAAGAGGTTTTGGCTACCAAGGTATTGGTGATTATCAGTGCCTCTCTCAGTGGTCCCACCACACTATAACACCTGCTAGATGGTTGGCACAGAACAGCTGACACAGTAAGGACGAAGGAGCTGGTTAAATGGTGTGCTCTTTAAATAGAACACTGCTCTAATATATTTTATAGAATTGTGTCATCCCATGTTAGAAAAATAACGACACCCTAGACAGGCATCTCTGCTGACTACCCCTAGTTCTGGACCTGAACAAGTTCGCAAATTTGAACATCAAATCAATCACAAAGACATATCTTTATCTTAATCTGACCAGAATAGCTCATAATTGTAATAAATACAAACAAACATTCAAATAGTTTGACATGGTTTTCACACCAATCAAGTAAGACATCATGGGGAAACTAAGAATGCCAGGTCACAAGAAGAATAATGACTTGCCCAGGGTCATGATTAAAACCAGGGTCTCCAGCTAGAGATCAAAGGCTGGTCACTTAACCTCCAGGCCACAGTAAAAACCAAACTGTCACGTTTGGCACCCTATATTCAGAACCCAAGCTAAGCTCCATGGTCTTGGCTCTCACTTGTGCCTCTAACTGCCGCCTTTCACCTCGGGAGGAGCCCTTGGCTAATCGGGTGCTGCCAGGTCTTATTTGAGAGAGGAGCAAAACTAACGGTTCTGGACGAGCAAAGGGGCACGATCGTCTCACCAGGATACTGGAAGGAAGTAACCACTAGTAACAGGCAGGCCGGCCAGTACAAGCAGAGAATCGTCAGAGAGGCCGGAATCAGGATAGGAGAACGTAGAATAGTCAGTGGACAGGCAAAGGTCGGATTGGAGAGGTCAGAGTAGTCACAAGCAGGCAGGATCAGGATTGGAGAGGTCAGAGTAGTCACAAAGAGGAAGGATCAAGATTGGAGAGGTCAGAGTAGTCACAAGCAGGATCAGGATTGGAGAGGTCAGAGTAGTAAAGTAGGCAGGCAAGGGTCAATACACAGAAGAGCAAAAGGATTTCACTATGAAAACACACCCAGGAACAAGCTAATTGAACCTAACAACGGGCAATCATATCAAACTTGACTTCCCCTTAAATATAGTTTTAATTTGGCGCCATTGCACATTGGCATCATACGCCAGCATCTCTATGCCTTTAAGAAATGGAAGTGCGCACCGCGCTCGCCATAGAGGAAGCCGGCACTGGAGAGGAAAGGACCCACGCGGCAGGCGTCCCTGCCTGAGCCGCGGCAGGGGATCCCACCGCCCACTAGACCACCAGGGTAAACTTTATTCTTTACACAAACTGATATATCATTCTACAAATCCAATTCCTTTTCCATTAACTATGCATAATTAGATTATTGTTGCTTTCTTGGTGCATTATGTGCAATATACATTTCCAGTTTTGCCTAAAAATGGACATAATGCATTGTTCCCGTTAGAACTGTTTTTTAATAGTCACAGTAATTTGCCAATCAGTTTAAATTGGAAACCTAATCTGATGTTGAGCTTTTTGAAATATCAGAATCTAAATCATATTATAATGACAGACAAAAGAAAACAGTTACACGTTCATAGCAAATGTTAGTGCCTCCATCCTCCATTTTTATAGAAAGAGAAAGCCACATAATAGCAATGATAATACCTATAGCAGGTGAAATCAGACTATTTGCACTATGGGGTGCTGTTTGTCCCAAATACATTCTGTATACAAAATTATCCCTAGCACAGAGAATGAATGTCTCTAATGGTATATAAGTATTTGTAAACATATACAAAGATAAAAAAATATACAAAATACTTATTTCCATTAAAGGAGAAGGAAAGGCTAAAATTAAGTAAGCTTTATCAGAAAAGTCTATATAAATATACCAGTAAAACCTCAAGGTAATGCTGCTCTAAGTCCTCTATCAAAAGAAACACAGCATTTCTTTCCTTTTATTGTGTACACATGGGCTTCTGTATCAGACTTCCTGTTTTCAGCATAAATCTCCAGGGCAGGGCTTGAGCATGCTCAGTTTGCTCCTCTCCCCCTCCCTCCTCCAATCCCTGCCATAACCTGAGCTCAGAGCTGTAAGTGAGAGGGGAGAGACTCAGGCAGGAAGTGATGTCACACCAAGCTTATATGGCAGCTTCTATCCTAAACAAACAGAGACAGTATCTAGAGCCATTTACTCAGGTATGGTAAAGCATTTTGCAGAATAAATACAGCATTCTAGCTTGCACTATTGTGGCTAATTGTTGGCAATAAACTGTCTTGGAGCTTTCCTTCTCCTTTAAAGAATGAGAATAAAATCGGGTTTGTGCACAAAAGGATGTGATTATATTTCAAACTCCATTCTGTACATTTTGAAAGAACAAAATATATGGCTATATCAATCTGACTTAGGAAAGCAAGTTAATGAAGTGAGCTCTGTGTGTTGTTACCATGTCAATGAAAATTCTTTTCACTCTAATATTTTATGATGGACGTATATAATGACTGCAATGGTGATGTGATTTGGTCTTCAGTCAGCACGGCTGCTTTTGCATGCAGAATGGTGAAGAAGGGTCAGCAACATCTTGCTCATGCCAATACATAGCTTTCTGCTGTGCTCTAGTGCAATACACTGCAAGAACTGAAATATAGCAAAAAATCACTATAAAATATTTATTCACATGAAGGCATAGTTGCAAGTGTCAAAATGTTGCATTCCTAATCTGAAGACTTTTTGTGACTGCCATGTATGAAAGAAATACATCTATATACTATACATATACTTCATAATATACTTCATTAGTTTCTAGTGTAACTGAATTTAATTGCAGCAAGACTGCCCTTTAGCTGGTATTTTGTTTTCTCAAATATGTTAAAGGCATGTAATGACTTTTACAATATATTCTAACTAAAAAGGTAGTCCTATGCCAGCAAAAAAATTAATACGGTAGTAACTGTGTTGATAATTGTTGATGTTAATAAAGTTGGTCAGAACAAGGAAGCAGCGGGCGGGGTCAGCTCACACAGGAGATGAGAGTGAGTTGCACAGAGATACATGCTTCCTTGGTGCACTGTATTTAATAAATAAGTTGCTGTTGCAAACCCAGAATCTGGTTATTAAAGCATACAACACATGGTACCAGAAGTGGGGTTCACTCAGCACACAAAGCCTGAACAATGTCAGAACCTGCAAGAGGTACAGAGGATGCAGCAGGCCCATCCCAGCCTGTGAGTGTAACAGTCCCTGCACAGATAAGGACAGACAGTCTACATCCACCTACTCCAGTTAAGTTTGTGGGAAATGTTGGGGAAGCATGGAAAATCTTTAAGCAGAGACTGTTACTATATATGAAAGCTACTAACACTATAACACTGCCCAGTGCACAGAAAGTGGCCCTGTTCCTAACAATAGCAGGGGAAGAAGCCTTGCAAATATTCAATTCATTTCAACTTAATGAACATGACGGTGATGATTTTGAAGTGGTTATGGGAAAGTTTGAAGATTACTGCACCCCTAAGGTGAATGAGACATATGAAAGATTTATCTTTAACTCCAGAGTGCAGTCTCCAATAGAAAGCATAGAGGAATACATAACAGACCTCAAGCTCAAAAGCAGAACATGTAACTTTGGTCAGCTGAGAGATTCATTAATCCGAGACAGACTTGTAATTGGATGTAATGATCAAAAAGTGCAAGAAAGATTGCTAAGGGAACAGGATCTTACATTACAAAAAGCTATACGAATCTGTCAAGCAGCTGAACTCACAAAACAGCAGCTCAAAGTGTTAACAGGGATAAGAAGTGAAGAGAAGGTTTCACAAGTGAGTAGAGTGGCCACATCCTCAGTTACACCAAGGGCTCACATAAGTAAATCAGATTTTAAGAAAGGCAAAGGGAAAATTGATGCAAGATTCACCAAATACAAGGTCTGCAATAACTGTGGCAACACCCATGCATTTAACAACTGCCCAGCATTTGGTAAACAGTGCAAAGCGTGTGGCAAATATAATCACTTCGCCAAGCAATGTTACAGTAAAAGCAAACTAAATGCAGTCATGGACAGCAGTAGTGAGGAGAGTCAGGAGGAGATCTATGTGAGTGCTGTCAGTAAAAGGGATGGAAGTGGGAAAAGCTGGACTATAGACATTGATACAAATGGTTCCCTGATTAAGTATAAAGTGGACACAGGGGCAGAAACAAACATTATCACAGAAAAAATATGGAGAAACTTACAAATGAAAGCAAAACTAAAAAGTAAAACATCAGTGCTAAAGGCCTACAATGAGTCTGAAATCCCATCAGTAGGAAAATGCACCCTCATTCTTACTTATAAAGGAAAGACAAGCAAGCATGAATTTACAGTAGTAATTGGTAATTACTGTCCTCTATTAGGCGCACAAACATGTGAAAAGTTGGGACTGGTAAACAAATTATTTGTTGTGGAAGAATCACCACAAAGCAACATAGACATACTGCTAAGTGAATATAAGGATGTGTTTGCAGGTCTTGGAAAACTACCAGTTATATATGATATTTCATTAAAAGCTGATGCAAAACCAGTTGTACAAGTCAAAAGGCATGTGCCAGTGGCACTGAGAGAAAGACTTAAACATGAATTGCAGCGCCTGACAGAGTTAGATGTAATTGAACCCATCAGTGAACCTTCCTCTTGGGTGCATTCCTTAGTCATTGTAGAGAAAAAAGACGGGTCTCTAAGATTGTGTTTGGATCCCAAAGAGTTAAATGAAAACATAAGGAGAGAACATTTTCATATACCCACTCGGAATGAAATCCTGGGTGAAATGGCAAATGCCAAATTGTTTACAATCCTAGATGCCTCAAATGGATTTTGGCAGATTCCTCTCACTAAGAGGAGTAGAAAATTATGTACTTTTAATACACCTTTTGGAAGGTATCAGTTCAAGCGTCTGCCTTTTGGATTAAGTTCAGCCCCAGAGATTTTTCACAGAACAATGCAGCAACTCTTGGAAGGGGTTGAAGGAGTTAAAGTCTATATAGATGATATTTTAATTTGGGGCACCACAGAAGCAGAGCATGACAAAAGACTAAAGCAAGTCTTACAGATAGCACAAGAAAATGGACTTAAACTGAACCACACTAAATGTCAGTTTAAGAAAACAGAAATTTTGTATCTTGGTGAAATCATTTCTCACACTGGAGTGAAACCAGATCCTGCAAAAGTTCTAGCAATTAAACGAATGGCCAGCCCCAGTAATAAAAAAGAACTGCAGCGGTTCATGGGTATGTTAAACTACCTTAGCAAGTATATTCCCAATCTGGCAGACAAGACTCCCCATATGAGGAGTATGTTACTAAAGCACGCTGAGTGGAAATGGACAGAGAAGCAGGAACAGGAGTTCAAATCACTCAAAGACATTCTTTGTTGTGCCTTCATCGCTGCGAAAGGACATGTTAAGAATAATTCATGAAGGGCATCTTGGAATTCAAAAATGCAAAAGACGAGCAAAAGAATCTTTATTTTGGCCCTCTATAAATGAGGATATTGCTCAAATGATAACAAGCTGCACAACTTGCCAAACCTTTGCCCCAGCACTTCCAAGGGAGCCTCTAATACAGAGAGAAATACCATTTGGTCCCTGGGATACTGTATTGGAGTTGATATATTCATGATGAATGGAAAGGAGCACTTGGCAATATTGGACGCATACTCTAATTATGCAGAAATTCGAAAATTGAAAAACAGCACATCATTTGAAGTATGCGAAATACTTAAGACACAGTTCTGCAGATATGGAATACCAAGAGAAGTAAGAACAGACAATGGTCCTCAATTTATAGGAAAAGACTTTGTAAGGTTCACAGAAGAATTTGGATTCAACCATGTCACTTCAAGCCCTAGATTCCCTCATTCAGGGCAGGACCCAGAAGTGGCACTTTTAAACTACAGAGCAACATCCCTGGAAGGAGGCAAATCTCCAGCAGAGTTGTTCTTTGCAAGACAAATACAGACAAAATTACCTGCATTGGAGCTTAAGTGTTACCACAATGATAAGACCCTTCATAAACGGTACAGAAAACAGAAACAAAATATGAGAGAGAGACAAAAGAAAAATTTTGATAAAAGTACAAAACCACTTGAAAATTTACACATTGGAGA
Organism: Xenopus petersii; assembly: GCA_038501925.1. Taxonomy (NCBI): domain Eukaryota; kingdom Metazoa; phylum Chordata; class Amphibia; order Anura; family Pipidae; genus Xenopus; species Xenopus petersii. The sequence goes on from CM076673.1 coordinate 165,585,766, forward strand.
TGAGGTCAGAATTTGGAATGGATCTACCTGGTGTGAAAAAGCTCAAGTGCTACGCCTAGTCGCACCTCGTTCTTATGAGGTTAAAACAAGTGATGGGAAAATTTTAAGGCGAAATAGAAGGCATTTGTATAAAATCCCCAAAATACCAAGCGTGACTCATTCAGATGGTCAGCATTGTAATCAGTCAGAGGAAGCACAGGATCAGGATTGGATTCACATGGAGCAGCATCTACCAGTGGATGCTTACTGGCCAGAGGACATACAGTGAAGAGATGCCGAAGGAAATAAACAGGTGCCAGTAGATTACACCGAGAGGAACAACCAGATGGACATATCACAATCCTTTCTGAGAGATACTTCACCCATTCAAGGAACAAGAAACTCAGATCAGTCCACAATTAATACACATAACACAACTGGCAATAACCAGGCACAAACACTTACTCATGGAGTACAAACACGTTATGGCCGGATTATCAAGAAACCATCAAGACTAGTTGAACAGTGTTAAAGTGACTTGGTCAGTTTCCACAGCATTATAAGTGTAGCAAACCACCTGTACTAAGTTCCAACTATTTCGATAGGTTGTTTTTATTACCACCATTTTTGTTGAAATGTTTAAAAGGGAAGGATGTGTTGATAATTGTTGATGTTAATAAAGTTGGTCAGAACAAGGAAGCAGCGGGCGGGGTCAGCTCACACAGGAGATGAGAGTGAGTTGCACAGAGATACATGCTTCCTCGGTGCACTGTATTTAATAAATAAGTTGCTGTTGCAAACCCAGAATCTGGTTATTAAAGCATACAACACAGTAACGATCACAGTCAAAAATAATTTAATCTTTAATTTTTTCATCACATAGGTCATAAACCCCCAAAAATTTTAATTGCTTTATATTATAAAGAGTACACTTAGCAGTAGTTGAAATTGTACCCAGTTTTCAAGTTTAATTGATTTCTCTGTAATTAATGGAAATATTTGTCTGGCAACTCATTGGGATGTAATGTACACTTTATGACTGGGAATTTGTACAGATTTTTACCACTGAGGGCAGATTAATTTATATTATTTAGAGATAAAATCTGCATGCTCTTACAAAAGCTCTGCAAATTAAAAACTCAATTTTTTAAATGAAGTTCAGCAACCATAACTACAGGTATGATCATCGGCGTCTGCAGAAAATTTTCCAGGGGGGTGGGGAGGTGGGGAGGCTGCAGCAGGAGGAACGGCACCCGTCACCATGCTGACCGTTGCTGCCGCTACATTTTAGGGTCAGGGCACACAGGCAGAATAGGGGAGATTAGTCGCCCGGCGACAAATCTCCTCTTCTTCGGGGCAATGAATCTCCTCGAACTGCCTCCCCTGCCTTCCCACCGGCTGTAAATCGCCGGCTGTATGACACTTGGAGTGATTAGTTTTCCGAAACGAATCATTCCAAGTGCCATCCCGCCGGCGATTTTCATTTTAGCCGGTTGGAAGGCAGTTTGGGGAGATTAGTCGCCCCGAAGAAGAGGAGATTGGTCGCCGGGCGTCTAATCTCCTTGAATCTGCCTGTGTGCCCTGACCCTTACAGGGAGAGAAGGACCTCTGATGACATCACCTGGTGAAGGCACTGTGAGTGGGAGGTGCTGGGGAGATGCGGGAAGGAAGCAAATGGTGTGGGCCAGCCGGCATGCTGGGGAGACAAGTTTATGAGTGTGGGGGGAGGGCACCTGTGGCTCCTAATTGTGCATTTCACGTTTCATTCACAAATTCTTGTGGAAAACAATGAGCCGAGCACACTATGTAAAAAACTGCAGCTGCATCTCAGAGAACTCAGCAGCAGCTGCGTCAGCCTAACTGGCCTCCTAGCTCCCACTAGGATACACCAACATATTTCCTCCGCAGCCCAACCTCGTATCTAGGCAGGTAGTTTGTGCTTTGGTGGGCCCTTTCCTCCTCTGCACCCTTTCAGTGCTGCTGCCACTGCGCCCTCCTAAGTTCTCACAGTCTGGAGCAGCAGTGACTGATGGGGTTACAGGCTGCACCTTCAGGCAGCTAAAGGCAAGTTTCTTTTGGCAACTGAATTTTTCTGGTGGGGGGGTGGGAACTGCTCCCTCTTGCCCCCTTCTGTGGACGCCCATGGGTATGATGATTTTTAAGGTGTGGGCAGTAGTACGTTTTGATTATATTGCTATGAACGTTTAACAGAAAGTATCTATCTTCCGTTTTATTTGACCACAAAACCTTCTGCCACATCACAACAGGTTCAATTTAATCCTCCAACTTTTTGGGCTAATTCTGCATGTGTAGAGTACTTGATATGGTTGGTAGTAAAGTAATTGAGGGTTAGCCACTCAGCTCTGTGATGTGCTCTTTTCTTACAAGTCTCTTTTTCTTCTAAAAGCTAGAGATAGATAGATAGATAGATAGATAGATAGATAGATAGATGATAGATGATGATAGATAGATAGATAGATAGATAGATAGATGATAGATAGATAGATAGATAGATAGATAGATAGATAGATAGATAGATAGATAGATAGATAGATAGATGATAGATAGATAGATAGATAGATAGATAGATAGATAGATAGATAGATAGATGATAGATAGATAGATAGATAGATAGATGATAGATAGATAGATAGATAGATAGATAGATAGATAGATAGATAGATAGATAGATAGATAGATAGATAGATAGATAGGCAATAGACATATAGTAAAGCCTTTAGATTTTAAAATGTTTCTTACTGATTCTTTTTCCGAGAGTATAGCAAAAAGACTTTACTTAGCGATAAAAGCATATATTTTACTTTCTACTGGTGACTAAATCAAGATATCAGAGAGCCAGTTCCCCATTTTCAGTTGAGACAGGCTTTCCAAATGGACCACAAACCTCCCATTTCATCAATTGTTTAAAAAAAAATTCAAATGAATTCAACCTTTGATAAACACGCCTCCAGGACTAAAAATCACAGGACAGTTTACAGGCTTGATGTCATAATCTGACCAATCAACTGTTTGAGTTAACAGGGCGGTTGATATTTTTAATGTCCGTGTGTAGGATTGTAAATACAGATATTGATAACTGAATAAATGGTTTGAAGCCATCAGTCAGTCACTTGCTCAGCCACTCATTTATTCAATAGACATCAAGATAAAATAGCTTTAAAGGGATACTTTTTTTTTCAAAACACATCATAATAGTTAATAGTGCTGCTTCAGCAAGATTCTGCAATGAAATCTGTTTTTTCAAAAGAGCAAAAGATTTTTTTTATATTTAATTTTGAAATCAATCTAACACGGGCTAAACATGTTGTTCGTTTCCCAGTTGCCCTCAGTCATGTGACTTGTGCAGTGATAAGCTTCAGTCAATCTTTACTGCTGCACTGCAAGTTTGAGTGATGTCACCCCCTCCCTTCCCCCCCCCCCCAGCATCATAACATCAGAATAAGGGGAAGGTAACCAGATTACAGTTACCTGACATAAGATAACAGCTCCCTGATAGATATAAAAACAATCAACAGTAAAAATCCAAGTCCCACAGTTACATTGAGTAGGAGAAACAATAGCTTATCTGAAAGCAGTTCCATCATGAAGTGACTATTTCTGAAAGCACATCACTAGGCAAAATGACCTGAGATGGCTACTTACACAAAAATATTACAACAACAAAAAAATACACTTGTTGGTTGAGTGAATTATTTGCAGTGTAAACAGTGTAATATAAAAATAAAAACCATGACAGGACTCAAGTCCTAACCCATTCATTGGATCAATTTCCAGTTCAGAATACAGCTATTTAAAAATGTTTAAACATTTAAAAAAATGTATGTATAGCTTTACTTAGTTACTTTTTGCTAGTGGCACTATGGTTCCAGCCTAAGTTTGTTCATGGACGCATAGTCCCGGGGATTACAGTTTAGTTATTATTCAGTGGTTAAAAACAATATTCTCTCTGCTTACACATATAGAGGGATATTTATCAAGGGTCGAATTTCGAATTGTTAAAACTTCGAAATTCAAATTCAAAAAGACCAACCAAAATTAAGTTGAAGGGTTTTTTTTTTGGTCGAATAGGTCAGTTTTTGATCGAATAGTCCGTATTCAGCCGAATTCGAATCGAACAAATTGAAGGAATAGCACTTTCGATCCAATTCTATTCAAACTTTTCCCCCCAAAAAACTTAAATCTTCAAAGTCCACCAATTGACTCCAAATAGGTTCTAGGAGGTCCCCCATAGGCTAAAACAGCAATTCTGCAGGTTTTCGATGGTGAATGGTCAAAGTCGAATTTTTAAAGAGACAGTACATGATAAATTTCAAATTTGGACTATTCCCTAGTTGATGTCCACAAAAAAACAGCTCGAAATTCATATTTTTTTCATTCGAAAATTCACCTCGACCTTTGATAAATCTGCCCCATAATAATAATATTTTTAAAGGTTCTTATAATTTTTTCACACTTGTGGATATTTTTTTTTTAAAAAAAAATTAAAGCTTATCAGGTTCTAGTTTGGAAGCTTGATAAAGAGCTAAGTAGGACCTGAAATTTTGCTATAACACCCTAAAAGTATGCAATAAAGGCATTTGATGGTGCTGTTCCAATGTGCATCTAGTTTGGAACTTTAAAGTTAAAAAAAATGTTATTTAACCAAAAAACTTTCAAAAAAGTGATTCAATTATAAAACGTATGATAACGATGAAGCAAACAATTTGGTTTTCTTGTTTTTAATGATTTTTTTAATGACATAAAAAATCCCCTACATTCAAGCTAAATAAACATTTACTTAAAAAAAATATATACAGATAAAGGGTTATACCTTTGAGCAGAATTTACAGGTAAATATGTAGCGTGGCAAGCTCCACTGGGAAGCACACCAAATGAATTATTCCTAGATCTATATTTATGTGTGAGTCTTGCAATCTAAGCAATTTAGCAATCATCCCATGTATCACTTTTTATGAGGAAGTTTATTGTACAGTAATTAGTTTTATTGATATAGAAAATAAAAATAAACCATGTACTGTAACTGCCCCAACAGGACAACCTTTGCTTTCCAATCTGCTCTTAAGAGGAGGAACAAATGATGTTGATAGAATTTCTGCTGCGGAACCAACAAGGAATTGGTGCGTTTGATAGTAATAAGTATGTAAAGAGGAACCGGCAAGGATTAGGCAAGGTGTAGTCACAAAACAGGCAAAAGGGTTGAGGCAGGCGGCAAGAATCTAGATCAAAACAGGCAGAAGTCAAAAACCAGGAAATTCCAACAGTAAATAATGCTTCAGCAGGGTCTGTAAACAGAAGTCAGCTTGGGCACTGTTAAAATGGCAGAAGACGCCTGCGTCCCAGAAGCCAGGAGTGACACACCAGGAGGTAAGAAAACGGCAAAACCTCCTGGCGCGTCTTAGCATTTTACTCACTTTATGGCTAAAATGAAATTGCAATTACAGTATTTTAGACGACCATTGCTCCTCTTTGGATTAATTAAGAGCCTTATTTTGTCAGTCATCTGTTCTAAATTGTAGTCAGATCAGCTCAAACAACAGTATCAAGGCTTTCTCTACAGCCAGGAAGCGGCTAATGCAGAAGAGGGAATAGCATCTCTTCAATCATAGCGGTTGCAACTTTTATGGGTACTTCTGGTTTCAGATAATATCTTGTAGGCAACAAGAACAAGGTAATACTACATAATTTGTAGCAGTCTTAGGATAATGAGTATATTAGTCTTATGAATTACTGGATGGTGTGGATATGTACAGGATATGTGTTTTACTATGGAATATTGCATGTGCTAGGGTGCAAGCCTTGACAGGCCTTTAACCTTCCCCTGGACAGTAAGTCGACTAACATATAAAACCTGATGACTTTTGGAAATGTCCACGACAATGTCAATGACTCACCATACAATAACTTAGCCAGAGTAAAAAAAAGACCAAATAAATAGAATTCTTTAAAATGAAGTGACAATTTAATCAAGTGAGGAGAAGATAATGCTGGGAATAAAACACAATAGAAGCTCTTTACACTCAATATAAGCTCTTTACACTCCAAATCACCAGCAGCTCATGGCCTCTAACACTGCACTGTTGACCAGGGCTAGATTTACATAGCGGGCACCCCTAGGCCCACTATAAGTCTTAGCCCTGTCCCCTCCATTTTATTTGCTCAAATTTTCATCATTGGGACCGGTGCAATGGGGTTTGGTGCACAGGAAATTTAAAAAATGTTAAAAAACTTAAATTTTTAAAATGATTGTATCTCCTGTGGAAAAAGATTGGGGATTGGCAGACAGGAAATTTAAAGAACTATCTGTATCTGTATGTCCTGTACATCCCCAGTGTTTCAGAACCAATGTGGGTGTGTTTGGGCAGCCTGCTGCCCCCTAAAATCCTGCCGCCCTAAGCCCGGGCCTTGGTGGCCTCTCCACAAATCTAGGCCTGTTGTGGACAGAGCAATAGATTATTTTTTATTTGTCCCAATGTGGAAAACCCATGCTTATGACACATGTGGTTTTAAAGAGATGCTTGTGAGTGTAATGCAACTTTTATTGTCCCTTAAGGTGGAAAGAAATCTTTGAATATAGCCAACACAAAGTAGTATGTAGTAGTGCCTTTAAGTCTAAACATTTGTGGAAAACCTAGTGGGTATATCTTCACATCTCGGATGGTCACTAATCACACTGGTATTTGCCAAATGTGTGGCACAAGAAGGCAATTTTTGAGGTATAATTGTATGTGTCTGGGTCCTTGGTGATATGTTTCTTTTGGATTTAATTTTTGACTGAAAGCATGTGTTTATATATTTATGAGTTACACTATATTTTTAATTTCTTGTTTTTCCCGAATTTTCTTATATTTGGCTATATTAGTTTATCAACAGGCCCAATGCTTATAAATGCAGACAATAATAGAGGAATGAGCATATTTACTGATATTCTTGTGTGCTTGTTAGGTGGTCACACATGCCTGAACAAAGTGCCAGGGGTCTAAATAAACCTTGACCCAATCTGGTTAGTTTAAATTCCAACAGTTATGTGGTGGGCCAGTACCAGCTAACACATTTTACTGAAAATAGTGTTTTTATCAGAAGCAAAACAGTAGAATTCCTGTGCAGACCATTTTAATGTAATTTGGTGCAGCTAAAATTGAACCAGTTTATTTTTGTAAAACATTGATAGGACGAGTTGCTTCTTTCATTTGTGGCTTAAAAGAATTTAGATGGTTGCACAGAGTTATTTGAACCTTTCTAATCTATTTTGTTATTTTATACTCACTTCCTTAGTGAGTTATCTGTCCTCATAAAATGATCCTGAAATTTCGAAAGAGCAACAACAAGCAACATCTGACATTGCCAGAGGCTGTAGGAATAAGAAAGTCTACTGCCCATGTTCTCCAATGCAGAGGTAAAGTTAAAGGCACCCCCTTCATACACATAGACATGCAAGCACTTTAACAAATAAAGAAGATCACAATTTACACAGATATAGACGTATATTATGATGGTTGTTATTATCTTTTCTACATGTCATGTGTTTTGTTTTTTAGCAAAATAATTAATAAATCAGGTACAGGATCCACAATACCACCCCCAAACAATGATCAGGTAACACATTTAGGCAGGAAAAACTATGTAACCAAATGTCAGCCTTTTTATAGCCATTTTAAATTAATGATTTTTTATTACGTATAACTCTGTATTCAGTTGCCAATTTCTGTATAGTGAAATAAAAACAGCAGGAATAAAATGTAAATTCCAATTATAAAGACATTTATAAAGTCAATTAGGAAGACATAATGAGTATAGGTGAAAATGGGCACTGCTGCTTGGCAGTCAGGGCTTGCTCATAGCCATAATGTGGGCCAGTTCTTCCACTGGCAAATCAACAAAACGATTCTGTAAGAACTTTGCAATAGACATTATTGTGCTAGAATAGGCCTTTCCTAATGTGCTGCCACAAATTCCGAAAATTATTATTTTATTATGTAATATTTGCTTTCAGTTTAACCAGGTGCCAAAATCAAACTGTTAAAAAAACTGTGTCAGATCTTCAAAACACACAACACGAAAGAATCCGACGAAAAATACAAAGAAGTCAGAAAAACTTTTTGACACCCTACTAACAGAAAGAGCACAATTTAGTACAGATTACACAGGCAACAAATATTTTAGATGGAGAAATAAAAGAGGCAAAGTTTTAGTAAATATCATAAAGCAGCAAACTTTACAAACACACATATACAAACTTAAGAGTAACCAGTGATTGGTCACAACCCCCACATCTATCACTAAAACAATGACACAATATTTTCACACCTTTTGCACTACAGAACCGGACAACCCTTAAGAAAGCATCATATTCATGCGAGAAGCAAATCTACCCAAATTAGCCATTAGGGATGCACCGACTCCACTATTATGGATTTGGCTGAACCCCCGAATCCTTCACGAACGATTCGGTAGAATACCGAACTGAATCCGAACCCTAATTTGCAATTTCTGTATAGTGATGTAAACACAGCCGGAATAAAATGTAAATTCCAATTATAAAGACTTTTATAAAGACAATTATAAAGACATACCATTGGAATAGAGTTGGATGAACTTTTTCTTTTCAGCCACATGAGTATAGGTGAAAATGGGCACTGCTGCTTGGCAGTCAGGGCTTGCTCATAGCCATTTTTTGCATATGCAAATTAGGGGTGGGAAGGCGAACAAAATTTTACTTCCTTGTTTTATGAGAAAAAGCCACGTGGTTTCCCTCCCCACCCCTAATTTGCATATGCAAATTAGGATTCGGATTCGGTTCAGCCGGGCAGAAGGATTCGGCTGAATCCTGCTGAAAAAGGCAGAATCCTGGCTGAATCCCGAACCATATTGTGGGTTCAGCGCATCCCTATTAGCTATAGAGGAAAGGGACATATTAGATCAGGGGTGTCCAAACTTTTTTCATCAAATGCCATATGCCAGGTCTTTTCTGTTTTTAATTGGACCCCATATCGTGGCAACATTTTTGGCCATGCCCATTTTTTGGCGACACCCCCTGATTACCATGTTCATTTTACAAATTGTAAATAAGTAATGCACACATAGAGACACAAATGCAAACACACATACAGTAACACGCACATACAGTAACACACACATACAGTAACACACACACACACACACACACATACAGACAGATACACACACGCACAGTGAAACTCATACAGACAGATACACACACACACAGTGACACATACAGACAGATACATACACAGTGACACACATACAGACAGATACATACACACAATGACACACATACATACAGATACACACACAGTGATACACATACAGACAGATACACACACAAAGTGACACACATACAGACAGATATACACACACAGTGACACAGATACAGATACCCGCACACATACAGTGACACACATACAGATAGATACACACTGACACAGTAAGGTCTCCCTTGCCCAGCTGCAGCCTCCCTAAATCCACCCCTCCCCCAAGCCATGCACAAGCAGTTACTCACAGATCATCAGATGCACACACAGTTCCAGCACAAACAGCATGTAACAGGCAGGCCACCCCCTTGATGAACAGCACCGGGATCCAGCCCAAGTTTGGCAGCAGCGTAGAAGGGGGATGGAGCCATGATTCTACTTGTTTACCGGCACCCCCTCCCCCCGCACTACACTAAACTCCAGTCAAGGGCAGGGGAGGGCGGAGTTTAGGACTTCTAACATGCTTCTCAGAGTCTCAGACACTGAAGCACTGTAGGTTCCGCTCCCAAATGAAGAATTCTGGCTGATGAGAAACTGGTCTGGACTTTTAGGGGAGGAGGGATTTTTGCACGCTGTGGGCCAATTAAAAATGGATATCGGGCCGCATTTAGCGTGCATAGTTTGGACACCCCTGTATTAGATGCAAAAATTACATAAGCTGACATCGTCCAAGCAATGAAATTCTTAAAACAGGTCCATATGGCCATAAGTGCTGAATTTTATAAAACACTAGCGCCAGATTTCACTTCATTCACTTTTTAATAATATACTCCAAGGCCCGGGGCCCCAGAAAGGAGTTTGTGAACCACCTCACCTGTGCATCCAAAAGGTACCTATCACCATACAAGGTTCCTAATAATGAGATTGTTACATGGCCTACTCACAAATGTCTATACCAAATGGCAAAAGGAGGGAATCTACTGCATTAGAGACAGACTCACTAATAGGATAGCTGTAATGACATTTTCAGAAGACTCCATAAAACACCCATCCCTCTGTAACCAACACTTTTACTATTTACAAGCCTCCCACTATGCAAAAGATGTTCCGCATAGGATGACCGATCAACCCCCTAAACCATATATGGAAAGAAGCCAATACCCCACAATCCACCTTCTACATCCCTAAACTTATCAGAACGAACTTAGATCCCTCTTGGGATGACACCCCCTTTGGGAAGTGGTCTACCATCGCACAGACCATTAACACACCTGATATAGTCAAACTCCATTCTCACTGTATGGGAATACTACCATCTAGGAAATATCAGATTTTGGCATTACAACTCCTATATCAATCTTACATGACATCATTACGGAGGTTCAAAATGGGCCTTCTGACCAACGCAACATGTCCACAATGTTCAGAAACAGAATCCTCCATAATTCACTGTATGTGGCTTTGCCCAATTATTAATGCCTTTTGGCTTGATGTTTATGGATATTGGCAATGACTGACCAGGCAAAAATTCGTAACTAACATAGAATGGGCCATATTTAGTAAGCTCAGAGGGGTACAACAAATATAAAAGCTAACAAAGCTCTAGTGGAAAGATTAGCTGCAGCAGCCAGAAAAGTTATTACAGTATTATTATTACAAGAATGGCTCTCTCCTAACCCACCATCTATGAACTTAGTAAAAAATAATTTGCACTTCTTATTCCATATGGACTGGCTAGAAGCATCCCTAAACAAGTCTACCTAGGCTAAAACGTTTTTTGACACATGGACCACCTACATCTTAAGACTCGCCCCTGACAACTTACAGTTTCCACATTTAGATACGCCTCATGGTATAGCTTAAAAAGCCTACAAGGCACCTACCCCTTACTCCTAACTACAACGGCTGCAACCTGACAATGTAATTGGCTGTCCACAGCCACAAAATATATATGAAGCAATGGACATTTCAAACGTCCACACCTTGGCTAACAAAGGGCCTATTTAACCTCACTTGGGTTATTTGAATGTTTTGTTACTACTGTATTATTTTTATTTGGTAAAGAAAAGTCCCTCATTACTATGTGTGAATGCTGCTATCATTTCTCAAATTATTTCAGACCTCATTCAATTCATACAATGTTAACTTTGTTTAAATATTAGACACTCAAGTTATTTTAATCAGAATATCTTTATTTCATATTTCCTTCTGCATAAATGTGTAACATATAACTACAATCTTACTGTAATGAAACGTTTATGGATATAATGGACTTTAAATAAATGAAAACATTTGGAAAAAAAACTGTTCTAGATCAGATCTTTATTGCTCCTGGTCTCAATATCTTTCTGTAATTTTTCACACCATTATGCTTAATTTATTAATCCTGGCATTCCAGTGTCTATGGGTGCTGACATTTACACCACTCTAGCTGACACTTTGTATTGTAGGGCAATGTTAGACTTATGTGTAGCAATTTGCGCATAAAGTTCCACCTGATGACATTTTAAAATGCATCCAAATATATTTGGACACATCCTGTGTATAACATTTGATTAGTGGCCTCTGTTCAGTTTAACATGTTTTTAACACTGATACCAAAAAGTAAAATTAAACAGCCACTGAAAAGTTGCTTGGTACATTATTTCATTTATACCATTATGGGATACTGGAATTCTAGATATTGAGGCTTTCTGAATAATGTGTTTTTCCAGAATTCAGAGAGTTATCATACAATCTATTTGAGCAAGTGCTGACTAACTGGGTGAGAGTTTTAAAATTAAAACTCCTACTTCCATTCGGCGGGAGCAATGTTAAAAGGGAAAAAGAAGGTAGAAGGAAGCATGCTACCTGCCCCCCAAATCTGGCAAAATCCCAAGACCTTGAGCTTTGGAGCTTTAGGAGCTGGTATGCAGTATTTCTTTATATATATATATATATATATATATATATATATATATATAATGTTACTAAAAATAAATCCACTGTATTATAATAGCTTTGTTGTCTCTAGAACATATTTCAACACATTGCTCATAAGCTACCCACCTCTGAGTCATAAGAGAAAATGCTTCTTTTGCTAGTGACTGTTCTATTCTGCTTGTAACTAGAAAAACGATAGCATCCCTCATACAACCTAATTACTTTTATTGCCTTCCCGTTGTGGTACTTAACTATCCAATTTTACTTCCACTCCATTTAATGGGCTAATCAGCTGAGTGGTTTGAATAGATCAATGGGAGAAAAGTGTTGGATAATATTAGGTAGAGAATGGGTAGCTCTTCATAAAAAACAACTAAAAGATCTCATTAGTTAAGCAAAGTAAGAAAAAAATATTGAGAGCTAAAAGTTCAGTAAACAAAAAATAATGCTAATGTGTAAATATTTCACGTTTGTATTGTGAAAATCATACTTATCTTTTTCAATATAAGGATAAAAAAACATATTCTTTAAAAAAGTGAATTTAAGTTTTTGTGTTATAAGAAACAAGACATTGATGCAAAACGAGCGGATCTCTCCCTGATATGCCCACATTGAAGACTGATGCGATCGTGGCCCTACGGCCCAGTGATCGGCTCATAATGGATCCGATACTGGCGTTCTGATCGCGGGACCACATACACGCATAGATGCGCCCATGATCTGAGGGGATTTTTTAACCTGCCCAATCGAGATATGGCTGACTTTCCAGATATCGATCGGGGAAGCCCACACACGGGCCAATAAGCTGCAGACTCATTCTGTCAGCAGCTTTTATCGGCCCGTGTATGGGGGCCTTTAGATAAGAAACATACCCTATATTAAGGAAATATGCAGTGCTCAGAACTAGGAATAGAGGCCAAATTATATAGACTTTGAAGTAAAACTTAAGTAGATAATTACGTTTAACATATGTTTTTAAAATCTGCATCTTTTATACAACAGACCTGAACACAACATTTGTATTGGTGATATTTCTGCATTACTTTTAAAATTTTTGGAAAAAATGTCCCTTTTTCTCTGAGCCTAAAGTTCACTTAATTATTTGATACTTGTCTCTAGGTACCAAGAGGGATGCAAGGAAGTGGACCACACTCGCATAAAATGAAACTAAAGAAACAACTTGAGAAATTGAAGCTCCCCCATGTTTGGTTCTAACAAAATTCGATTACCAGTGTACAACCTCCCTTCTCCCTTTGTTGTGATCGTTTTGTTAATAGGAGTCCATTATGCAGGGGGATTATCTGTGCTCTGGTAATCTCATTATCTACCATGGAAGGACCAAACATGGAGTAGCTTCAGCTTTCCTGTGTGCTCTGTTTAAATGAAGAAATAGCACAAAACTTAGATATTTCATAATTAATACAATAGGTAAAAATTAGGTTTAGCCAAAGCCCTGTTATTTCAACTCATATTAAGTTATTGCAAGAAAAAACTGGGAGCAGCTAAAATGGGGCAGCATGTAAAGTTACAATAGTTTAAGTGGTAAATAATTTATAAGTCTTTTGGTAGTTTTTAAGATATGGAAAGGCAAATGTTGTCAAAACTGCTAAGCAGTATAGTTCTACTAATACAAAAGAACATGGGTGTGGAATCTTTCTGGGTAGAGATTTTGACTGGGCAAAAGGTTACAAAGAAAACTATCATTAGTGTATGCTATAAACCACCTCGTATAAGTGACGAGTATGAAGCCCAGGTACTCTTACAAATAGAAGCGGCTTTACAGCTGGGTCAAGTTGTTGCTATGGGTGACTTCAACTATTCAGACACTGACTGGGGTAATGGGGTTGCCAAAAAAAAAAAAGCTAGTAGGTTTGTAAATATGCTGAATGACAACTTTTTATTCCAACTCATTCAAGAACCAACTAGGAATAACTCTCTTTTGAAACTTGCAATAACTAATAATACTGAACTCATCTCTTTGTGTGGGTGAGCATTTAGGGAATAGTGATCATAACATGGTCTCCTTTGAGATTCTGTTGCAGAGGCAATTCCATAAGGGAGTAAATAAAACACTAAATTTCAGACATGCAAACTTTGACAGTATAAGGGCATCTCTGCAACATATTAAGTGGGAAATGCTTTTCACAGGTTTAAAGACAGAACAAAAATGGGAAGTCTTTAAAATGCTGCTTAGTAAATATACATGTCCGAATATTACCCTTGTAAGCAAGGAACGTCGTTGCAAAGCAAAACATTTTTGGTTCAATAGTGTTCAAAGTGTTGATGTTGAGGTGGGTAAGAAAGGATGTGCTTTTAAGGCTTTCACGTTAGCTGGGACAGCCAAATAATTTATAAGGTACAAAGAGGCCAATAAATCATGCAAAAAAGCTATCAGGCAAGTTAAAATCGATATGGAAAAGAAAATTGCAGCAAGCAGTACAAATATTTCAAAATTATTTTTTAAATATGTTAACAGTAAAAAAATTAAGCAGGAAGGGGTGGGACCCTTAATATCAGAGGTGGGTAAGCTGGTTTATGAGAACAAAAAAAAATCTGAGAACAAATATTTTTTGTCTGTCTACACAAATGAGGAACCAGTTAATGAAGGTTTCCTTCGTAATAGTCCCAATCCTAGTAAATCAACAAATGATGCATGCTTCACACATTAGGAAATTCAAAAGAGACTAGAACATGATAAGATAAATAAAGGTCCCGGGGCCTGATGGTATTCATCCCAGGGTACTTAGTGAGCTTAGCTCTGTGATTGCCAAACTTCTTTAATACATTTTTCAGGATTCAATGCGGTCTGGCAGGGTGCAGAGAGACTGCTGATTTGCTATTGTGGTGCCGCTATTTAAAAAGGGATAAAGTTCTCAGCCTCAAAAGTATAGGCCAATTAGTCTGACGTCAGTGATAGGAAAGCTTTTTGAAGTTTTAACAAAGGATAAGATACTGGACTTCATAGCAAATCATAATACTATGAGTTTGTGCCAGCATGGTTTTATGCATTATAGATCTTGTCAGACTAACTTAATTTCTTTTTATGAGAAGGTAAGTAGGGACCTCGATTCTGGGATGGCAGTGGATGTGATTTATTTAGACTTTGCAAAAGCATTTGATACAGTACCACACAGAAGGTTACTGGTTAAATTAAGGAATGTTGGCCTGGAACATAGTATTTGTACCTGGATAGAGAACTGGCTCAAAGATAGACTACAAAGAGTGGTGGTAAATGGAACATTTTCTAATTGGACCAGTGTTGTTAGTGGAGTACCGCAGGGCTCTGTACTAGGTCCCTTGTTTTTTAACTTGTTTATTAATGACCTGTAGGTACTAGTTTTATTTTTGCTGATGATATTAAAAGTTGGAAAACTGGGCAGCAAAGTGGAAAATGAGGTTCAATGTTGATAAATGCAAGGTTATGCACTTTGCTCTTTTAGTGTATATTATACACTAAAAGGCACTATGTGTTGGGAGTCTCCTTAAAAGAGAAGGATCTAGGGGTTTTAGTAGATAACACGTCTAATTCTGGGCAGTGTCATTCTGCGGCTACTTTTTCTGATTTCTTGGACAGACATAATATCAAAGGCTATTGTGATACTAAACTCTATAGTTAGTATAGATATGGGTATATTTAATTTATGTTAAAGTATGGAGGGGTGTGTGTGTATGGATGCTGGGTTTCATTTGGAGGAGTTGAAATTAATTGACTTTTTTCAACACGATTTAACTATGTAACTATGTAGTTGAGTTCTAGGATAATTCTGCTTGGACTGTAATATAGTTAAACATGCCCCCACCCTCCATTAAGTACATGGAGTACAAGTTGCATAAAAGGGCACACTTTACCCAGAAAGCAACACTTTACTTGTAGCTATAACGAAGCTGTCAGATTTACTGTATATACTTATCTCTTAAGCCTACTGGGCCTTTATAAATAATTTATTTCACGTTGCTGTTTTCCCTAAGTATTAAGGAGCTTTAATTTTATACATAGACCTAATAAGATTCTATGACTATATAAGAATATTTATTGTGTACATGTTTAAAATAATAAGTATGCAATCAACATCTACAAATTCAGGGAACAACTAACTAAAGCTAAAGGACAGTGAAAATAGAAAGAGGATTTTAAAAGCTGTAGTTGCCAGTAAACTGCACCCTCATCAGTAGCATAATTAGTAATTTAGTAGCATCACTGTTTTTACACAAATATTATATACCTTAAGGGTAAGGCCACACGAGGAGATTCGGGGAGATTTTGTCGCCTGGTGGAAAATGCTGAGGCAGTTTGGGGAGATGGTCAAAAGACGAGGCGATTAGTCACCAGGGATCAAAATCTCCCCGAATCTCCTCGTGTGGACTAGCCCTAAAGGAAAACTATACCCCAGAATGAACACTTAAGCAATTGATAGTTTAAATCATTTTAAGTGGCATATTTAAGAATCTTACGAAACTGGTCTATATATTTGAGTAAATCTATCCCTTTTACATATCTTGCCTTGAGCCACCATTTTGTGATGGTCTGTGTGCTGCCTCAGAGATCACCTGACCAGAAATACTACAACTCTAACTGTAACAGGAAGAAGTGTTGAAGCAAAAGACAGAACTCTGTCTGTTAATTGGCTCATGTGACCTAACAAGTATGGTTCGTTGGTATGTATGTTTGCACAGTGAATCGTACAATCCCAGGGGGCGGCCCTTACTTTTTTAAAATGGCAATTTTCTATTTAGGATTACCCAATGGCACATACTACTAGAAAAGTATATTATTATGAATATGGTTTATTTACATGAAGCAGGGTTTTACATATGAGCTGTTTTATGCAATATCATTTTATAGAGACCTACATTGTCTGGGGGGTATAGTTTTCCTTTAAGAAGAAGAGCTCACTGGGTAAAGCTTTTAGTGAAGTAGAAGAGAAGAACTTGTAGCCTAAAACCTAGATGGGTTACACAAGGGTTAAGCATTTAGGGAAAATGTGTTATATTTATGTTTGATTATGAAAAATGAGGCTGAACGGATAGGGATTAGCTAGAGTTTATTTACTTTGATTTTATATGGTAGATCGAAGGGGAAAAGGCAGATAGAATGTGAGAGTCCATTTCAAAGAACAGCATAAGCTTTGGAGAAATGTATATCTGCTTGTAATGACAGGGCATGAGAGGCCATAAGAGAATTGTTACGATAGAGCTGGCAATAAGCCATCTACATTAAGGTAATTCTCTTTGCTAAAACCCTTAAAGTGACTATGACACATCTAAATCAATAGGCTGATTTTACAAGGATGGTTAAGGAAGCATAATACAGATAAAATGTGCAGTTGCCTCAAAACAGATCACAATTGAATGTTGCCATGATTTAGCAGTAATAGCTGTTGTGGTTTAGCAGTGGCCGAAGAACCACTGGATGGAGATTTTTAAAAAATTATCCGAATTACCAGTGGCATTACTGTATCCTTACCATGACCCTTCCGATAGCAATGCACACCCATACTGTGTACCTATTATCCAAATATATTTTTTTAGATTTATACTGCAGCTTATTGTGATTCTAAAAGTAAGCTTCTTGTTCCATGCATCCCTAGACCCCACAAGTTCCCTTTAGATATTTCTTGCCCTAGGCGTAATGGTCCTAGTAACTAGTCATTTGTCTGAAGGGAACACATTATATAATTGTCAGCTGAGATGTAACCGTTACAGTATATATGGTATATAACATGTGTGGGTGTTTTCATTACCAAAAATTGTGTTTCTTGTTTATTTTACGGAGCACTGGTAGCCCTGGTGTGTTCCACTAAAAACTGGGAAACTAAGTAACAGTATTTCAAGGGGGAGGGGAGAAAGATATTTCCACAAGACTGGATCAAATGCTTCTCCATTATTGAACTATTGATTTTTCTAAATCTTAAGAAAGCAATATAACTAGTTGACTGCTTTGGTATCTCAATGATTTGGAAAATCTTCACTTTATCCAAATTTTGTTTGAAGGGTAGACATTTAGATAGTACTGTATTTGTATTAAACTATTTAATATAATATATAATTCTTTGGTCCAACATTATGGGGACTATTTTAAGTACTTTAAGTGTAAAATATAAAAAAAAATTAAGTTTTCACAAAGAATGTTGTCTTTCTTAGGCACTGTAGTTATGAACAATGAAATTGTTCTGTATTGTAGAGGTTTATAGAAATCAAGCACAAAAATTGCACCAATTCCGTATGGGCTGAAGGCTGTGTGTGTTCTTAAAGGGGATCTAAAGTCAAAGTACATATTCTGTATTATATAGACAGGCCTGACATAAGAAAGCACAAGAATTTTGTATGGCAAAACAGTTAAAATAGCTAAACAGTGCTCTGTTGCCAAATAATGTGTCAGTCTCTGCACAAACACTGATCTCCTGCCTGACGGACATTGCCTTATCTACAAGGTGACTAATGATGCTTCTTTTTAACAAACCAAACCACGGTTTTCTTTTTTTTCTTCTTAATGTCTGGAGCATCATAGCTGTTTTTACTTTAAGATTTCCAAAAGTGTAAACCATGATTTAGTAAAACGGAACTATCATGAAAATGAAAATTTCATATAAGCTTCAGCAGACTGAAATAAGTTTTCTAAATAATAATAATAATAATTAAATATAATAATCCATTGACAATTCTGTACAGTTTCTGAAATAATAAAGTTTATTTTCACTATCCCTCTCTCAGCATCTGTTTCTTTTCATTCTGTCTTCTTGCAGCAGTTTGGTGTCAGATATTCATTGACCGTTAGATACAATATATCTTGCCTTTTGCCTAGAAGATGCATTAAAGCTCACTCTATTAAAATCACCAGAAACCATGTCTCTCTACATGCAGGATTTGTGAAAAAATCTGTTATTTTGTTACATTTTGCTTATATTGGAATCAGTTATTTGAGTGAGCTCTAATTCATCTGCTAGGAAAGGAAGCCCCCCTATAAGATTTATTGGATCGTAAGGTGGCCATAGATGCAAAGATCCGCTCGTTTGGCAACATCGCCAAACAAGTGGATCATGCCATTAACAAACATGGCTATATCGGGTGTAATCTATTACGATGTGCCATGGGTTCCGGCGGGATCGGCCGGGTCAAAGTCAAAATCAAACCTGAACGATCGACCAAACAACCGATCTCCGCCGGACGAAAGATGTCAGCACACGCCACACGCGATCCGAAATAGGATCTGTGTGTCTATGGCCACCTTAACTGTCAACGATTATCTGACACCCAACTGCTGCAAGAAGACCGAATGAAGAGAAACAGATGTTGTGAGAGGGCTAGTGAACATAAACTTGTTTGTGGTACATCCTATAATTTAAATTGATTTAATTTTTGCCATATGATTTACACAACATTCTTAACACTTCCTAAAATGCAAAATATTTATTATTGCAACACAAATGTTAAGGAAAGTAAGCACACATTTGTTGATTGTGTATTTACCCCATTGAGTCAATAGTAAAACAACCTTTGGCTGCCATTAGCACCAACTCTTTTTCACCTTTGCAAATCTAAGATGCTGCAATTCTTATTCATTTACCTTGGCAAAATATGCCCTGCTGGATGGGGACTATTGGCAAACAGCAATTATCTAGTCTGTAAATCACTGTGCCTGGCAGGCCTCTAATTCTTTTGTTACAGCTACATCAATGGTTCACTGCATCCTCTATCCATTCATATCTTGCTAGTCAATTAACTTTTCTTTTAATGTTACTATAGTGTTGTCTTGTTATGAAGCTTTATTTTATATTTAGCTGCTAGATCACTGATCTTATTCTTGACAAAATCTGTACTGCAGCCTAGAGCCTGGATCTCTATATGAGTTCATTCTTTATAATACCTGCTGTCACTTTGTGCTCAGTTTGTAAAAGCTACTTAAAGTAATTAAATTAAATCATGTCAACTAAATAATACAAGTTTGTTTTCACCTTAGTGCCGAGTGAAAGGTGTCGGTGGCTAGTGAGGCTGGTGAGTGATATTGCTTCTGGTTTCACCATCTTGGTATTTACAGGTTCTTAAGGTTAATGTTGAGAACAGTGAGTTTGCGTTAATGTTTTTTCACTTCCTATAATCTGTTTTTTGTAGCCTTATGTCCTCCTCAAATGGGGGGTTCTTTCAGAGTCGAATGCTCTAATACACTGTGAGAATGTACCTCCCAAAAACATGTAACAGGCCATCTGTGGCTGGTGGACTCCCGACAATAGAAAGATGTTTAGTCAGGCCTTTACTGTGAGAAGCAGACATAGTACACAGTGGTGCAATAAACCAAGGCAGAGGCTTTATTATAGAAGCTTTCACAGGCATATCAAAGATATAGACAGTACCGCAAGCCCAATGATCCAATACACAAGGACCACTAACACACATGCTCCCTCTCATGGAGTCTCTAGTGGAAGCTGAAGTGTGTACATAAACTAGCAGAGGGTCATTAGCTGTTTGAAGGAACCTCACAGCCTATTTTCCCCTTCCTCCTGCTTCACTGTCATGTACATCTCCACACTGCACAAACTGCTCCTGGACTACCTAACTGCAGTACCAGTTGGCTTCCCACTAACCTACACTTGAACACTTCAATCCTTAATTGCCAGGGATCCTACCAAAAAAATGTAAACTCTATAATTGGAGCCACAGACTGCCCATGCTGACTACCTTATCTACCTCTTATCTCTGGGGCAAGCTGGCAAAAAAATCTCATAAATTCTCCCTAGTTTTAACAAGGTGCAGTGTCCCAACTGGTCTGGCTCTGAAGTCTGTCCTGCCTCTTGATATTATCAGGCCAAGGAGGAAGTCCCTAGCAATGTTGACAACTATTGCCTACCTATCTACATAAATAATATACCTAAATTTCACTTTACAGGCATTTAAAGTTTAACTTTAGACAGTAATGAAATATAATGAGCCAAATAATTCAGCAACTGCAAATAATAGACCAACCAACCACATAAAAATGTAATTTAAGGACACATGATACTTCTTTGAGCTATTCACCAGCTACACCAGGCAATGGGACACAATGACTAGTGATGGGCGAATAAATTCGCCTGGCAGGAATTTGTGAATGTTTGTGTTTCGCCACCGCAAATAAATTCGTGAAACTATGCAAAAATTCACCTGCATCAAAAAAAATGTTCACGCGCATCAACACTATTAGGACGCCCATCGACTTTACCACTGGCATCAAAATTGACACGAGTTACTTTTCGGACGCGTGTCCAAAATTTACGTGGGTTTTTTCGCTTTTGACAAAATTTCGCAAAAGTCAAAAATTTCTCAGCAAAACGAAACAGGAGAAATTCCCCATCACTAAAATCAAATCAAGATGAATGGTCATTGAAACAAAAATAATTTTGAGATCGAAAGAGGAAAAGAGGTACTTGCCAACATCACTTGAAAGGCCAAAGAAAAAGACAAATGAAAAATATGTTCTTTGGCAGTAAAGATGTAATTTGTCATTTTAGTAAGGTTGCTTGAGCCAAGAGAAGTGAGAAAAACAGATACAAGCAGAGAATTGTGAAAAGAGAAAATGGCAGGACAGGATTGTACTATCTAAGCTAGCAAAAGTCAGTTGAATAAAGAAGGTCACAGCTGAAATCTGACAAAATGCCAACACTGAAACAAAACCCAAACACCACAAGAATATATATATTCAGAAAGAACCTAAAATCAAACTTGGATTTTATCAGCATTAATCAGTACAGGTATGGGATCCATTATCTGGAAACCCGTTATCCATTACAGAAATGCTGTCTCCCACAGACTCCATTATAATGAAGTAATCCAAAATTTTAAAAATGATTTCCCTTTTCTCTGTAATAATAAAAGAGTACCTTGTTCTTCATCCAAACTAAGATATAATGAATCCTTACTGCAAGCAAAACCAGCTTATTGAGTTTATTTAATGTTTACATGATTTTCTAGTAGATTTAAGGTATGAAGATCCAAATTATGGAGATATGCATTATCCGGAAAAAAACTAGGTCTCAAGCATTCTGAAAAACAGGTCCTATATCTGTACCTATCACACTTGTGGTTTGCTAGGTATGTGTACAATAGTTTGCTTTGATTTTTCTTTTAATAATATTGTATCCTTCTTGCATAAGTGCAAAATAACATTGCCATTCACTTTCTTTCTACGTGCCAGAAAGAATCCTTGGAAGGCATGACAACCTGTATCCATGGATACTGAAACTCTTGACCAATATGAACAATTAAATAGATATGACTGCATGATGTCAAGAAAGCAGCATCAATTGTATATTAAAGACAGTAAGCCTATAGCTCTCCAGCTATTTTCATTAACATATATGGGAAACTGACTGGGGAAACTGACTGAAGACTTTAAAAAGTACAATTAAAGCCAGACAATCAAAAACAGACAATCTTTTGCAAACGATTAATTTGTTCTATTAAAGCTTTTAGCAAGGTCTTATAGTTCCAGGCAAGTCTAATTAGGGGGATATGTGTGGATCCACTCTATAGTATGGATGTATAATAAACATCCAGTTCAGTGAGACAAATGTTACTTGTAAGAAGATGTCCTTTAATATCCCAGGCTGGCAGGAGTGTGGGCTTTGGATGGGCCACAGGCAGCGCTTTTAGTTTTAGAAACGTATCTTATTCTGGCTGTTCAGTGCAGGATATCAAAGTCGGGACATTTCAGTAACAATCCGGTACTGCGGGTTGAACTGTCAAAATCGGAACTGTCCTGTGAAAAACGTTGACAACTGCTATATTTATTTATATTCTGATTTAGTACATTATACCTTTACCTCCTTATGTGATCTGCATCCATGTTCCAATATCAGCAGTCACAACGACTTCTATTTGTTCTCAGGAAAAATGCTCTGTCTGACTAACTATAAATATATTGACAATATAAATATATTTCACCATTTATACCACTGACCCATTTTTACTGTCTTCTTCAATTCACTTGCCACTCTTGTGCTTCCTCCTGTTACTCCAAGAATGTCAGTTCCCCACTTTCCAGCTACCTCAGAGTCTCCATAACGAAGGAAAAAGGCTCTCTTTATCAGACATTGATCAACTTACTGCTACTGGATCTGTAATAGTAATCTGATTGACGTCTATGAGGAGGTAAGTAGTAAACTGGATCAGGGCAAGACAACTGATATGCTATATTAGGATTTCGCTTAGGCTTTTAATTCTGTTACAAAGAACAGAATTAGTGCAGAAATATTAGGGCTTTGGCACTACGAGTAAGGGTTTGTGGAATATTAAAGGGCTCATTTATGATCTCTAGTGCATATATCTAGTACATATATCTTTATGTACAAAAATGGATGCAATATGCTGTTCACAAAGGTACTTTGGTTTATGCACACTCCTTGATACCTGCGTCAAAATAGCATGTTGTTAGAAAGGAGCATGGCACTGTTGGCCATTTTCGGGCAAGCAGATTGTTATGACTATAGTGTTCCAAGGGCCATATTTACTAAAGGGAAAATTAACGCCAGCGACCGATTTGCACAATTCGCACAACTTCGGCAGGTGCAAATTCGTTACCACTACGATAATTCACTAAAATGCGAAGTTGCATTCTGGACGCCAAAGCTGGCGACTTTTCACTATCGATACTTCTTCAGTGGGAGCATTTCATAGCAAAGATTCGCTAGCATTCGTTTATGCCTAGCGAAAAGTCACTATTGATCTTGTGCTTAGGTCAATTTGATTAGGTAACTTTGATTAAAGTTGGTTGGACATCTTTATTAGAGATGTTGGTGCAAATGCTTGAAGTGACCACTTTTTATTACAAATGTCCAAGGAACCTTAATAAAGACAAAAGAGTTAATATTATGCCCTAGACATGAGCCCACTGTAAAATTAATGTTCCATGGCCCTCAAATGTCTGGGGAAAAAATCTTAACCCAAAAAAATTTAACTTAGGACTTTTGCAGGCAATCCCGCTTAAAAAAAGGAAAAGTCGCCAGCATTTTTTCAATTTTAATGCATTTTCGGCAGACAGGATATGATGTAAGTATACAGATGTGTGTGCTTCAACCACCTCACAAAAGTTCCTTTCGGTCAGAGTGCAGAGCAGTGTACAGACCCTTGCCATGGGCCAAATATACAGCAGAAGAGAGAACAAACTGCAGCACCTCTTATTTGCAAAATGTGAAAATTTATTTTAATTGGTCAGTAACCAACAGGCAACGTTTCGGGCCTGGTTTTGCCCTTTCTCAAGTCAGGCAAGACCAGGCCCGAAACATTGCCTGTTAAAATAAATGTTCACATTTTGCAAATAAGAGGTGCTGCAGTTTGTTCTCTCTTCTGCAGGATATGATGTAAGTGTCATAAAATTGAGGAAGATCTAGATTCATTTTAGCAATTTGCCTGGTCTGAGGCGGCGAAGTCAACTCTGGCGAAAGAGGCAACATTCAGTAAAATCCGCACTTTAGTGAATTTGCTGAGCAATGACCATTCGCCGTCACTTTGCAAGCAGTCTTGTTATACCAGTCAATAGCTTCTCAGGGTCCAATCAGCTCTAGAAGTTTTCATAATGTCAGCAAAGATTATTAATTATTTCCATCAGTCCTTGTCCCAGGGGAGTTTCTAGTTTCCCTATCACAATATCACGACACATAAATACATCCACTAGGGTCACTTGTATCAGCAGCAAAGGAACCTACTGCATGTTTTTGGAGTGTGATTGCGCAAATCTGGAGAACATATAAACATATAAACCCCTTGCAGATAGTGTCTATCAAATGTATATCTCCCTGAAGAAACGACTAATAAAATAAGATAAATGTTTTACCTTTCTCTTAAAAAAATAATGAAAAAAAAAAGAATGAAATTAGTTTGTATGCCAGCTCTGCGCCTTTACTGACAGTTTACACGTAAATATTCAGGTATTCTGCTGGAGCTGGAACTAACAGCATAACATTAAATTATATTTTCACTGCACCAGGCTCTTTGAGTTGGAAGCCGACCCTGTAACAAGATTAGAGGTAAGTGACAGGGAAGACAGGAGTTTTGAAAGTAACCAGTTTTATTTGTTTATCCATTGAAGAGCAACTAAAGTCTTAAATAGAATAATGCTATAAATGCTGTATTTTCTATGCTAAACATACACATGAACTTACTGCACTGGAAGTCTAATAAAACAAATAATTTATGCTTTCAAAGTTAGCCACAGGGGGTCACCACCTTCCAACTTTGTTAAACATCTTTGCAAGACCAAAACCGTGCACATGCTCAGTATGGTCTGGGCTGCTGCTTAGGGATCATCATAAATTATCAATTAACAGCACAAGTCAAATAATAAAATGCAGTGAAATTCCCCCCTTCATTTACTTTCTCTGACTGCTGCAGATATGAATCTCTACATGGTTGCCCAGTTGATCTACAGGAAAACAAACAAAGCTGCTGGTGTTCTGGGAGGTCCCTCCCCCCTGCTTTTTGAAAATATGATCCTTTCCTTGCAGAGCAGTTAGGGGCCGTCTGAAGTTTCCTATCCGCAGCAGTCAGAGCAATAAATGAAGGGAGAATTTCACTGCATACAGTCAGGTTTCTTATAAAAACAGTACACATTTTTTAATTAAAGTATACTGGAGATTTCTTTTTCATTAAAAAAAGAAAAAAATGGGATTTTATTTTTTTTTGCCTTTACATCCCCTTTAAAGAAGTCATATAAGGAAATATAAAATACTGAGCCATTTTTCGACTGTTTCTCTAAGCTTCATGCAAACCTGTACTGATGATGCTCAAGGAATTATTTAAAAGTATCCTACTTGTGGTATCTATTCATTCCATTCCTCTTTGCTATTGTACTACAAAGACATTTAAAATATTATAGGGAGAAGTGTAAAATTGGCAAATAGAAAATTCATTTGTACAAATAAGAATAAATTAGACTGTTATTGCTTTGAAAATTTGAATTGTGCATTGCACACTTTTGAGAAGCGTTTGAAGGTGTTGTAACCTTTTGGAGCACACAACTTTTTCTTCACTGCTCATTGGTAAAGACTATAAAACAGTTTCCGGGTTCAAAAAAGCTGGCGGTGGCGGCTTTTCACTAGCATTACTTCAGCAATGCAAGCATTTGATGCGCTAGCGTTCATTTCTGCCTATCGAAACTTCGCTAGGGATCTTGTGCTCAGGCTAATTTGCATAGGGCGAGAAATTTAAAGTTGTATGGACGTCTTTATGTTAAATGATGCATATACTTACAAATTACACTTTTTAAAACTCATGTCCAGGGAACCTTAATAAAGACGATAAGAGTTATTCTAATGCCCTACACATGAGCCCACTGTAAAATTAATGTTCCATATGTCTGCAAATGTATGGGGATAACCATTTACCAAAAAAAAGTTAGGTCTTTTGCAGGCAATCAGGTTGGAAAAAGGAAGAGACACCAGCATTTTTTTGAACTTTGATGCATTTTCAGCTCACAGAATATAACGTGACAGAAGATTGAGGAATATCTAGCTATTTTAATGCACTTCGCCTGGTCTGAGGTGGCGAAGGCAACTCTGGCAATGAAGTAATGTTCAGTAAAATCTGAACTAGTGAATTTGCGTAGTTACTATTGTTCACCAGAGCAAAAAGTCGCCTGGCAATACGAATGACCGCTAGTGCCAGTCTCTTTCGCTAGCGAATTGGCGACTGTGCTTGTTAGTAAATTGGTGATGTCCCTGTGGGTGGTAACCTTAGTGAATTGGCGCTATTGTTAGCCACTTTGCCCTTTAGTAAATCTGCCCCTGATGTTCAATCTGGCTTGGTGTAAGCCCCTCTTGCGCTCTTGGCTCCACAGAGGATGAAAGCAAAATTAAACAAAAGCATCTCACACGCTGAAACAAAATGCCTGGTTCTACTGACTACTGGCGGACTTTGAAGACTGGTTAAATTGAGTATCATGTAGACTAGTAGTGAGTCAGTTTACAATCCTAATTAACTCAGGAATGTCATATCTTATCAGTAAAACATGGGCCAGCATTCTCCTGTGTTAATGAATTTAATGTGAAAACGAGTCAGCAGATTTGTGGACAGGATAGGAGGCAGCACAAGCTATACTCAGTAAAAAAGGTAAAGTCTAGTCTATGGTGAGTTAACATTAAGAAATATGGTAGAATGACTATGAACTGGCATTATACTGAAGGCAGAGACTAGTGAATTTTAACAGTGAGATGATGTGTTTAATGTATTTGGTAGAGCGACACATATAGAGGCCAATGTGGTTGGTGGATTGAGAAATACTAGGCTGACATTTAAGGGGCTATTTACTAAAAGTCTTACTCTCTTACTCTTACCAAATCCCCTTAATTTACCAATAAAACTTCTTTAAAAAAAACATCTATGCAACAAAAAGTTGACAAAACAGAGCGTTGATTTGATTCCTGCGACTTTTTTAAATTTTCGCTCAGAAAATTTTACTTTATTGAGTTGTCGCCTGAAAAACTCAAATTTATCAGACTATTGAACAAATATCAGTGCTAACAACCCGAAACTATTGAGAATCATGAAGATAAAAAACATGTTCCAATTGTAAAATGGACCATCTGCCATTTCTTCTACATGATTTCAACAGATGCCGTATTTTCAGATTCTAATTTTAAGCAGCTTCAGAGTATAAAAAAATCTGTTTTTTTTCTCCTCTAAAATTTCGAGTTCTTCCCTTTAAAAAACAGGAAAATTTGAGGTTTAATAAATAGGCCCCTTAGAGGAAGGGCGAACACCTCATGTATTTGGCATTTCAAAGAGATACAAAGACTGATGTATTTGGGTTGGATAGATGCTGATGTATATAGTCTCATTCATGAGGTGCACAAAATGGTGTCTTTGGTAAGGCTACAGATAGACGACCGGATATGTTTGGTCCATATAGAGATTCACAGGTTGATGCACTAGGCATAATAATAACTGATGTAAAGTGTGAAATGTCTGGCAGAAAAAAGATGCAATGACTTACTTGTTGGACAAAGAGATATGTCTTGTTTAATATCTGATTGAGATCTGGGGAAGATTTATTCAGTGAAGAAAGAGATAAATAGAGGCAGATGTTGTTGAGAATGTGAGAGGAATAGAGATACCGAGACTGATAGTTTGGGTAGGGTAAGAGATGGTCGAGTAAGAATATGTTGAGAGGGCGATAAATTTGGTAGTAGTATAGATACAGAAGGAAGACACTGATTTGCTTAGACTGAGAAGAGATGAAGAGGCAGATGCATTTTAGGGACAGAGAAAAAAAAGATAGAGTCTGATTTAAAGGTGAGAGCAAATACAAATAAAACTGAAAGAAATAGAATAGAAGTAGAATAGGGAGATTAAAAAAAGACTGATAAATTGGAGGAATGATATTCAGGGACTGGTATAAATAGGGACGGAGAGACCAAGGTTAATTGTACATTTTTAACCAACATATTTGAACCAAATGTAAAGAGCTCTTGACCACCTCCTGTGGCTTTCATTGAGTAGATAACACATAGAAGTCAAAATCTGCAGGAATCCATCTAGCAGTTAGCATTTTAGATATGTTATTATGAAACCCCTATGATCAGTTCACAAACAGCATGCAAATATCAAGGATGCACAGGTAAGTGCAGAATTGCTCTTGATCTTATAGCTTCTCTTTACTTTGTTCACCTTTTCCCTTCTAATTATAGTGGAATGTTCTTCATCAAGATAATAACCATTCTGATGTAGCAAGAATTTTGACATAGTTTACACTGTATTGTTTGATTTATGCTGGTGCTCAACAGGATAGTTATATAACTGAACCTTTTATGACCTTTTCTTTTCTTTATGGTATTTTTTCCTTTTCCACATCAGGAACTTCACTTCCATAATACACATTAATTGACCTCCCAAAACGTATGCAAAATACTTTCTCTAACCAGCAAGCCAGTTGATTTCTACTTAAAACTGCTTATTCAATCCAACTATTTGTTTTGTTACATGATGATACATCAGACCAGGGGTCCCTAACCTTTTCTACCCATGAGCCACATTTAAATGAAAGATAAGTTGGAGAGCAGCATAATCATGCAAGAAGTTCCTAACGGTGCGAAATATGGAATGTTATTGCCAATTGGTAGCCTCTATGTGGACTTGCAACCTACAAGAGGCTCTTTTTGGCAGTACACATGGTTTTTGTACAACTAAAACTTGCCTTCAAGCCAGAAATTCAAAAATAAGCACCAGTTTGAGGCCACTGGGAGCAACATGGTGCTCACGAGCCACTGGTTGGGGATCACTGCATTAGACTATATGCTACCTATACTGTAGTTAAATGTAAATATAGAAACGCATATATCTATTATTAATTCTCTTTAAAATACCATGTATTCTTTTTATTGTTCCAGTATGCACTGAGCTAACCATGCAACTTGTGTTTCGCTACACAGTCTTTTAAGTATATTATATATAAATCATTGAACAGCAGATTTTAAGCTTCACCTTACTCCAATTAACTTTTACTCATCTGAAACTTTGGTTGGAACCAATACATCGCCCTTCATATCCTTACCCAGCCATAAATCAGGATGACAGCAAAACAGCTTGATACCTGTCTTAATGAATATTTAATAGGTACTTTTACAGTAATTGTAGAAACTTAATCTGTAGAAATGGCACTGTGGGCTCATTCAATATACCCAGAAGAGAATGATCATGGTAATCTGACATTGACCTTAGCCGAAGCTTCCCGACAATGTGCTTGCAAGTATTGTATATGCTGAATAAGGCTTTAAGTCATGACTACTCCTCTCTAACAGAAAAACCAACAAGCATGTCCAGTTTGCAACCTTTTTGCTGTTGGAAACTACAGCAAGAACAGTAATTACATTACTGTTCAAGTGTCAGATACTTTCAGTTTAGTTTTAATAAACCAGTATAGAAATAAACAGTAATATGTCTTTTATGGTTTCCTTTCAATAGACATTATATAAGATGGGTATAAATAGCTACACATATCATTGCGGCTTCAAATAAAAAACAGGTTCAACCCTTCAGCGAATCTTCCTGCGTCACTGAGACGCATTTAAGTAAAAAAAGAAAGAATACAGGCCTCAGAGGTGACAGAATCAAGTCCTCCTTATTTTCCCACATTAATATAAATGTATGTATACATATGTACACACAATCTCAGGAGGATAAAAACTACCAATGCTACAGCAATAGCACCATGCCTAACAAGGGAAGATATTTTTGGAGATAACCATTGGAGAGCTTAATGCAGAGTTTTCTCATTAATAGCAAAAAGCATGAACATGCAATTTATTCACGGGAAGTTCTTATGTAATTATTCTTGCCTTCACTTGATTTTATGAAAAATACGATCATTACTGTTATGATCATTTTGCCATTATTCAAGTGAGCACAATCCCTTTATTTAGTCAATAAAAGGATAGAAATTCCCGATTAGTAGTGCTAGTACCAGGAATAGAAGGAAGATTTAAAGCTGTTGCCCAATGTGATGGTTACATGTTCTATGCTGGTTGAGGAAAGAAACGCAATGTTAAATGGCAAATGAAAAGCTACTAAAAATTGTGTATTTGGGGATCTATTTCTTATGCTGGTTAACACAAATTTGTCAAAATAATGGTGTGTAAAGCTGCACAAAATAAATGGTAAATTTATCAAGGTGTGTGTTTTATTTTACACCATCCCAGCAATGGATTTGATGCTGTTATTTCACATCACTTCAGACCTCGTGTAATTCATAACAGTAAATGGGGAATATTCAAGTGGCAAGTACGTTCCGGCAGCAGCCGCTCTCTCTGCTGTCTCCTCCTGGATGTCGCAGCGCCACTTAAAACGGAATCTTTCTAAAACAGAACTCATCACGTTTCCTCCAAGATCTTCCCCTGTCCCTCAGATCTCACTCACAGTAACAACATCATCTTTCATTTGACCACACAGGCACGCTGCCTAGGAATCATCTTAGACACTCATCTGTCTTTTTCACCACACATTCAAACACTTCCAAAATCTTGTCATATTCAGCTGCGCAACATTGCAAAAAACAAAACACTTCTTCAGTCTCTTCTAAATACTTCTGCTAGACTCATTAATCTATCTCACCCCCTGAACATCTGTTTCTCCCCTATGCATACCCCTTCACTGGCTCCCAATCTCCTCTAGAATCAAATTCTAATTACTAACATTTACATTCAAGGCCTTTAACAATGAAACCCCTCCCTATATTTCATTTGATCCCAAAATACACTCCTTCGCTCTGCTTCTGACCTTCGCCTCTCTTCTCCTCTCATCGCATCAGCCTGTTCCCATCTACAAGACTTCTCTCTGGCCTCTGCTTTTCTCTGGAACCTTCTGCCTCGAGCTGTCAGACTTTCTCCTTCCTTCCAAACTTTCAAATTCTCCCTAAAGACCCACCTGTTCAGAAAAGCTTATTCAATGTATTTTAATTAATCAATCATAAATGTATTATAAGTCACAATTATCTCACACTTGTGTCTCAATGGTACCCTAACCATTAAGTTGGTAATCTCTTGTGAGTAATGCCCTCTAATCCTATCATACTCTGTAAACCCTTGTTTGTTATTTGCTGTTTGTTCCCTGTTTGTTATAAACTAATGTAAAGCACTGCATAACTTGATGGTGCTATATAAAGTGATGTGGGGG
Organism: Xenopus petersii; assembly: GCA_038501925.1. Taxonomy (NCBI): domain Eukaryota; kingdom Metazoa; phylum Chordata; class Amphibia; order Anura; family Pipidae; genus Xenopus; species Xenopus petersii. The sequence continues at coordinate 165,617,529 of CM076673.1, forward strand.
TATGCAGTAGCCAAAAATCTGTACAAAGCTTGTTAAGTACACTGTTTTTACATGCCGATACCTGGCGATGTGTGGGATTTTTTAACCACAAAATAATTTCACAAAAATGGTCCATAGATTTGTTCTGCAATAAATACTGTATTACCTGCATTTAAATGAAAAAAATGGAACTGAAATTTGCCACAACGATGCCTGCAATTGGAAATACGCAGCTAGTAATACCAAGACTTCACAAGTAAATATGAGGAGCACACTGAAATGGGTTGCAATAGTGTAGAAAAAATAATTTATTAAGCCCACATACAAAAGGCAACGTTTCGAGCCTACAAGGCCCTTTATCAAGCCTGGGGCCTTGTAGGCTTGAAACTTTGCCTTTTGTATGTGGGCTTAATAAATTATTTTTTGTACACTATTGCAACCCAATTCAGTGTGCTGCTGGTATTTTTTTGGATATTGATCTGACCCGGTGACAGGTGTGGGTCCCCCAGTACAGCACCTTACACAACAGAAGTGAAGCTTGGGGAGGTGAGTGCTCTGCAGAAAAGAGTTTAAGCAAATGTGAGGAATGACGGATGCAACAAGGATTTGATATTTGAAGTGCTCTACTTTAGACACTGCAGATAGAGATTGTGGCTCTTCTATTTCTGTAAGTAGCGTGCAATGGGGTGGTCCTCTTTTTGATAAAGTAAAACCCCCAAACTAGTGCTCGTAGCGGATACAGTAGTTTCCATTTCGGAAGATAAGAATTATACTCATGATCCTTGCAGCTATTTCATTCACCAACAGTTTCAAAGCAGATGTATTGTTTTAGATGTGTTACAAAAATATCAGTTATTTTACAATTGATTGTCAGATTCCCAAGCAAATTAGTTATAAATTCCAAAAATCACCAGGAGCAGGCTGCAATGTATTTCATTAGGTGGCCACTTTGAAGACTAATGGGTGGTGTTGACTTGGATCTGAAAGGCCTCTTGTAACATACATCTAGAAATTGACTGCAATCGAAATACTTACAGAGGCCGCCTATCAGAACAATACAGGATTTTTTTTATTGTAAACCTAGAAGTGGGATCCACATGTAACAGAGGTTTTGGGTGGGCACTGGCTAGATAAAAAGCAGTGGCTAGGAGATATACACATTTGCTATAGGGAAATGGATCATTCCATTCATTTTAGGGATGGATATGTGACGGCAGACTGGCGTTTTCATCTATAAGGTGAAAGTACATGGAACAGAAACATTCAAGGTCACAGATAGAGCTGTCCAGCTTTATAACTGCAATGTGCACCTTAATCCCCGAACTTCTCACCTTGTCTGGAACTGGGACACATATTCAGAGGGAAAGCATGCTACAGAATTTCAATTCATCACTAAATTTTTACATCCATACTTGCTCTAAATTAAGTTCTCTACCTCTAGAGTATTTAACAGAGACCAATCAGCATAGCTGTGAAGAAAGCCCTACGATAACATTTGTTTACAGTGAAATTATAAATGTACAGGGCTTCTGGTTTCATTGTTATATATACAGCAGCTACAGTATATATATAGAATAGACTTCAATACCTAACTCTTAACATCTCCATGCATGTAAATTCCATACTATCTTCTTCCCTGAACACCTATTATCAGGGTGTCAGTGCCCATGGAGTCATGGGGGGTAAAAAAAATTATGTGATCAGAAACAGATCAAGCAATGACTTCATATGTTCATAGTAATTTCTGCAGAGAACTAAAGTGCTTAAGAATTGGTAGAGCTGACCTTATACATTAGTACCAGGAAAGAACAGAATGCAGGATTTATTCTGGGATTGAGTTGAATTCCACCACTTTATGACTTTAAAGCACTGACCAATTAAAGGCAACACATTCATATTTAGGTGAATACACATTCATTTTTTAGGATTCTATATGCAAATTAAGTTTCAAATTTGGTTCATTATACCATAAATCTTTTGCGTAGGATTTGCTTTTAGGCAGAAACCAAGAATTATAGATTTGGTACATCTCTAATTATTAGAAGTCAACGCTAGAGCTGTAGTTGCCCTTTAGGAAAGACTCCCCTGAGTTTTAAAGATCACTAATTACCAATCTTCTCAGACAGTAACTACTGATACTTGTACTACAAACCATGGCTACAAAATTGCCCACAAAACTACTCGTTACATGTACCGATAACATTGCAAAAACAGGGCTAATAGTAAATGATACAGAAGGATAATAAAAATAATTTGTTCATAAATGACCTAAAATTTCATAAAATCTTACATCTTGGTTTACAGTTTACAGTATAAAATAAGGGCTGATAATAACACAATTACCTGCATGTATTTGTGTTTTATATGAAAATTGCCATTCTTCACATGACCTTTCAGCAATGATCTTTACCTGCATCTGGACATTAATATAATGCACTTTTAACAGACATGCCCAGCAGACGGAACCAGAAATGCTTTCCTGCCAATATCCATTACTCTAGGTAGGATACTTGCACATTGTCATGTCATTTCCTAGAAACAAGCTGCAAGCGAGTTAAAAAGAGCATCCTCTTTCTTCTTAACAATGAAGTCATAGACTCATTTGTTTTCTTTAGGGACATAGTTTTCCTGCAGCAGGCGCTATGAAGTCACTGAGCTGCTTTGTGGTATTCAATATCCTACACGGTAAAAACACAAAGACAATTTTTTATTTTTACTTAATGGCCTTATTTCTTAGCACCTTGAAAACCATTATTTCTGTCAATATAATGTTGGCAGCCTTCCAATTCAATCTGTGTAAATACATTTTTAAATTGTTTTGTACCCCACTTTGGCCAAAGTATATAATGTCACATGGCATGGCAAGACCCCTTATTATATTTGTTATTATTGGCGAAGCAATAAGGACAAAATGCCATATTAGGGCAATGGCATGTGGGACATTTTATTGCCTGAGATAATTTCAACTCTTGGGGCCCCAAAATGTCCCTTGTGCCCTTCCATCTGGCTAAAAGAGAAGGCCACAAGGGCCATTTTGTCGCTTGTGTGTCAAAACATCCCATGTGCCTTTGTCCTCAAGGAAATTCTTCCAGTTTAATTAATAAAGACATATAGCAATTATTTTGCTTACTGTTTAAAAAGCCATAACAAACATATTGCTATTTCCTGTTCTCAAAGCTGAGGGAGAAGGTAATTTTATATAGTCAGGTTACATCTGCTTTATTTGGTAAATACAACTTCCAACTCAGTAAATTATAGTGTCAAGTATTAGGATTAAAGGTCTGTTGCATTACTGATATGGATTGATGATTTGGAGAAACAGGAGGTTTCATAAACTGTAGCTTATGTCATGTCAGTACAGCTTAAACTACATGCCTACAGAACAGTGTGCAATTTTGCTCAGTACAGCCAACATGTTATCCTATTGGATAAGCAACTTTATTGCATGGACAGTGGGAAGGAGCTGCAAAACCATTTTTAGCCTGCAGTGAATATATATATATAAAAATCAGCATGAAACACATAAACCCATGGCAACATTTGGCAAGTTCTTCCTTGTTGTAGATTGTATGACCATCTTGTATGTTCTCTGCTTCTTTCTTTCTCATTACCTGGAAAATCAGGTCAACACATGGCCATTGTAAAGAAATAGTCAGCCAGTATATTGATATACAGAGATTTTGATTGCAAAACTAGTCAAGGGTTCTGAAGAGAGTCAGGAGGAGGACTTTTCCATCTACATTTTTATAGGACTTATCCAGGGTCTGCTACCGCCTGAAGCAGTGGGCCTAACGCCACCCCCACTCACTAGTAAGTTTTTTCAGTGTGACATTAGCCTTATGGGATGGTAATGTTATGTCCCTAAATAACATTTACCAAGCTAGTTAGGAAGCAAGCATCTAATTGGTTGATGTAGGTTACTAGATGTTTGTGACTTTTATGTCAATAGCCCATGGAATTAATATAATAATGACAATAAGCACCCCACAACCCTTTGGGCACAGTAATGTGTAAATGGGAAAAGATTATACCATAATTATGGCTTCCTGCATGACATCAAACATATTCAGAACATAACTTAAAAAAATGAACTCTGTGGGTTTCTGCTCCACAGCAGGACGTACTTGACATCGTGTTACAGCACAAGGGAAGAGTGAATTGAAAACTGCCTACCTAAGCTTTCTTTAGAACAGCATCATAAATTAATTAGAGAAAGCTTGGCTGGATGCTCTGTCAATGTTAATTTGAAGGTTATGGTTGCATGCCACCTTTAAAAAAAAACAAATATTTTCTGAGATTATTTATAAAATCAGGTCAAAATTGAAAGGCTGCTGATGATGTCACAAAGAAGATTACATCCAGTTACTTCACTCAAGTTATAATACATTTTGCATGACAGGGACTAGTCTATCAGTGATTGCAAACCACTAAAACGAAAGAGAATTATAGGAAATTTTGCAAGATACTAATACTGACTCATTGGTAAATCCTAAGCAATAGCAACAAACATTTCACTGCATGTTGTACTGTGTATGATTGTGTATTTAGTAAAATTTGAATTTTATAAGCAAGTTATATGGTTAAATTTGTGCTCTTTACAATGTTTCCCACTGCTTTTTAGCTCCTTGCTTCCTAAGATATCTAAAATCTATTTAAGTATTATCATAAGAATAGTTATTGTACCTTCATTTACTGATTAATGCAATGCATTACACCTTCTCTGCATACCTGCACAATACCTATACACACACACATATATATATATATATATATATATATATATATACTGTAAATAAAAATAACCCTTCCGTGCAAGCACAGAACGTGCTGTTCTACCCATGACACACACATGCCTGCTCACATTTATAACATCTACAGATAATTGCACTCAGCAAATCAGTGAAGAAAGGCTCTCTGCTTAACAGGAGAGCTAAAATGTATATTTAAAAAAATAATAATAATCATAAAGACCATTATAGACACTAGATAGACACTAGAGTGTCTCCATAGATGGAGACATGTCCTGAAACGTTTGTGACTTCATTGACCTTGCCAGTTTCCATTCATGTGTCTTTACACATTTTTACTTGTTTGCCTCCTTTCACCTTTTCAATAAACATTTGCATCCTGTTCCACATCGTTTCACTTGGAGACATTCATTATTCAGGATGCTTCATTCACACATCAAAGCAGTTGTGGCAAAAGCCACTCCAATGTGCATTAAAGGCTTTTTTTTTTACTAACATGCTCAGGAGTTTGCTATTTATTAAAATATACTGCATAAGAAAGCATTTTCAGGACAAGCTCATGTCAGACTGGTGCACTACTGAAAACTGAAATAAATTCTCCAAAACGCAGTTTTTTTTTATAACTGAGAAATGATTATAATATGTATTCCTATTTCCGTGTTTTTTGGGTTTTTTTGGCAAAAATCCAGTACTGGGTCATAAAGAGATATTGGCATTTTCAGTTTTATAGTTTTCATTAGAAAATAATCTGAAGTGAACCTGACTACTGTAAACTAAGAGCCATAAAAAGAAGCATGCTCTTCTAGAAAAAGTGCATTGTAACTGGACTCTGCACCAGCTGCCAGTAACCTGAATCACCGATAATGCACCTGCTTTCTTAACAGGAGATGTTTAAAGTGAAATTTGGTAGCAGGCCAAAGAGCATGAGGGGTTATTATGTACAAATGCAGGCTTAATGGGAACTACATTGATTGCAAGCTCATAAAATAATAGCACCTATATCCTTGTGTAATTTGTCCCTGCTTAATATCTGTCTTCAACAAATGTTTTTTCCTGTTATCTTCAGCTCCCTGAAGAGAAAAACATCCCTTAAAATATTGTATAGGTTTGTTTTAGCTTTAATACAGGCACTTCTTTTTCATCTGAATGTCTATGATGAACTCTGCTGTTGATAGGCTGGTCTTGCTTGTTCCTGAGCAATTGCCAATTCTCCACAGAAGAGTCCACTAAAGAGTGAGCATTAACCATTCAGACTAATAGGAAGCGTCTAACAGGGGACAAGGGTGTTTGACTGCCACAGGTCTTATAATAATTAATAATGCTTCTTATGTGTATTAGACTTCCATAGACTAAGTGGAAAGAAACACTTTGGTCTAGTGGTTTCACACCTCAGTTCATAGGTTTCCATAAAAAAACATTAGAAGGGATTATGTTTTTGCTGTAATGGCCCTTTCATGCTAACAAAAATCAAAGAGCTGGTGTAGGGCAGGCATATCCAGCTTGTGAATCTATAGTTGTATTTTACGAGCTACAAAGGCTCAGATATATCTTTATTTTTATCATGGTGTATTTGAAATGATAAAGATAAAATTATGAGGAACTGTGTGTTTGGAAAGTAACACATTCAGAGATCTCTAACTTAAAGCAGACGATTCTCAACTGTGTTGCCACCCACAGATATCACAATACTAGGGATAAAGTTGTAAATTATAGCTACAGTAGCAAGGTAGATACTACAGTACATATTACAGCTACACCTTAGTATTTTAGAGGCCAGTCTGTTACTTTTTGTGCCCTTTGTATATTTTACATGACTATTAAAACATATGTATGAACATGTACACAGCATTTTTAGCTCCATTGACCCTGAAGACACTGTAAAAAATTGATAGAACAGAAAAAAAACTACGACATGCATTACATTGACCCCACTTACATTTCTCTATAGCAGGGATCCTTGATCCTCAACATTTACACCTACATTATATACCTGTGAGCCACATTCAGATGTTAAAATAGATAGTGAGCATTCAAGTATGAAAAGGGTCCTAGGGTGCCAAATTAGGGCTCTGATGGCTATATGGTCTGGCAGCATACATGAGGTTCTGTTTGGCAGTACACCTGTTTTTCATGTAAACAAAACTTGCCTCCAAGCCTGAAATTAAAAAAATAAGCACAGAGGCTACTGAGAGCAACATCCATGGGGTTGGTGAGCAAGATGTTGCTAACAAACCCAATGGTTGGGGATCACTGCTCTATAGAAATCAATTATCCCAGTGCCCCTTTCTACAAAGCAGCCATTTACAGTTTTTTTAAATGAATTCTTAAGTCTGTCTAACATTTTTTTGAGATTGTATCCATGTAGTGATCATTTTTTTACCCCAACCTTTGCCAAAAGCAGATGGCTAGTGGTTGACAAACAAAGAATGGATTGAACTGACTCACAAATGTAGGGGGCATAAAGCATATGCCTGACACTGCATATTAGGTCACTAGTGAGCCTTGACCTCTACATTCCAAGGGGTATATTTATCAAAGAGTGAAGTTAGAGATCACCACAGTCCTCTAGAGTGAAATTCCACCACTTTCCATTCATTTCTAAGGGATTTTGAAAGGCTTGTTTATCAAAGGATGAACTTTCACTTTTTTTTTTCACCCATTGATAAATACTCTTTTAAAAATCGCATAGAAATGAATGGAGACTGGCGAAATTTCACTCTAGAGGACTGTGGTGATCTCTAACTTCACTTTTTGATAAATATACCCCAAAGACTATAGCTTTAAATTCACTACAGTGCATTGACTAGAAATAACCTTCACTTTTTCTTTTGATTGGATCCACTATTCATCAAATTCCTCAAAGAGGACAAAGATAACCATTTTGAAGCTATTCTAACATGCTTTATTATTCTGCTGCTTTACAGCTATATTTTTAACTTTTTGGGGTAATAGCCAAATTGTTAACCATTTAGTTCATTCCTATTGCATATATTTCTGTTCTCTGCAAAAAGGCATATGCTTCCACCCTATTACACAGTTAAAAACAAAAAGAAATGCAAAACCTTTGCGTGGGAACTTTAAATTCCTCACTTATAGCTTTTGCATCTTTCCCATGTACATTAATAGATAATTCTAATCTCTATTCGAGATTTCTATACAATTAACCAGAGATTTTTCCATTGAAACTCCTTATTCTGTCCTACTCTGTTCAATAGAGTAGTGATGGCCGCTCTATGGAAGGCAATTAACTATACAATAACAGTTCTATGCTATTCTTCACACCTTACAGACTGAATAGAAATCAGTATAACCTCCCCCATTAAAATTACATTGGACTGGAGCCAAGACAGAAATTTATATATACAGTAACTATAAAACCATGGGTGTTCAACACATAGGTCTACATAAAACCTCTAAACACAAACTAATGGTACTATATAAACAACTTGATCAAAGTTGTTGATGTTCTGAGTTGCAAACAAAAACACGGTAGGAGTCACCTTCATGTGAAGTGATTTAAACCCTCAACCCAATCAAAAAAGCAGTTTCAATAACTCCAACTTCATCAACCACCAGCAGACTCTAGGAGATACCTTGATCTGGAATTACTGCAGTGAGAACCCCATTCATATAGGTAATGTAAGTAATGGCAAGATCAATAACAGCAATTCACTATTTTTTCCCATGTATAAATTGGGGGATCTTACCTTTCACAGGCTCTGACAGTCCATGCAGCTATTATCCATAACGAGATACTAAAAACCAACAGTATTGTTCCTGGGCATATTGTCATTAAAGTCTTCATTACAAAACGTGTGTTGAAGTTTATTTTATTTAGTGCTCCAATGCTCCGAGAAGAGGCATCAGTGAAAAGTTTGCTATGTAAAAGCATAACTCTGGCAATAAGATACAGTCTTAAGAACATTGGTATAGATAAAATAATATCCACGTCTGCTGTTGTCGTGGAGGGTGCATAAGAAAAGGCAAGTCGTGCTGACCACGTGAATGTGTAATTTCCTGGTATGGGATGAATTGCACACACCAGTATTTCCAAGCAAATAAAGAAAATGCGTTCGTATGTCATGGCTATTCTCCAGTCATCAGCGCCATTATCCACCATGAACAGCTGCAAACACAGAAAGTCTTATTATTATAAGCGTACCATTTTTTAAGCATGTATCATTTTACAGTACAGTATCATTAAAAAAATATCATTTGCGTTTATGGACCCTTGGAATTGCCAATGCACCCTTTAGCACTCTAAGACAAATCATTAAGAAATGATGTGCAGTTAGCCAGCTGAGAGAGTCATAAATACGTTTTACAACCTTATTTGCCAGGTAAAACTGTCACCGCTGCAAAAAAACACACACAGTTGTGCTTAAAGGACAAGGAAAATTAAACTAAAGAAGTAGCTAGAAATGTTGTACATTATGTTTTCAGCTTCTGTACCGACCCCCTTTAGCAGGGAAGATCTGTGTCTCCAAAGATGCCCTAGTAGCTCTTCTACTGATTCACTGCAAATGCTCTGTGCTGCTGTCACTTACTGAGTTTAGGTACTGACTCAAAATATACACAACACATAGAATACAAATGTCACAATATAAGGCTGATTAGTAATTAATACAGATAATTACTACATGGCAGCAGAGAAACTAGTGCAACTAGCATCAGAATTTAATAATCAGCCTTGTAGCATCAGCTTATATGACAGACCAACCTAATTTTCTGCTTGATAACTTGCAACGACCCCTAAGCTTAGCTTCTCAACAGCTGCTCAGAGCCCACTGAGCATGTGAGTGTCACAGACACTTTCCAAGATGGTGACCCCCTGTGACAAGTTTGAAGTCCTGGATCATTGCTGCTATTGAGAAGCTGAAACTTTAGGCTGGCGAAATAAGTTCAGTATATAAAACATATCATTTTTAGCCCTATTCATTTTTAGGGTTAAGTACTCTTTTTAACCACATTTCAGAAGCATCCAGGTGTTTGCTGAACAAATATGCACACAACAATACTGGTGAAATGCATTAATTGAATAGGTCTTCTGACACTGTCCAAACTACATAACTCCAGGGAAAATGTATTATTTTTCTTTTTGTTTTAGTGACATTCTCCCCAAGTATGTGGCTTTACATTCACCAACTCAAATGTGTAGAGGAGAACAAGGTGCTCCAGAATTAAATGTAATGTAACTCACCATACAATGAAAGTGGTCCGGGTGCACGAGCCCCAGACCCACATTTTTATTAGTAGAAAAATTTAAAAAATATTTGCATATTTTATTTTTCTTTTTGTTTTAGTGACATTCTCCCCAAGTATGTGGCTTTACATTCACCAACTCAAATGTGTAGAGGAGAACAAGGTGCTCCAGAATTAAATGTAATGTAACTCACCATACAATGAAAGTGGTCCGGGTGCACGAGCCCCAGACCCACATTTTTATTAGTAGAAAAATTTAAAAAATATTTGCATCTCCATCCACAATACGCGTTTCGCACCTCCATGACTAAGAACCCCAAAAGGTGCGAAATGCGTAGGGTGGATGGAGATGCAAATATTTTTTTAATTTTTCTACTAATAGAAATTTCTTTTAACTGAATATCTCTGGTCCTGTGGATCCGTTTGAGTGCCGGACAGCTCTGCTTCATTATCTTTTACATTCACCAACACCACCATCAGCCTTAAAATCAGAGGTCATGTAAAATCAGCAAAAAAAAAAAAAAAGAAAAAGTTGTAAAATATTGACTATAAAATCATGAAAATAACAAGAACTGAGAATGTGAAAGAAGGTACTTGGAATGGTGGGTGAATACTAATAATGATACAATTTTTGGGAAAATATATTTTAAGAAGTCATGACTGACATGCTGGCCTTAAGAACAGTGACATTAAAGCCATCTTGACAAGGGCATCAGTAACAATGACACAAGGTTTAGTGTTATACAATGTGTACACAGTGTCGACAACATGCGTCACAGGATTATGTGATAGGAAAGACAAGTTACTCATACATCTGTCCAGCATGGTGTACAGTATACTGTGTGTGTAACATAGGAAGGCGCAGGGACACTACATCCTCTGTAGCTAGTGTTGTTTCTACACGTGTAACAGAGCTAAAGCAGTAGGTACAAACATGATTCTCTAGTGAATTACTGGTGGAAAAAATCTACATCATTTTCCAAGTAGCCAGAAGTTGCCTCACAATGTTTTCCCACCGCTGTCTCGCATTAATGCTAGTGAGAAGGAAATTAGGGACAATTTGTCACTAAAGTTGTTGAGTTATACATATAGGTCTGGAAATGACATCAAAAAGACCCCTAAACACCACTAAAAACACCAGTGCTGTGCTCAATTAAACTATTTTTGAACAGATCTTGAATTCTTAGAATTACTATTACATCATAAAATAAGAGAGATTAATAAACCAAAGAACAAGAGATCTAGATGGTTATTTACTAAACTCTGAATGCAAAATTCCAGAAAAATTTGTGATTTTTTTTAATTAAATAGGGAAAATGTAAACATTTTTGGGAAAATGTAATAATAAATAAGTGCAAAAAAACTGAGCGAATTTGATCGCTTTGTAGCAGAAAATATTGAGATAAATTCGGACTTTGATAAATAATCAGGAAAAACGAATTGTGTACAATTCTTTTTTCCTGATTTAAGCTCTGGATGGGAGCAAGGGTGTAAGATACCTGAAATTCACTCGACTAAGGGCGATATTACACCAGTTTCTTTGTCAATTTTGATAAATAATCCCCCTAGTGTTTGAATATGTGAACAATCAATGGGATAACCCCAAAAAATAATGCGCCTTCATTTTTTGAATGCAATGGATATTTGGCAGTGATCCCCAACCAGTGGCTCGTGAGCAACATGCTGCTCACTAACCGCTTGGATGCCGCTCCCTGTGGCCTCAAAGCAGATGCTTATTTTTGAATTCCTGGCTTGGAGGCAAGTTTTGGTTGTATAAAAACCAGGTGTCCTGCCAAACAGAGTCTCCTGAAGGCTGTCAGTCCACATTGGGGCTAACAAATATGCAATTACAAGCCCTTATTTGGCACCATCAGGGACATTTTTCATGCCTGTGTCACTCCCCAATTCTTTTTACATTTAAATGTGGCTCACGGTTAAAAAAAAGGTTGGGGACCCCTGCGATAAGGGATCTTTCTTTAATTTGGATCACCATAACGTAAGTCTACTAAAAAAATAATTTAAATATTGAATAAACCCAATAGGCTTGTTTTGCCTACACAAGAATTAATTAATAATAAGGATTATCTTAATTAAAGGGCAAGGAAACCATTCATCACAAGTCTGAAGTGTATTCTTCAGTACTACCTGCTGTGCCAGATCGCTACATTTTTTCATGAAAACCTTTGCTTGCAGTCACATCTCATATCTTAACCCTAGATTGTGTCTTCCTTCACCTCACCAATATGGCCTCCGCAGAGTTAACTGAAAATTAGTGATGGGCAAATTGGACTCGTTACACTTTGCCGAAAATTTTAAAAAACGGCTAAAAATTCACCAAATGCATTGAGGCAATTTTTTTTTGACACACAACTATTTTTTTTACCCATACGAGACTATGTGCATATTTTTTGTGGTGACACCAGGTGAAAAATTTGCTCATCACTACTAAGAATGTGCAAAGCTCTCTCTGTCTTCTTTTATCTAGCGTCTCCATGGAGAACACGTGCTGCTGTTCACAAAACAAATGCTCACTCCCGATCAAGTGTATAGCTCGTGTGCTCATTTCTGACAGGAGCTATTGCGCAAGTGCTGGGTCTTGGTGCAGGACAGATGCACTAGGGGTTTATTTTTTAATTTGGTTGCCAGTTTTTTCTGACCTATTGGATTTAAACAGCCACACGGTTACAGATTGGATAAATACAAGGCTTTGTTAATTGCAGAGAAAAAGAAAATCATTTAAAAAATGTTTAATTATTTGATTAAAATGGAGTCCATGGCAGATGGCCTTTCCATAAATTGGAGCTTTCTAGATAATGGGTTTATGGATAAAAGATCCTACACCTGTACTAAATTTCTGATCAGAAATTTCCTAGCACAATCTTGAACCCAAGAAAGCCAATAAGAGAATGCAGAAATCAAGTCAGAGATCTAGCAATACGTCAAGCAGTGAAGCAGGATATCCCATACTCATCTTTCTGCTAAAACAATGGTGTGCATCAACAGTTTTGTTTCTGATCACAAGGAACATTTGAAATTGCCATTTAAAAGCAGCTGTGTGGATTCACAGGGGCCTTTTGCTGGATATTGGATAAGGTTTCTTACTTGTAATTTCATGAGACAGCCCCGTTCAGAAATGTGACATTTTTAAAGGATCAGTAACATCAAAAATGTTTTAAAACAAATTTGTTTGTATACTACGAAAAAAAAACACCAACACATATTAAACTTTAAAATCGCGAAGTCTTTATATAGCAATAACTTACCTAATCTCCGCTTGCGCTCCTCTTCAGAAAAGTCGACCGGGTGATACATTGTGCGGTGCTAGATTTCTTCTCCCTGCCTTCCTTATAGGAGATAGCCAGGGAGGACAAATTGAGCACCGCATGATGGATCATCGCCCTGTCGTAGTGGGGGTCATTTATAAACACTGGGCAAATTTGCACCTGGGCAGTAACCCATAGCAACCAATCAGTGATTAGCTTTTTTCAGTCGACTGCAGGATGAACACTGAAACCAATCATCTGATCTGGTTGCCATGGGTTACTGCTCAGGAGCAAATTTGTATAGTTTTTTTTTAATGAGCCCCACTCTGCATAAGGAAGCTGCATTGTGGATACATTAAATGGCAAATTGTGAGTGTTACACTTGTGAGAATGCTGTTTAAATGCACTCAGCATTGAACTTAATGACATTCTTTAACACTATACAAGTACTTTGATCCATGCTGCCCTGACCTTTGTGTTGGCAGCTGGTAAAACCCCTAAACTTTTTTTTTTTACGGCATAAGGCACGGTTAATCTTGGCTCGGCAAATCTAACCTACTACACACACATAATAGAGTCATTATTAAACAGACCAATGCAATTATTGATCCCTTTGGTACTTCTCCTACAGTTCTGTCCTATTTAGAATATGTTTTATTCCTGTTTATAACTATTATATTTTCTGACACTCTATTTTATCTTATAATATCTTTACCAAAGTGTGTAGAGGAACAGCAGCAGATACTTTAGCAATATCAAAATATAGCACAACAACCTTGTCCTTATTGCCTACTCACCCTCTCTTAAATCTTAGATCTGATTGGCTCAGGCAATCTATCCTAAAACCACCTTGACACTCCACAACCAATAGGGCAGAAGAAACAAAATTATATATTATTAAACAATTTGAAAAAAACAGTTAATAATCGCCAGAACCAGATAAAGGGGACTATAATTCTTCATTTAATCTTTTAATACTAAATGCAGCTTTTCACTTTATCTTAATCTATGATATTGCAATAATGTGAAGGGGAAACATAACAATACTTCAGTTTAATCTATGATTTTGCAATAATCTGAATGGGAAAGACAAAAACAGTAAAACAATATTTTTCCCTCTCTGCCTGTAATTGTGCTGCCAAGTATCACATTGCTCATTCAGTTTCAGTAAATCGAGTAACAATACTGGTCTGTTCTTTAACCACTAGAATGTCAGGATGGAGGGACTTAACTTGGTGTTTGTTAGTAAAAGGGTAGCTTCTTTCCACTGTTTAATAAATAGTGAAATATTGCTTTTGGCAAACGTACTTTTTGTCTGTTTTAATTGGGAAAAATTTACATTTTTATTTCTTGTATTAAACATCACAAAAATGCATGTTTCAAATATTTTCATTGAGTTTTTTAACTAAAACAAACAGGACAATGTAGCAGAATCATAACAGCCAAAATGATGTACACTCTAACAAGGATAAAAGTGACGGAATCACAGTAGAGAAAATGGAGTACACTGTTGCTACAATGTTATCGAAGTTAAAGAGTAGACAGTAGACTATATTAAAGTAAATTAAACAAAAACAAAATAATGATCAATGGATAGCAATGGGTTTGCAAATAGCCTGAAACAAACAAAGAATATTAATGAAAAATATTACAGCGAACAAAGGTTCAACCATCACAAGCAATACTAACTTACAGCTGTAACAAGCCAAAAATTTGAGATTTATGCCAAGAATCCACATGGTCGAAATAGGAGATCAAGTATCTATAAAAATCTTTTTCAAGGGAGGCTCTGCAAAGTTAACCCTAATTGCCTCCTACCAACAAAGAAAATGTAACTGGTAAAGAATGTCTTTTAAAGAAATAAAATAGGACATTGCAAATATGTTCAATCCTAAATTCCTAGTTTGTATGAGCACGGTCAAAACAAATCAATACTCCGGGGGGAAACCACTGTATAAACAAACACCTCTCTTCCCCCAGCTGCAGCTTTGTAAGGTTTTGAGATAAGTAGCAGCTAATTCCTTACAGCTGAAACTGACAGTTTAGACCTGAGATTTTCTTTTGAGAGTTGCTTTGAGGATCCCATGCTGTCACTCTTCAGAGGAGAGTCAAACAGAAGCACAACTTGCAATTGGCCACCTTAAATACCTTTTCTCATGATTGGACACACCTGCCTATGAAGTTCAAAGCTTAAGAGTTAATCCAACCAATTTGTGTTGCCAGTAATCAGTATTTAGCAGTTAAATGCATTCAAATTAGCAAAATTACAAGGGTATCAAAATTTTTGCACAGCCAGTTTTTCACATTTGATTTAATTTCATACAACTGAATACAACTACATTGATTTTTGGAAACAATGTAAAGGTTCCTAAAAGCAAGGCATACTTTTATAGCTACATTTTAAATGAAAGGGAAAGCCCTTCAAAGAAGAATGGAAATGCCTCACAGCAGGAATAATATACATCATTTTAAAATTCAGTGGTGTGCCACTGAAGTACAATTTCAATAATAACATTTGCATAACACAGTAGTTATGGGATTACATGCATTGGTTCAAACTGTGTAATGCAGACAATTTTCTCTCTCTCTCTGGTTCCCTTATTATATATTAGAAAATGTTTTGATGTATTGTAATATTTTCAACCAACTGTGTATAATACCTGAATGACCACACTTAAGAGTAATATTCACACATTACATCCATTATTGGGTGAGAATGAGGAAATGTATGAAAAGCATACATAATACAAGACCCGAATAAAACTTTGATATGGATCTTAAATTATTCCAAGTTAGATGATGTGATTCATTCTTGCAAAAGGGGCCTGTTACACAACGACTAATTGGATCATGTTTTAAAGACTGTAGGGCTCATTTATGAACTCAAGTGCAAATGCAAAGCACTAGTAGGCGGGTAAATCAACCTGTATTGAGATTATTTAAAAAGCTTTTACACCCCTACATAAATTACAGAGAGAACCAGCACATCTGAATTACATGCAAGTGCACACAATGACAGGGGATAACTATGGAATTAAAGGCAGCCTGGAACTGGCAACAATTACAGGATTTCCTTTGCAAGTTGTGTCAGCCATGTTTTGGTAAAAAATAACGTTATCACCAGGGACGTATTTATATTAAGGCCTGTGCCTAGGACGGCAAGTTTTGGGGGGCGGGCCCTAGTGTGCCTATAAATTTATTTTTTATATTTTCAAAAAAAAATCACCCAACCTCTTCCACGCTTTTTAAGTCAAGGACTGTGTCCCTGCGTGGATTTCCAGCACAACGCTCAGTAATGTGGGAGTTTCTACTGTTTAAGAAGTATACCGGCGCAAAGTAGCGGCATCTCGCAAGGGCGGCGTCTGGATGGACACAGCAAACCAGGTGAGCTCTGATGCGGACTGCATCACTGTCAGTTATTTACACTCTCATGGGCATATTTATAAAGCTGTATAAAATGCTTAACACATACGCAAAAAAAGAAGTGTACAAATTGTGTACATAAATGGGTGAATTTACACCATGCATTTTCACGCAGAACTGATTTCAACATTTATAAAGTCAGAATTTTCTTTTACAACAGACTAAAGTGAACAAGTATGCCATTATTTTACACCTCCTCAGACCTGGTGTAACACATTGAAGTCTATAGGACAAAAGCTAGTGACTGTTTTTATAGCAGCATATTACAGACTCATAAGCATATGGCAAAATTCTTTATATAGGTTTATAACCGTACATGGTTTTATTTTGTTTACCATAGTGTGAGGGTGGCAATGCATGGTGTATTAAAATAAAAACTTTATTTCTTGCCTATCTTTATATACAAGTTACAACAGAGAAAAGCATTCCTCACTTGAAGTCAAGCATAGCTTATATTATTTCTAACTATACAACTATGAGACCTTCATATTCCTCCCAATGTACAATAACAACCCAGACTCTTTCATGGTGCAACATTTCAATTAATGAACCAGAATGTCAAGAAATCCAGGTTACATTTATATCAATTGTAGGGGGTTTGGTAGGTGAGAAAGCCATTCTTCACACGAGATAAAAAACCACTGTCCAGCTTTATTAGAATAATAAAACAACAAACAGGCATCTGTTACAGATGTACTCCTACCCTATGACATGTTAGGTCACCTGACGCATTTCATGCCTCCTTCTGGCACTTCATCATTTATATCAACACATTTTGTTTTACGACAGGTCACCAATTTATCTGTATTATGTTAATTACTGGATTTATTTCTTATCCTTCTGGATACCAGCCTAGATTTAATTGAGCTTTCTCAACCATGTGGTTTGGAAGCCAAGGTTTTGTTTTATGGTGTATACATAAAATATTCCCATTATTTCAAGGTTTGTCAGGTTTGTTTAATTTGCTGTTGTATAATTTAGTTTTTAGATTAAGATAATTCGATTACCAGTGCAGAGATAAACAGAAGTCTATTATGCAGGAGGATTATCTGTGCACTAGTAATCTAATTATCTGCGTTGCAAGGGCCAAACATTCAGTAGCTTCAAGTTCACTGTTTGAAGAAATAGCAAAAACCATAGATTTTTTTTCCTGATTAACACAATAGGTAGTATGTTCAGGCAAACTTACTCATTGTTAAAAAGGAGATATACCACTACCCTTAAAATGTACTCTGCAACAAATACTGTTTAAAACAGAAAGCAAAGAAAAACCTATGCATTGTATTTACTGTATGTGAATTATTTTTACTATAGAGGCTAAGCCATTCACATAATTACTGATTTATATCCATAAATTAATTTGGATTGGATTCTGAAACTTATTTTGCCAAACTTTTAACTGAAAGAAGAGAACAGGTCTAATTGTTTTTACACTTCTTGTTTATTGTTTATTGTTCATATGACAATTTTTAAACATCATTTGCATGGATTTACATAGATATATGTGTATGATTGTCAAATAGTCAGCTAATAAATTTTATTGCAAAACACAATAAAAAGATTTGGGGAAAAAAATTATGTTTACATACTTCTAAACAGGTACATATATTTTAACTTCTCATTTGATTACATTGGAATAAGTGTAAAGCTGGCCATAAACCATAAATGACATAACTGTTCATTTGGCGAGGTCACCAAACTAGTGGATCTTTTTCTGATATGCCCAGAAAGGACTGGCTTTTGGGACCACATCAAAGTGTCTTCTTCCTTCCCTTCAGCAATTTCCGTCACTTCTGGCACATGCGCAGTTGTAATGAATCGGAAGACTGCTCCAACTGCTCATGCGTCAAAACGCTGATCACTTCACGAAGAATACTGAAGCATCGAAGATAGCGCCCGTGAACTCTACTGCACTAACTCTGCATGTGCAGTCAGTAATCCTACAGGCGACACAATTCTGGGGTAACAATTAGCAAGGGGGGGAGACAGGGAGGGGGGCCTGTGGGGACTTTTGCCTAAAGTTTAGTTCTCCTTTAGGGACAGGACTTAATTCCCTGACTCTCTTGCCCGATACTTCCTCAATGACTAACATATAACAAATACAATGCCAGGGGGGAATAGAATCAGGTAATCACTGCTAGGCTAAATGGTAAGCGTGGACAAGGAACACCTCCCACCTAGCATGGTTGTCATTTAACCACGGCATCCACCTACATTCCACTCTCACAATTCACAAAACAAATCCTTCTCAATAGGACAGCAGTGCACTAGCAAGCGGTCAAGGAGGATTCATTGCACTAGACTTACAGAAAGGACTGGCTGTATGCAGGTAGAACAGGTATGAGACCAGTGCCCCCCCCCCACCACCACCACCACCACAACCACTACCATCACCATTGAAACCTAGACAGGTGCCTCTTCTGTTTACCTTTAGTTCTGATCCTGCAGGCAATGACACATACTCAGAGAGGAACAGCTCTTTGTACTCAATTCTGAGAGTGCAAAGGGTTGTACCTAAGTGTGTCAGGTGAACACAGTGATGGAAAGGGGCATTCAGAATACAAAGAATGCTGTTTGACTCTTTATTTTAAGAAATATTTGCAAATAAAGTATTTTCCAAAACAGATGTCTTTACTTTCTTGCACCTTCCACTCTATGAACTTTTATTTCAGAGTTTTGCTCATCTTTAGAGTAAATTTCCTACTCCATAAGGAATTATTGTTGCATGTATAATTTTAGAGAAATACAACGTTTTAGGGGCCCATTCACTAAGTTCGAGTGAAGGAATAGAAGAAAAATTACTTCGAATTTCTAAGTGTTTTTTTGGCTACTTCGACCATCGAATGGGCTACTTCGACTACGACTTCGAATCGAACGATTCAAACTAAAAATTGTTCGTCTATTCGACCATTCGATAGTCGAAGTACTGTCTTTTTAAGAAAAAGCTTCAACCCCCTAGTTTGCCACCTAAAAGCTACCGAAGTCAATGTTAGCCTATGGGGAAGGTCCCCATAGGCTTGGCTATCTTTTTTTGGTCGAAGGATAATCCTTCGATCGATGGATTAAAATCCTTGCGCAAAATCCTTCGACTTCGATATTCGAAGTCAAAGGATTTTAATTTGCCAGTCGAATATTGAGGGTTAATTAACCCTTGATATTCGCCCCTTAATACATTTGTCCCTTAATGTATTTAATCAAAGTAAAGGTGTCATTGCTTAACTGAATATCAGTGCAGTTCAAAGCTGTATTTTCTGTAAATAAAAACCACCCAGATTGATTTCCGACATAAGGGGAAAAGCAGAGTGATCAAGTGATGTTTCATATCAGATTTTCTAATCTTTCACATTCAACCTTTAAAGGAAATAAATCAATTGTGGTATTTAACCTGCTGTAGCATGTCAGAGAGGAAACATGCTATTAATAGGAAAACTTAAGGCTGACACAAAGTATTTTCCTTTGGGAGATGGCTTGTAGATTGCTGCCACATGAACGGTGTGATATTTAAGCAAAGCATCTTGAGAGCTGTAAACAGAGGAATGGAACATAAGATAAATTAATCATCATGATTATCTCGAAAAGCTACGACTGGTTTAAATATGGTTTAAATATAATTAAAATATATGTATTCTAAAAGATTTATGAGAGTGAGAAAACTGCATGAGATAACTGTAGTGAAGAGGCCAAGCTATTGCAGGAGAACGTTTCATGCATTCATATGAAAAAAAAAAAAGAAACATTTCTGAGAAGGTTTCTTTCTGTTCTGTAGATAATATAAAACTAGGAACAACCAGGAAGAAGTGTGGAAGCAAAGGACAGAGCTCTGTCTGTTAATTGGCTCATGTGACCTAACGTATGGTTTGTTTGGTTTGTTTGGTTTGTTTGTGTGCAGCGTGAGTCCTAGGATCCCAGGGGGCAGCCCTTATTTTTTAAAATGGCAATTTTCTATTTATGATTATCCAATGGCACATACTACTAAAAAGTCGGGCAAATTTTAGTACGATGTACGCCGGCGACACCTTCGCCACACTCCCCCGCACTTCGCCAGGCATAGTTTCACCAGCGTTACGCAAATTCACTAAAATGCGAAGTTGCGCTCAGGGAGGCGAACGGTAGGGAAGTTGCGCTAGCGTTAATTCGTCAAGCAAAGCGAAGTTACGCTAGCGATGCCTAATTTGCATACGGTGCCAAGTTAAAGTACAATGGAAGTATATGTAGCACCAAATACATTACACTACACAAGCTGGGAAAGCTTCATAAAATAAAATAGGGAGGTGTTATTTTGCCCTATACATGTGCCCACTGTATAGTTTAGGTGCCAAATGTTAGGAAATGTAGGGGGGAAGGAGGGTACCCCCAAAAAAATGTACAATCTTTTTCAGCCTATAACCCTTAAAAAAGGAAAAAGACGCCAGCGTTTTTTGGGACTTTTGGGAAAAAATTTAAACTTTTTTTGAAGCAAGCCCTATCTACTGTATTGCACTTCGCCTGGTCTCAGTTGGTGAAGGCAAGTCTGGCGCAAGAGTTAACGTTCATGAAAATCCGCAAGTTAGTGAATACGTCCCTTCGCCATAGCGCAACTTCGCACTGGCGTAAGGGTGCAAAGTAGCGCTAGAGTAAGTCCACTTCGCAAGCGAATTTACGCCAGCGTCCGTTAGTAAATCGGCGAAGTAACGAAATCACGTCATGCTGGCGAATTTGCGATATCGTTAGCCACTTCGCGCTTTAGTGAATTTGCCCCTATATGTTTTACATGCGCAGCAGCCCGGAGAAAGCAGAAGACGGAAGAGAAGCGATCTGTGGTGCTCACTGGTATAACCCGGGGCCGATGCAGTTTTCTGCTGATAGGAGCACGGGCCCGAGGTTTCAGGTACGTCAATACAATCACTTGGGGGTGCCTAAAATGTGGCACCCCCAAGTGCAGGATGCCTTTCCTTCTCCTAGCTTTCCTCAGGTTATGCAACAGCACTAAAGTTAATTTATCAAAGTGTGGAATTAGAGCTCAACTTGGAGTTGACCATAAATAAATTCACTGCTAAAAATCCCATAGGAATGAATATAAAGTTGGTGTTGGCTATGCCAGACCAAACACTTGAAAAATGACAATGGCAAAACTGGCCACTAAGCGGGCAACCTAAGCATTATGGCAGAAGAGCATTCTTGAAAATCTTGGCCATCTGCCATTGGAGGCCACTAAATGATTTGTTCTAGTACAGAAATGCCTGATACTTTGTACTTGTACTTGTATAAGTACTTGTCATGTTGGCATATCTGTATAGCTGGACTAAATGTATACTTTACATATAGTACTATGATAGAATTTTGACATGTATATCTTATGCTTTCAAAAACTTGTCTTTCAGAAACCTGGAAAATGCAAAGTGCACAGAAACCAGGTCAGAGAAATGTTGAGAACCCTGCTTATGCAAAAAAAATGATTGCCCGGTTTCCTGGCTAGAAAATAAATAGTTGCCCAAAAGGGTAATTAAAGTCAGTGTTTGCATAGTGTATGTTTGTTTGTCTAGTATTTCTGGGCTAGATAACAACTTACTACCTAGACATATTCCAGCGTTTGTTATCAGCTGATAAGTACATTAGTACTAGTGCACACCATTTATCCCCAGTGATAACAGTCAGATTTCACCAAAAATATGCATTTGTGATTCTGCAACAGAAATAAGGTGCTTCTCCACCAGCTGATATGGGCCCGTTGTGAAAAAGTATCATGTGGAATGAGCCTGTGTGCCCACAACAAACAGCAAAATCAGCTAACTACCCTTTATCTTTTCAACATTTACTACAATTTTGTTTAGAGATGCTTTTCCGTGATTAAAAGAGAGAGGAAGTGATAAAAAGAATTAGCTTAGGTAGCCTTAACAGAAAATCGTTACAATCTAAAAACAAATGACATTTGAACCTATTAAATTTAACTAATAAACCCTAAAATATATGAAATAATATAATAAAAAAGGGCAAATGTGTTATTACAGGATGCATTTAAACAGAGCTTTACAAACAGAGGAAAATAAACTTCTGACTGGAAACACTACAAGCCTCAGGCTACAGACATGCTTTATGTCCACTCCAGTGAAAATGCATCCGTATCTCAGCTTATATTTTCCTCAGAAATAGCTTTGCAATTTCATGGCAATATGTTAGCAATCTAGCTACTCCAGCACAATTTTCTTCATGTAGATTGAAGAGAAAATATGTTTTACTAATTGTGACTTCAATGGTCAAAATGCATTAAGGACTGAGTGATACAACATGTGAAAACCTGCCACTTAATATGATCTGTAAGGCTAGACTGCAGAATAACAAAACTTAGGGGTTTATATGCAGCCGGTTTCAGTTTTTTCAACAGAATTCTGCGACCCCCTTTTAAAAAAAATCCCATGTAAGAGTGGAAATCATATGATAGAATCGCTGCCTTCAAAAGGAGTTTTTCTTCTCTGACTAAATAAAAGTCAGTATAAGCAAAAGTGGATTTTCTGGTTTCTTGATTTTACTAATAAACTGATGTACAATTACATTATGAGGGTTATTTACTAAAACTCAACTTTTTCACATTCTGTTTTAAAAAAAAAAGACAAAACTCCCAAATTCCCTTAATTTACTAATATTTTTTTCTCAAACCATTGGTGCAAAAAATGTAGACAAAATTGTGCATCAATTCAAATCCTGCAACTTTTTTCGAGTTGACAATCTGAACAATCAATTTTTTCGAGTTACTTGAAAAACCCGAAATATTTGTCTTATCGAACGGAAAACCCGCGCAAACAGCCCAAAGCTATTGAAAAACACATTACAACTGTTAAAGGGTGCATCTGCCATAGACATCTGCATTATTTCAACAGGTTTTAGATGGAATATATATGGATTTTTAGCAGCTTTGGAGCATAATAAATCTAAAAAATTTGAGTTTTTTATTTCCTCTAAAAATTCAGATTATATTTCGACCAGAACATTTGAGGCTTCGTAAGTAGGCCCCTATATGTGTGCAAAACCATTTAAAGAGGCCATATATAGTAAATAAAGTACCCCCGATTGTAAAATATCAGGATATTAGAAGTAACCTTGAAGTTCCATGGCTTGTATAAAAGCACTCTGCTTTTGGCCTCATGCTTTTATATGGTCATGGAGCTCCTTGGTAACTAATAATATCTTCATATTTTCCAACAATGTTGGAAAATATACACACGGGCAGTAACTATATAGCAACCAATAAGTCAATTGTTTTCTTACCAACTGCAGGTAGAACAAGGAAAGGAAACATTTGATTGGTTGTTATGAGTTGCTGCCCGGATGCAAATTTGCTCTGTGTTAATGAATGATCCCCATTATGTGTTACCCTCTCCAGAGTAACAAGATATGTCACGGTTATATTAGGACACATGACCTCGAACCTGACCTATGTATCAGATGTTCTTATTAGCTGTGGCTTACTAAGACCCTTTTTTGAAAACAGTCTAAAAGAAGGGTTTGTTTCTTTACTAAAAACATATTTGTACTAGAGCCAGTTTAGCTACAGTATGTTAAAAAAAAAAACAGTGATCATGTTAATCTACAAACTGCATGAGTGATAAAGTATGTTAATTGCACTTTGTGTGTATATTTGGCTACAGACTCAACAGACACAGTACTCAACAAGAGTACTCCCATTGTGTTATTTTTCATAGATTTTCAGGTCTGTGACACAGGGACTGATATACTAAGATCTGTGCTGTATTGCACCATTACAGTGGTCAATAATGCGAATAAGACAAATAAGACCTGTACTTTTATTTTCTAACTAAATGTGCACTGATTAAAACTAACTGCTAACATGTAGCTATGGACAACTAAACATCCATGCTCATAAATGAGCCCAATCTCAAGTGGTACCAAGCTGTCATCAGTGTTCTCTACTACAATATTTGTAACTGCAGTTGTCTTTTCAACTTTGTGCATATAAAAGGTGACATTTAGAAGACACACAGTTGTTAGGTTTAGTTAGCCACTTACTTTGGTCAGTATCCGAGAAAGTGTAATTTTTCATTATCATATCTTACTATCATTGTAATCACTTATTGCCAAACATTACTCTCAGTGTAGTCTCTTGTTGCAAACCTTACTGTCACTGTAATCTCTCAGTGCAAAATTTTCCATGTGTGAGGGATGAGTCTCTTTCCCATTATTTAATTTTGGAGATTAGAAGCACATTTTCTCTCATGCAACCTATAACACCTTCACACTGCCATATGTACATGGCCATCTTCTTTGATCCCAAGTTTACCTGCATTAACTTGTACCACATAAATGCACCAGGTAACATTGCTATGAATCTATTTATACAACACCAACAACAAAGGTTGAGGAAGAAGAGGGCAAATAAATGGGAAATAAACCTCAGAAGGAAATGTTCTTTCAAGCACTTTTGCAATGTACTTTATTTTACATTGTTCCCATTGTTTTTTAAATACAATTTATATTTTGCAGGGTATTAAAAGGAGCCATTCTACATTAGCAACTCAGCTGTTAATTGCAAATGCAGGTTTCATCACTAATCCAAATTGTCTTTACATTCTGAGAGTGGGTCATATTCTTATTGTGTTGATTGCAAGGGTCACCATGCCTTCTACCATGCCTTGGTTCACACTGGGAGTATAACATTGACACATTTCTATCAACAGGGTTACACCATCATCTGCACCACAGTTCACAATGAATCACAGTAAGGAGCAACTGCCTGGTCAGTTAAATGACCCAAGACAGCATAAGGTATGATTATGCTAAAAGCTACACAAAGGTGTAGTGGGTTTGTAAGTAGCGTACCCTGCACAAGTTACAGACTGGAATTACTAACTGTGCAGCAGCTTCGGTACGTACATCACATGAACCTGTTAATCACAATTTTACAGGCTGCTGTCTAAATGCTTTACACCACTGTGACTTATGAAGTTTAAGGGAATTTAATTATTTCAAGCCCAGATGTGAAACACAGAGACTTTAATGAAGGCTGAAACTATTAGCAATTGTTCATAGTACTGAAAAAGCTTACTCGGATAGTGTAAAATCTTCCTTATTTTGAGTGCTTTTGGGAGAAAATGTGATTTTTCTCATTCTTAGTATTTTGCTCAGCTGTTTCATCAGAAAAAAGTCAAAACCATCAATAGTGCTTAACCCTTGTGTGGCTCATGATTGCTTATATGGTTCCACTGAAAGAAGCATTGGGAGATCCTATACCATTATTATTTTTCTATTCCACCTATCCTTTTAGATGCAGACTGAAATTGAATAAGGCTACATAAAGTAGCATTCTAAACTTTGCAGAATTGAAATAATAATAATAATTTACATATTTTGTTTTCCATTATAATACAATATCAGGATCTGAAAAAGACTGTCGGTGTGCTGTTGGTGGGTTCCAATTTATAACCTACTTGGTATTTTACAAAAATCTGTTTACTCTATGCTCTAGTCCAATTTTTTTTTCTACTAGGCATTTTGAAAAATTCTGCAGTCTGCTTAAAATAAGTGACTTCCAATATAATGAGTCAGGATTCAACTGTCACTGTTGCTCGGCGGGAGAGAAGGAAAGGCATGGCTCTGTATTTGGATTATACGCTGAAATCGAAACCAACCGATAATGTTAATGCTAAGAGCTTATATATATTGTGTAAACACAACAATATGTTTTGGCGTTTATCTTCCTGAGAAGTATTATTATGCATTATTATATTATGCCGGCTTGTGTGCATTCATGTAACTGTTATAGTCTGATTAACATTTAAATATATTTTTCTGGAGAGTACAAATGAATTCATAATGCTGATATTATGCTGAAAACACACACACACGTAGACACAACTCATATTTTAGCTGTATAAATATGGAAGTATTAGTATAAATGAAGAGCCATGTATATGAACATATCCAGGATTATGCAGACTCTGAGTTTCCAGCTGTCTCCATTCAAGGCTGTCTGTTGTGTAAACCAGATACAGATAGGGTTCTCACTTCTTTGTGGAAAATAATACCAGCCTTCCTATATATTTATCTTTTTCCCCTATTAATAACATTGGAATCTACCATCATTTTTACTGGCCAGGCCGGTAAAATACTGGCCAGGTGGAAACCCTAGATACAGATCTATGTGTATGCGCGGAATCCCTTTGTGTGGTTTCTAACTGGATGTAATACTATAATATTTCGGTTGCCATGGGCAACATCTCCAGAAATCTCTCCAATGTTAGTAAACACGTCCCAATGTCTTCTATACATAAACATAAGAGGGTATAGGCAAAAATCCTTTCTAAAATCAAAACATCTATCTATCTCTATATATTTCCAGTGAAAGGCACAGTATAAATATCACATTTTAAACCAGACTGTTCTGTATAAATGACTGCAGCCTATCAAACCTATAGTGTGCATTATATTTATGTGTAACTGCATATCAGAGAGAGAGAGAGACTAGCCAAATGCCACATACCATGTGCATCACATTGATTTTATATTGTTTTTTCTTTGCCTCTCGCACTTGTATCAGTAGCTGCAGCTGAGTCTCCTGTGTATTCAGGGGGGGATCCCCATGACACAGATAAAATCACGTGGTGGCATCCCTATTTTACATTATTATTATTATTATTATAGGTATAAAACATTACAGTTCGGGATATTCCCTCGATCATCTTCCATACACAGCTACAGCCTCTTCTTTTCCCCTCGCCCTCTGCTCTCAGTCATTCAGCTCTGCCTCTGGTGTTCTCCACCCACGCACTGCGGCCGGCGCATGCGCACCAGCATCTCCTCTGTGAGCTTGGAAGAGCCGGTGATTCCGAGTCGGGGCAACCCCGGAAAGCGCCTCTGAGCTCATTAATAATCCCGCTCTCTCGGCAAAGACCGGCAGCTATCTTTAGCTTCGGAACATTAATAATGCAAGACCTGTAAGTAAAAGGGGGGCACCGTGGGTTTGTAGCCTGGCCGTGTGGTGGTAAATTACACAGGGATTCCCCTTTCATTCTGCGCGTGTATTTCCACATTGTTGCAAGAGCAGCACCTCCGGCGCAATAAATCCTCTGATGCAAAAATCATGCAAACCCCCCTCCTCTTGGTTTCCTTGAATCCCTTCCTGGTTCAATTTACTCGCATGGACTATGGAACATACACGTGTGCGAGGCCCTTCAACGCAGGGAGCTCTCCATGGTGCTGAAATCAGCGGCGCTTCCTTCCCATTGATGTGCTGGAGATTGATGTGCTGCTGGAGAGCATACAACAAGCCCTGCGTGTGTCCTGACGCCTCTCTATGGGATTCTGCTGCCCAAATGCACAGGGAATTCCCCAGTCGCTTCGCCAGACCATTTATAACTCGTTGTAGAGTTAAAAATCATCTTTTATATACTGCCCTTGAGGGTGACAATGAAGCGGGGAATTTGCTTTTATTTCCTGAAGCGGTCTAATAGATATTAATAGGTATTGCATTCTGTTTTACCTGGGAAACAGTCGTAAATAATTCTGATTTATGTATTTATTTGGCATCGTTGGCTCTTTGTTTTTCTATAAAACCATTTTGCCTCGAGTTTTATCAGGACTGCAGTTATGTCAGTGATGTAGTCAAATCTGTGCTAATGAAAGAAAGAACTGCTGCTTGTGATGAGATTCAGTTACATGTGGGTGAGTGGAACCCACATAATGTGATGTACAGGGAATATTTCTCACAGTTGTTCAGCCCATGGCGTTTTTCTACTACTTGATTGATTAATGCGACGTTTTTGCAATTGCATCCACTCCTATCTTGAGTACTATTGTAACTACAGTAGAACCCCATTTTACGTTTTTTAGGGGACCAGAAAAAAATTATGTAAAATCCAGGACAATTTTAAATCAAGGATTATGCACAATATATAGTATAAAGGTCCACAAAACAACAATGCAAAATGAGGGACAACTTAAAATCAGGGGATGTAAAATGGGGGTTCTACTGTAGTTATATAGTAATGCCAATGGCATCACTAATTAGGAACTGCAACCACAATAAGACACCAGCACAGGACAAATGTCACACTGGGGCTGGCGCAGTCAACCATTTCTAATGATTTTAATAGTCCTAGAGCTTTTGCTACGTCCAGCCAAAAATGCATCAAAAAGGCCGGTGTCACCTTGGCCATCTGGGATGACTGCATTTCTGCAGTAGTGATTGGGAAAGCAGCAAAATACTAAAGACAAAAACAAGGAATAATAAACATTGCAAAGGGAAGATCCATCTTTTGCTGAGCTGTAAAGTGTAAAGATGATACATGAGTAGATTAGAGATGCCAAAGTCATTTTGAATAACCAATCGATTTGTACCATGACACTGACTAATATTAGCCGAACCGATCAAGGGTGTTGTTTACCTGTATCTCCTAACTCACTCACGCCTAGTGCAACACTAATTACATTACATGAATACAATACACCACTGGTCATACTTTGCTCTCTGTATGAAATTATTTAATTTGTCCTTTAAATTAACATTGATCGTCTCTAAGTGAAACAACACATTCGCTACGCTCCTTTTTTTTCTGGAATATTTTTCACAGTGAGATCAATGTTTGGGCACAACACAATCGGCAGTCACATGGCATCAGGTATTTCTCACTAACAGTTAGTTTGGTCAGCTGCAAGTCATAGACTTAAAGTTAGAATACTTTCTGGGACACGTTTTAGCTACAGATATATTTTAGGTAAGGGCAAGTACAATAAAATTATCTCAAAAAACTCCAGTAAGGGGCTAGTTAAGTCTCCATAAATAATTTTGTTATATGCATTATACAAAAAAATGCATCTCCATAAATTATTGTGTTATATGCATTATATACTTTGCATGTCTTTACATGGATGGTAAATTAAATATAAAAAAACACACTTTACCTGAATTTCCCTGGCGTGGTATACAATAATAAGACCAAGCAGGATAATCGTGGAAAGGCTTATAAGGCATTTTAGAGCTAATGAGTACAGCGATCCCTGCAACAGAAACACGTTTCAGTTTGGGTCAGAATATGAAGAATATTACTGTAATGAAAAGAAGTCAACATGGGCAGTTGCCTGTAAGCTCTTACTTATAAGCCAAAAACTAGGACAATGGAGGCTGAGGGTGCGCTTCTATGGAATGAGAATAGTAAACCAAAGGGAAGGTGAGTTTACTTAGCGCACCGTTAGATTAACTGATGACTAGAGTTGAGTCATGGCGAGGATGATGGAATCTTGTGAGTCACTAGTTAGAATGGAGGGGTGGGCACCTAAACGACGGGGGTGGCAGACTCGGTCTTGTTGAGGCAGATGAGTTTACATTATAAATAACCAAAGATGCCCCCCAAACTATTTATCGTTTACAGCTTTTGGAAGTGCAGCTGTTGTTGGTCTACAGCTCCCAGCATTCCACACTGGCACACTGGAGTTCTACTTAACCAACAGTTACAATATGTTTGTTGAGTTACTATTGAATTCATTTCATGAGCCTAATGAGATATTCGCTTCAGTAGCTAATGTTAGAAAAGGGGGTTGAAAAGTTTATGTAAAGTTTGGAAAAGGGACATAGTAAAGCTACCAGTGGTAGTAAGCTAAATAATAAGGCTGATGAATATGCTGGCATGCATTACATATTTTAGACCCTAGACAGTCCAGTCAAACCATTAGCTGTAGAATACTAGGTAACCTCCACCAGTGGCTCACCAGCCGTTCTTGAACTACAGCCCCCAGATTCCCAACTGGAAGTTGTACAGCAGTTCATCAACAGCTAGAAGCATTACGGGCTGAGGATCCCTGCAGACATCTAATCCATGCAGCAGCCGACGTTTCGAGCCGGCAGAGAAGCCTAATTACTGTTACCTTGTCATAGGCTCCCCATGAGAGCTCAGTTTCTATGACCATCACCACGATGCCAAACATCCCAAAGATAAGCGCATAGTCGCTCAGTCGCTTCCTTTTCTCGAATAGAGCCCTCCGTTGGCCTAGCTTGTAGCCAATGTTCTGGTTCTTTTTCTTCCCGGACTTGCCCCCGTTGTTCTGCTGCTCATCTGGCCGATCCCCGGAGCCATAGGGGGTCAGACTGTTGGAGTTGTGCTCGGGCTTGGACACCACTA
This sequence comes from Xenopus petersii, assembly GCA_038501925.1. Classification (NCBI taxonomy): domain Eukaryota; kingdom Metazoa; phylum Chordata; class Amphibia; order Anura; family Pipidae; genus Xenopus; species Xenopus petersii. Next base: position 165,648,249 of record CM076673.1, read on the forward strand.
TCTCCGGAGCGGCGCTGCCGCTAGACACCGGCTGTAAGGGCTGCGACTCAGAGTCGAGTTCGTGTAAGTTCCTTCTGGACGCGCTCAGGTTGCTGAGGGGTCGCATGACCCCGCCGTTGTACCTGCAGCTGCTCATGGCTATTTCCGTGAAAGGGTTACTCTCCCGGCGCTGGCTGCTGCTCGGACTCGCCTGCTGCCGGCTGTGGCACTGGTGGTACTGGGACTGGTACTGGGACTGGTACTGGGGGTATCGGGACGAACTGGCATGGCTGGAAGGAGTGAGCTCACTGACGTTCAGTTGGCTGCCCTGCCTGGAGGAGCCGGACGAGAGAGGAGAGGAGCGGAAAGCGCCAGCAATAGGGGAAGAGGTGCGGAGAAGAGGCAGATTGTCCCAGTGGAAGGAGCAGCTGTTGCACTGCACACAAGGACCGTCCGCTTGAAACAGGAGCTGCTCGTCCGGGCTCTGGCAGTGCAGGTGCTGCGGCCGGGGGAGACGGTGCTGCTGCTCTGGGGAGAAGCCGCGCTGGAACTGCAGCGATGTGTCCATGTCAGACCTGTTAAAGCTGCAGGAGTCTTGCCAGGCACTGAGCCCAGCGCAATGCGCGCTGCTAGGGATGGCGAAGCCCTCAACCCGAGAAGAAGGGGCCATTTCGGCACCCGTAGAATCCAGGCAGCGCGTCCGATTGGTCGGGCGGACCAAAACAACTGGCATGACGTCAGCGCTTGGGCAGGGAGAAACGGAGTGTCTGAGAGAGATAGAGAGCAGCGGCGCTGACAGGCTTCTGAGGCGGGAGGAGGGTTACTGGGGACGGAGGATTCCCCCAGCTTTTTCCGGGCACATTGCCTGCTCGTCGGCCCCCACCTCCGGAATCCCTGGGGAAGGGAGATCCTTCAGATTGCTCAGCGCTGCCATGGTGGGACCAAGCCTGTTGTCCGAAGGGGATTCCATGCATTCAGGTCGGATTAGAGTAAATGCGGAGGCGCCATGGAAGTCCGCTGGGAAGGGGGGCGAGGATTTGATACTGGGCGGCTAGTGGGAGGCTGCATTGTCCTTTAATCAGGGCCTGTTGGCTGCCGGGACACTTTGCGCTAATCTTCCCGTCTCCTCTGGAGTCTGTAGCGCAGGCTGGCAGCGGACTGGATTGGAAGCACTTTTGTGCGCAGAGGTTGAGTTGTGCCCAGGAATAAGACGATTGTACATGTGCCAGGCCTCCTGTTTAGCTCACAGCTCCCCTTGGCTCTTCAGCGCTACAGGTTAGAGTTTGTGCAAAAGCAGAAGTTCTTCTATGTGAGCTGAGAGTCACACACACACTGCTGCCAGCCCTTTCTTTCTCTTCTTATATTCCCTTTGGCAGCCACATAGAGAGGCATCTGCAAGAAATCCATCATAATTGTGTTATAGTATCAGAAAGCAAACTCTAGCCACCAAAAGACCATTTATACATGTGCAACCCGTGGCTCTCCACCAACTGCTGAACTGCAACTCCTAAATTCATCAGCTCCAAACATCCTACTGCTCTTCTTAAATGATCTCTTTCACCACTTATGTATTTACTGATGTTTTCTGCAACCCCAACCTCTGTTTATGTCTTTATTAAGTGCTACATAAACGTTTTGATCTTGCTGAATAAATAAATACATTACTAAAGGATTGGAGATGTATTCCAACAGCAGCAGCAGAACCATTGGTTGCACTTCCCTGTTCTTACAAGACACACATTCATAAATAGATTCACATATAAACCTGGGTACAGTTCTCAGCTAACAAAAAGGTAGCATTCCCCCTAATCCATGATTCATCCAGGTCATGGATTTTAATTCTAAATTAAAGATTATTTTACAAGTAATGAGTAATGTAATTGAATATGAGTCCAGTGAGTGAATAAATGCAGACCTTTTCTTTTTGTGCCTTATTTACAGGCTTTTGCTTAGCACCCAGGGGACGATGGCCTTCTTCTATGGATCCATCTTTTACATATGGAGTGAAAGCTAAAGGGCATTCTAAAGCATTCTAGGCCAGTTTTAATCCACAAAAAATACCTGTCAACATATATATATATATATATATATATATATATATATATATATATATATATATATATATATATATATAAAAATATATGTGTCATGAAACAGAGGACAATAAGAGGTATCCAGTGGGTTAACCAGACACTATTTGCAAACTCAGTGTCACATGAGACCTGAAAAGACTTATGTACATTATACTGCCAGATTTTTTAAGGATCCAACTGAAAATTCGAATTCGAATTTTCAAATAATTTTTATGGTCGAATTCAGTTTTCAATATTTATCATACTCTGGCCCTTTAAGAATTAGACTATTCACCACCTGAAACCTGCCAAATTAATGTATAAGTCAATGGGAGAGATCCAGTGACCAATTTGGAGATGTAGCCTTCCTGACATTCAAAGTTTTTTTGTTTTTTTTTTTTGGAGAAAAAACTCAAATTGAATTTGGTTGATTTAGATGTGAGTTAAAAAAAACCCCACATGAATTAAAAATTAGGCCCTTGATAAATCTGCCTCCCTATGTGCTGATCTGTGTCTGAAGAACATTTTCTGTGTTAAACTGTCTCCCAGTAAGGGTGAGCATGGTCAGACAAAGATACATGCTAATATGGTCTGGTATTTATTCAATAAAATATTACTGTTAATAAATGCAGCCTATCAAATATTATGGATATACAATTCTCAAATAGCATGTCATATAGCACTATACCCCTTGTAGCTGTTTTTATACCATTTGCCATTTGTCTAAAATGTAAGTTTTAAAAATGAATTAGTTTCATTTCCTCTTCTCGTGTTTCCCAGTAGCAGCTCAGTAGCCAGGTTGCTGAATCTCTAAACTGTTACAGTTGGATACATTACTGGAAACATTTCTCAGTGGCTTTATGAGACGCTTCCCCAAGCTTTACTAAAGTCTGTCACAGAGCCTTTCACAGAGCAACTGTTACAGCTGATTTGCTGTTGTTTTTTTTTCTGATGTTGCCGAGAAATGTATTGGCTAATGTATCAAACGTAAGCAGTTTAGAAGGCCAGTGCCCTTTCTTACAGGAAAGAAGAGAGGGAAGAACATTAAATTCATATATAATCATATTCAAATAGAACTTGGAAAACAACATTTAAAAATCCTTATTTGTTGGTCCAAAGCTGCAGTTTTAGTGAATGTTAAAGACAGGGCCGGATTTTGATGGTGGTGCATCTTTAGGCTGGTATCTTCATCTTGTACTTTAAAATCCACCTGCCTCACTTGCAGGCCTCTGCCTGTACCATGTTAGAAAGAAGGAGGCTGATTTGAGAGCTGTTTCAACCTCCCCAGTGTGACTCCTTTCTATTACTAGCGCAATCCTTTTTGGCCTTCTCACAAACCCATTGCTGGTTAAATAGAGCATTCAACTTTGGGTCTAAATGTCTAAATGTGAACAGCACGGGTCATTTAAGCCTTTTTATAGCTTGTATCCTGTTTTTATAAATAAAGTGCTTTCCCTAGCCAGGACAACTCCTACCTCCTGCTTGGGTCAGTAGACCCTGCCTATGGGATACACAAAAATTAAGTTCATGTGTGGCAGCATAGGCTTTCTTATTCAGTATAATTGGAGAGTTGGACATGGGTCTATAGAAAAGTTTTTTGTTAATAAGGAGTCCTTTAATATAAAACTATATTTCACTGAATCACCAAATAACACATTGTTTGATAGAAAAATATAAAATGAAGGGCTTGATTGCATCTATATGATCATATTTATAGCTCCTAAAATGTAAACCTTCTTGTAAACCTAGCTGTCGTTGTAAATTGCTGCTACAGTGACAGCTTATTTATTTCCAATTGCAATTTGTGAATGTCTAAGCAATCTAAATAAATGGATGTTTTAAAATATTTGTGTTGAGTGCACAGACTATTTTATTGTAGGGATGCATTGAATCCAGCATTCAGTTCAGGATTTGGCCTTTTTCAGTAGGATTCGGTTTTGGCGAAATCCTTCTGCCCGGCCGAACCGGATCCAAATCCTAATTTGCATATGCAATGTAGGGGCGGGGAGAGAAATTGCGTAACTTTTTGTCACAAAACAAGGAAGTAAAAATGTTTTCCCCTTCCCACACCTAAATTGCATATCTTTCACAAAGGATTCAGGGGTTCGGCTGACTCCAAAATAGTGGATTCGGTGCATCCCTATTGTATTGTTTCTACAAATAGCAAATTTAATCCGTACATTTATGAAAATAGAACTGTACTTTACTCTGGACTATATATTTACACATACTTGAGTAATACAAAGTAAACATTGTGTAGTAACCTGCTGCAATGTCTCTATTATGAGAGGACTTCAGGCAGTAGAGAATATTGGTATAACCACACTACGTATGAATCATTAGTTAACAAAAAAAAAAAAAGAATTAACAAACCATGTGCTGATTTTTCTGCTGACTAAATAGTTCTCCCCCTTCCTACAGTACCACTAACTGAAACAAAATAACTGTCATTAAGTAATTGAATTTCTGACCCGGGTTCAATTTCCTGAAATCCTACTCTCCATCACCTTTAAAGCTGGTGCTCAGACGCCTCTGTCCTTTTTACAGCTGCGGCTGAATAATTCATTTTAGCAGATCCCGTGAAGAATGCAGTATATGAAGCAGGTAAAGTCTGTTCACATCAAAGTGAATAGAAGATACTAATATATCTGTTTAGAAGATGACCTGTATTACAAATACAGCTGTTACAGCTTTAAGTTGACCAAGCAATGCACACGGCAAACGCTGAGAGCTTTTAACATTACACGTGTATTCAGATTTGGAATATTTCTTTGCTTGCCAGTGTTGGGCATTAGCCATTTACCTACAGCACTTTAAATTGATCAAAATGTGTACTGATTTATAATGATTGTTTCATAATTGGATATTGTAGAGCTGTACTGTATCAGGCTGGCAAAGATATTAATATATATTTCTACCTTGGAGCTGGAACAACAAACTGTCATTGTGTATGACTATTTTAGTTTCATAGTTTGCCATGTGTACCAGGGCTGCATTTGTGTTATTTGTTCTTGTTGTTTGCATGACTTAACAATTGTCTCTTGCTGTAGCAACAAGGAATCCCACAGTTAAACACAAGAGGTCCTGCTAGCTCAAGTCATTTGCACATAGTCATCTGTAGTGCAATTCTGTGACAGCCTATGTGGCGGCTGCTGCTTGTGTCAATCATTTTGACAGGTTTTAGTCAATAGCAATGCAGCTTGATGGCAAATGTGTGTACACTCCGTGGACAGAACAAATACAAGATGCTTTTTGTTTAGAGCTGAAAGTATAAATATTAGTCCAGATAAACAATTCTGCAAATCCTATTTTGATTTAGCCTCATAGTTTGTGTCTTTTTTTAATTAAAAAATTGCATAAAACTTGTGGTATTTTAGATTTGTCATACAGAATGGGTCAGGGCACGTGCTCAGATTCAGGGAGATTAGTCGCCCGGCGAAAAAATCTCCTCTTCTTCGGGGCGACTAATCTCCCAAACTGCCTCCCGCCGGCGATTTACGAGGAAACGTCTGGCGATTTCGGACTAATCTCCCTGAATCTGAGCGTGTGCCCTGACCCATTCTAATCCACCTTCACAATATCCAATAGTTTAAAAGTTATTTGCAAATGTATTTGCAATTCAAAGTCTCTGGAAACAATGTAGAAAAAGTCAGCATTGCCTGTGTCTTCACAGCTCTGTTAATTAGCTGACCTTTGAATAGAAGAATAGAAAAGGACAGGCAGATTCAGTGGCAACTTTTATTTTTGGGTTTACATCCCATTTAAATGATCTGTTCTGCATGCTTTTATAAAGCATTTTCTTAACAAACAAGCTTTCTTCGTTCGCTCCTCATGAATACAGTGCAGCCAAATACATCCAGAGGAATCACGTGTCCTTGCTCTCCATTTTGGATGGCAAAAGTGAGAAATATATGGCACTTTGCAATTCAGACAGTAAATGATCTCTATGTTATTGGCTAAATATAAACATGTAGGATATTGTCAGTATTGTTCCCAGCCAGGATTCAAACTCTGGTGTTTGTATTTCTGAAAATTTGCACTGACCATCTGAGGCACTTAGGGGCAGAGTTATCAAGGGTTGAATTGAAAATTCAAAGTAAAAATATTTGAATTTCAAGCTAATTTTGTGTATTTCAACTAGGGAATAGTCCAAATTTGATTAGAAAAAAAAAAATCTAAAATTTGAATATTGAAATTTATCATGTACTGTCTCTTTAAAACTTCGACCATTCGCCATCTAAAACCTGCCGAATTGCTGTTTTAGCCTATGGGGGAACTCCTTGGAGTAAATTGGTGGACTTTGAAAAATCTAAGTTTTTTTTGTTTTTTTTAAATACTTCAAATCAAATTCGATCTTACTTCGATTCGAATGATCAAATACAGCCTATTAACCCACAAAAAAAAACCTGTGATTTTTTTTTAGTAGATTTCAGTTGGTCTTTTTATATTCAAATTTCGAAGTTATGGGAGTTCAAAAAAACTCCCATTACTTCGAAATTCTGCCCCTTAATATTGAACCTGACCAGTTCTTACACACTTCTTGTATATATTCTATTTGCTTTCTTTCTGCTGCCCATCTTATTCATTTCAGGTGTGGATCATCATGTAATTAAGACCATTATAAGCATTGCTCCTTGCTGGATCATTGAATCCTTACAGCGTTATCCTACCTTCACACTTGAGAGTTCCTGTCCATCTTCCTGTCTATGTTCCACCTGATTCTGTGCCTCAGTGAGGCAACTTTGGGCGACTATAGAAAACGCATCGCCGTGTGTGCATTAGCGCAGGAGACTTTTCATTATAGCCTATGGGAAAACACGCTGAGGCAGTTCGGGGAGATAGTCGCTCAGAAAACGAGGCGATTAGTCGCCAGACGACAAAATCTCCCTGAATCTCCTCGTGTGGCCTTACCCTTAAGGTATGGAGATACAAATTACGGAAAGATCAATTATCCGTAAAAACATTTCGGGTCCAAAGCATTCTGGATAACAGGTCCCTGTTTAATTTCTTTTCATTTAACAGGACCCTAATAAATACATTTAGGGGCCGATTTAATGACAATTGAATTTCTATTTTTTTCCACAAATCTCATGTGATTTTCTTATATCATTTAGCACTTTTATTTTCATTCATGCTTTTTAAATTCAGATCTTTTAATAAATTTCATGACATTTGTGGTTTTAGAGAACATGAGTGAAAAACCTCTAAAACCACTAAAATGAGAATGTTGCCTAAAGGAGAAGGAAATGTTAAAACTAAGTAAGCCTTATCAGAAAGGTCCACCTAAATATACCAGTAAACCCTCAAATTAATGCTGCGCTGAGTCCTCTGTCAAAGAAACACTGCATTTCTTTCCTTCTATTGTGTACACATGGGCTTCTGCATCAGACTTCCTGCCTTCAGCTTAAAGGAGTGGTTCACCTTTAAGGTAACTTTTATTATGTTATAAAACGACCAGTTCTAAGCAACTTTTCAATTGGTTTTCATTATTTATTTTTTATAGTTATTTGTCTTTTTCTTCAAATTCTTTCCAGCTTTCAAATGGGTGTTGCTGTTCCCTTCTAAAAAACAAATGCGCTGTAAGACTACAAATGTATTGTAATTGCTACTTTTTATTACTCATCTTTCTATTCTGGACTTTCCTATTCATATTCCAGTCTCTTATTCAATTAAATGCATGGTTGCTAGGGAATATAGGCCCTAGTTGCTTAAAATGCAAATTGAAGAGCTTCTGAATAAAAAGCTAAATAACTCAAAAACTACAAATAATAAAGAATGAAAACAAATTGCAAATTATCTCAGAAAATCCCTCTCTACATTATACTAAAAGTTATCTCAAAGGTAAACAACTCCTTGCCCCGGGCAAGAGCATGCTCAGTTTGCTCCTCTTCCCCCCCCTTTCTCTGCTGTAATCTGAGCCCAGAGCTATGAGTGAGCAGGGAAAGACTCAGGCAGGAAGTGATGTCACACCAAGCTAATACTGCAGCTGCTATCCTAAACAAAGAGAGAGCTTCTAGAACTTTTTACTCAGGTATGGTAAAGCATTCTACAGAATAAATATAGCATTCTAGCTTGCACTTTTGCAGCTATTTTATTGGCAATAAAATTCCTCTGTAGCTTTCCTTCTCCTTTAATAAGCCTCTATGGGGGAAATGTAATAAAATTCACAAAGAGCAAAACTTTGCGAATAAAAATTTGCCTGTCGCAATGTAATATACTTCATTAGGCTTTTATTGCATTGCGAAACTTAATTGCGCTTTGCAAACTTTTAACACCTTTTATTACATACACTGCAAATGTTTGCGAACTATACAATTCGCAGTCGTTTGAGGGGTAAAGTGTTCGCAAAGGCAACATTTTTCACTTTGCAAGCAATTATTCGTATTGAGAATAAATTGCGAAGGATTTTTGCACTAGTGATCAATATTATATTCCCCCTATATGTATAACAACCAGCGTTCATGTAGTTATTGCCCCAATGTATAATCTTGCATTTATCAACGTTGAACCTCATTTGCCTGTTAGCTGCTTAGTTGCCCAGTTTATTAAAATCACGCTGCAAAGCAAAAATATCGGCTTATTGTTTTTTTTCAAGCCAGTACTTAGATGCCGATATCAATATTACTGTTTCTGATGTAGGTATTCTATAATCTAATCCCCTAATACCTGTATCTCATCTAAAAGCTTTCCTGCTACACACATCCAAGAGCAGATTTCACCCTTGGATGCCCCAAGGCTGCTAGGTCCTAGTGCCCGCAGGTGCCAAGCACTGGTCATAACACGTACAGGAATGCTCCTCCGAAAAAAACTGGGCGGCACGCCTCCCCTAAAATCTTGCCATCCTAAGTCTGGGGTTTTGTGGCCTTGCAATACATCATGAAACTCTTGGGGGTATATTTATCAAAAAGTAAAAGTTAGAGATCGCCACAGTCCTCTAGAGTTAAATTCCGCAACTCTCCATTAATTTCTATGGGATTTTGAAAGAGTATTTATCAATGGATGAACTTTCACTTTCATCCATTGATAAATACACTTTTAAAATACCATAGAAATTAATGGAGAGTTGCGGAATTTCACTCTAGAGGACTGTGGCGATCTCTGACTTCATTCACTCTTTGATGAATATACCCCATGGAAGTCAAATGTCAACCAGCTTAACCCAATTTTAATACTCTGGGTGAATAAGTTGGCTTTCTGACAGGTTTCAGATTCTCATAAGGTGTCCATTGAATAGAAATATAATACATTTTTTTTGCACGCCAAGCACTATTCAGTGAAAATAAGTGAGGGAGCCGATCATATTGTGACACTGAAGTTTAAAATAATGGAAGTTGCACGCCTTATTTATTAATGTTGTTTCACAACATTTTGGCAGGTCTCAAACTCCATTTGACAGGATACTTTGTGTGAGCTCAACAAAAAATATAACCTGCATTCAGTTTCCACATGAAAAAAGTCCCTGCGGATGCCAAATAAGGGCTGTGTTGGCTATTGGTATCCAGTGTTATCTATGGTTGAATAGTATTATATTAACTTGCATGTGGACATTCATTTTAATGTTTGACATACAGTAAATACAATTTTATCTGGAAATTATTATTATTTTATAATAATTTGTAGTTTAGAAAGGCTGGCCAGTCACTAAGGGGCAGATTCATTAATGGGCATATTTTCTCCAGAGTCAGCTTCGCACACCTCGCACCACTTCGACAGGCAGAAATGCGCTACGACTACCCCAATTCACTAATATGTGAAGTTTCATCCTGGGAGCTGAACGCTGGTGATCTTTTTGCTATCATTACTTCGACAGTGCGCGCATTTCATAGTGAAGATGTGCTAGTGTTCAATTGTGCCTATCGAAAATGTTATAGTAATCTTGTGCTTAGGTCAATTTGCATACGGCGGGTAATTTAAAGTTGTATGGAGGTCTTTATTATAAATGTTGTTGTGAATGCTTGAGGTTACCACTTTTTATTAAAAATGTACCTGGAACCTTAAAAAAGACTGTAGAATTAATATAATGCCCTACACATGAGCCCACTGTAAATTGCATATTCCACATGTTATGAAATGTCTGGAGAAAACTGGTTACCCAAAAAAGTTTGTTAGGACTTTTGCAGGCAATCCTGCTTAAAAAAAAAAGGAAAAGTCGCCAGCGTTTTTTTGAACTGGTGGCAAAGTCAAAACTGGCGAAAGAGGTAAGGTTCAGTAAAATCCGCACTTTACTTAATTTGCGGAGTAACAACCTTTTCACCAGAGCAAAAAGAGTGCTAACGAGCGCTAACAAAGGTCTATTTCGCTAGCGAATTGACGTCTGCAGCTGTTAGTGAATAGGCGATGTCCCTGCGGATGGTAATGCTTTCGAATTGTCGCTAGCGTTAGCCTTTAATGGATCTGCTCCTTAGTATTTTTATTGTGTTGAATGTGAAGGGTTAATTTATGTGATAGTGGTCTTATTGATATTGCTGCCTTTTGGGAATTATATACTAATTGTTTAACCCTCAACATGGTTGCTACAACTGGGATTATAATATTGAATCAGTTCATTTTTCTCTCTATAAAACCATGGAAGTTTTGAGTTGCTTCATCGTTATGCAGTTGTTTCTGCTATATAATCTTGAAAGAGAACCATGTTTTTTTGCATTATTCTCCAAATACCACGAATATCTTCAGTATTATTAGTGATTACAAATCCAGATTTTGAAGTAGCTGAGATGAAAAGTTAGCATTCTGTATATTCACAGACGTATATATGCCTTTTTTAACCTTGGTTAACTGTTAGGGATGTACCAAATCATGGATTTGGTTGGGTATTTGGCAAAATCCAAGGGCCTGGTCGAACGAATATGAACCCTTATTTACATTTCCTTTCTATGGCTAGAATAAATGACCCTAGCAACTGGGCATTTAAATCTTAGAACTAAGAATAAATAATAAGGTGCCTAAACAGAAACAAAGTACAAGACACGTTGTTGAAAAACCACAATAAACAGAAAAAGAATTAAATGTCAAGTATTGGAACATATCACCATTTTTTTTTGGCTCACAGCCTGCACCCTCTAGGTAGGTGTCCACAAGTAGGGGTAAAGTAGATTGTATCCTGGCACCCCCTGTGGTGTGTCTTCCCACATAGATCAGCAGGAATGTCTAAGGATTTAAGGAGCATCTGGAGCCCTGTCCTGCACTCTGGTGTGTTGTGCTATATTCAAGCAACAGCACAACCTCTTCATGGGCATGGCGCACACTTGTAATGCACCTGTGGTAGTTTCAGTTGCTTAAGTATTGAGTTTCAAATAGTGTGCCAGTGCTTGCAACTATCATTTAATAAATGTAATGCATTGCTAACATCTGAACTTTTATATAAAGAAAGACTTTACCATGAATTAATGCTCCAGCTTCCATTGTACCATATACATTGTAATAGAGATATTAGAACCAGTAATTACTGGGAAAGAATAAAGAATCCATTGTGGTCTCCCCCCTCAAGTCACTGATTGGTTACTGCCTGGTAACCAATCAGTGCAAACCAAGAGAGCTGCAAAGCAGGAAGTGGTGTTCTGGCTATTATGTTAGACATTCAGTCACTCCAGCTTTATACATTACATTTCTTGCTAACTAACTATATTGAAAACAAGTTTTTATTTCTATACTGAACCGCTGCTTTAATTCTGGTTTCCATTTTAATATCAAATGCGAAAGCCGCTTTAGAAACTTTCTATTAATTAAATTGCTGAATATACAATATGTAATTCTTTCCAGGCTGCTAGAACTGATTATGAAATATTGTCCATAAAACACTTTGTAATGCTAATAAAATATTCATTATACCTCTTTAACCTAAGTCAAGAAGGTGATACTTTTGGGAATATAGAATAATTTTCCATGAGAATTCTAAATAGATGACAACAGATCATGGAAATATATATGATGCCTCTTTAACCTAATTATCTTGGGTGCTTCATTCAGTAATCTAAGGCAAAGGAACTTCCCACCTCATTAAAGCAAACACCAAGTCTTGCCTCTCTAGGTGACTTTGTTATGCAGGCTACATAAACAAGAGTAATCATTCACTGTAATTTAATTCTGTTTACCTAAAGGAAAAAAAATCTACTCCATCATATCATCAGGTTTTTACAAATTGTAACTCTCAAGGTAATGGATTCTATAAAATTGATGTGCCTAATGTGGCTATAAATTGTTCATATATGCTCAAGTATTCTCATTATGCACAAAGTGAATTATTCAGCATGCCCTATCTAGAGAGTAAGCCATCAACTGGGAAATAAACCATATCTGAAAGTGCAACACAAGAGCCCCTTGTAGATAAAACAAAACCACTTCTAATATCTATTTTCTGCTGTTATCAAGATCCATTTTTACCCAGTGAGGCTTTATTAGAGCATATAATTGAAGCATTTTTTAAACAACTAATATTCTGTTTTTCAATAATTACATATATATATATAGTCAATGGGAAACACCTGCACTCTGTCCTCTGTAGTTCTTTGCCGGGTGCTTGGTCAAAAAGACATGTATCAATTAAAGATGGACCAGCACTCCGTTTTCTTTATCAAACGTGTTTATTCAATACACTGTGCATCCAACGTTTCGGCCCGCATTGGGGCCTTTATCAAGGATAAAGTGTGTGTGACTTAGTGCCAAATATTTATACCAAAATACTCAATTGAGTGTTGTAATGAGGTCATCATGACGCTGCTAATGAGGGAATTGTGGGTATAAATATTTGGCACTAAGTCACACACACTTTATCCTTGATAAAGGCCCCAATGCGGGCCGAAACGTTGGATGCACAGTGTATTGAATAAACACGTTTGATAAAGAAAACGGAGTGCTGGTCCATCTTTAATTGATATATATATATATATATATATATATATATATATATATAGATATATATATATTGTATTTGTCTATTGTGGCTGCTTTCAACTACCAAAACTTTGGGCATTGATTTAGAGGTGTATGGGGAAATCTTTATTTACTCATAAATTTAAAAAAAAAAAAAACAGCAGGTCAGTTTTTCTTTCAGGCTCTAGGAGATTATGCCACAGCTGCAGCACCAGGGCATGATTTACTTTTAGAAAATTGTGCATGGATCATCAGCATCATTTATTTATATACTACTGTTTTAAAGTGCTTTACATTAAATTAAAGAGGTCTTACAATTATTTAACAAATAAGGGTTACAAAATAAAAATGGGAAAGCCCTCAAGAGTGCTGAATTTTTTTATTATAATATATTTATATAATATAGTTAAACAGGTAAAGCAGCACTTACAAGTTTTTCAAGCTCCATGCTTTATTGTACACAACATTTTGACTGTGTAAATGATTTTCAAGGTGCCTCTAGGTATCTCAAACACTACTACATAGCCTAATATTGATTTTACCTTGATGACGTCAATACACAAAATTCAACACACCAGCAACACATAGAATATAAAGAAACCACAGTGTGTGTGTGTGTTAGGCCTAATTGAAATAACGCTCCATCTAGTCCAAGGAAGTAAAATGTAATCATTGAATCAAAATGATTGAAATCAAGCTATTTTAATTAACTATTTTATGAAACCCAGGTAAAGTTGTTGTACTGTATTAGCCAATTAAAATGTTACAGGGCAACCCCATTAAAATACAAATTAACAAAGTTATATATACAGTAGGTGATACCTTTATTGGCTAACTAAGATAATCATAGCAAACTTTTAGAACATTTTAGTTCCCTTTTCAAGTTGATTACAATGTGTAGTGTTCTCTGGTGTATATACAGCATTCAGCTCTTAAGTCAAATGACCAACAAAAAAGAATATCAATCTGTGTGTGGTGTTAAAAGTTATATACCAGGGGATCTACAAGGGACAAACCGATAAGGTACAAGATAATGTGGATCAAAGTGACTGAATATAAATTAGGGCTAAATTACTGGAGTGTGAAATAAAGGGAATTCCATATGATGACTTAGTCCAGATCCACATTGTTTGTATCTCTGACCTCATGCAGGCAATTCTTAATCCACATAATTAACCACAAATCCAAGGCCCAGGTTCGGTCCCTTCTCCAGAGAACTGATAGTTTTCCTCAATGTTTACTGCCGTGTTCATCCATCATTAATGCAAGCCATGCTTCTTTGCACAAAATGCCCCTAGCTCAGGAGTGTTTCCAACTGCCACTGTCAGGCTTAAATATTTCACTTCCTTGACCAAGTGCAAATATTTGTGCCTGACACTGAATGGTGCACCATTTTTAAAATTGGCTTTGTAATGGTAATGGATTAGTAATTCTAATGAATAAATTTAGATGTAACTGGTATAAGACACAAGGGGGCAAATTCACTAACCTCCGAAAATTCGCCGGAGACGGCTTCACTCATAGCGCAACACGTGGCCAGGCGTAGATTCGCCAGGACAACGCTAATTCACTAAATCCAAACTTGCATCCAGGGCGCCGAATGCTGGCGAAGTTGCACTAGCGTTACTGAAGTTAAAGTTCAATGGACGTATATGTTGCAGCAAATACACTACACAAGCCCAGGAAACCTTAATTAAATAAAATAAAGTTGTTATATTGCCCTACACATGAGCCCAGTGTATAGATTATGTGCCATGTGTTAGGAAATGTAGGGGGGAAGCCGGTTACCCCCAAAAAATGTACGCTCTTTTTCAGCTTATCACCCTGAAAAAGGAAAAGACGCTATCGTTTTTTGGGACTTAGAAAATTTTTCGACTATTTAGGAAGTCCTATCTACTCTATTGCACTTCACCTGGTCTGAGGTAGTGAAGGCAAGTCTGGCGCAAGAGGTAATGTTCAGTAAAATCCCTATTTTAGTGAATTTGCGTAGTTACGTCCATTCTCCAGATTTGCTAGGCGTTAGGGACAGAAGTACCTCTAGAATCTCCTTCGCTAGCGAAGTTACACCAGCGACCGCTAGTAAATCGGCGAAGTACCGAAATGACGTCCGAGGTAGTCACTTCGCCCTTTAGAAAATTTTCCCCCCGGTTTCTTCTTTTCCAAATTTCATATTAACAAAACAATGGCCACCATCTCTGCTGTTCAAGTGATAGGCAGGTATTCAGGTGAGGGGAACACCATCACTTGTACATAATTGCATCACACTACTAACCCTTTCTCAGCATCACCCCCCTGAGAACTTTGTCTGCAGGCTTACTAAATGATAAAAGATTTGTTTGACCAGCACCACAATACATCTGATGATGGATATCAAAATTTATATATAAGGAACAGTATGTGTGCACTATATGTGCGCTTTATTTATGCACTGCCCTTGTCTGCTGTGGCATGCTGGCGCTTAAAAGGCAGTGGTATGTGGTTGATGACAAAGTTCTGCTGAGAGGCTGGAGTAAATGGCAGCTCAGACAAGCATAACTTTTTGAGACAAATATTTCACAAACATTGCACTATTTTAATGAATATACATTGCCCATATGCCTTATATGGGGGGAGAATTTGTTTAATGCAACTTTTATGAAAGTGAAAATCTCCTTTAAATAGTTGCCAATGCAGGCAATAAGGACTGGGTCTTGCGTGTTGTGTGTGTACCAATTCGGTATTCACCTGTACAGTCATATGTCTGATGACTGCTGTGTTCTGCTAGTTCTGCTTGTTATGATTGTCATACTGTCTCTTTAACTACTTCAAAATGCTGCTTGCTTCTTTAAAACTTTTTAAATTCTTCAGAGGTATCTGTAGAATGTGAGCAAAATTTGTCTCAGTCTTTTTACCCATAGCAAACATGTAATTGTTTTTGCGGTTATTGCTGTTGTTGAAAACATTTGATTACTTTATATTTGTTGCTGGATCATAATTTGTATATGTTACATAATCCTCTCCCATTGGGTACTAAGACCTGTTTCCAATACAGAAGTAAAACAAATCCAAGAATAGCATCTTATATTACAAGTTGGTATCATTGTCAGTATAAGTTCCCTTGCAGCCAGTACGACGCCGATTCTAATGATATAGTAAAGTTATTTTAGGAAAGCAGAGCAGACAGTTCTCATCACACAGTCATCTCCTTCTGTGTTTTCTGCTTCAAAGTGAATCAAAGAACATACTGTACAGCTGGAGGAATTTTGATGCAGCTCTTTAAACTTTTGAGGTCTCTGTTGAATTTTATATATTATATTATTTTATATCATATAATATACAGTATATAAAATATAATATGTTATGCTGCACAAACCCTATTTTACTTTGTGGTGCACATAGTCAAAAAAAAAAAAAGCTGTCACTGCCACTGTAACAAAAAATAGAAAAGAAAATTGACACGGCACTCACTTCATCTTGATGCAGTCGAATATATTAAAAGCAGATTCTTCATCCCAGCAGTACAACGTTTCAAAGTACATAAACTCCTTTCTCAAGTACATGGATTCAGTAGTCACAATCAGATACAAATTAGTTCAACCCTTTTAAAGTACCAAATAGGAAATCACTAATAGGATATGACATCATCACCAAAATCTGTCACATTTAACTCATTAGAGTCTTCAAGTCACCTTCTCCTCCATTCCTACTAACACTACTTTAACACATGAGATAAACCAAAAAATAGAAAAACAGTATAATCTATTATCTCCGAATCATTATGTTTTCTCCACATAATGCTTTTAATATATTTGATTGCATCAACATGCAGTGAGTGCTGTGTGTTTTTTTCATATCTATATATATATATATATATATATATATATATATATATATATATATATATATATATATAAAATCGAAAACTTGCGGCGCCTTTGAGAAAGGCTAGAGGGCTAGCCGAAACATTGGCAGTTTTTTGCTTAATAAACACCATTTTTTCACCTTGGATAAGACCTGTGAGTGCATGCCTTATTTGGGACAGATTTTTTACATGGTGTGCCGATTCCTTGATGTTCGTATATATATATATATATATATATATATATATATATATATATATATATATATATATGTTCACACTCGCAGGTCTTATGAATGCTGGGAATTTTTATAACAGGAGGCTGATGTTTTGGCACATGCACACACACAGGCAACACAATCATGTTTCCATGTTTATATTACCAATATTTTGCATGCAAGGTACAAGGATTTCTATTGATATTTATGCAGAAAAATTCAGTGTTGACTGGTACAACACTGGATTGCATTTCATTATAATATAATTTCTAAACAAAGCCTACTTTTTATGGCATACCATGCAACAGGCATGATTCACAGTGCTAGCTCTGCATCTTGCCATAGTAGTTATTAAATATCGATCTGGTGGCTAAAAATAATCATGACTCTAGAGCTATAAAAAGTTTGATTCTAATTTTCTATGCAGTTATGCTGACAGTTACATTTTATAGCCTATGCCAGTGAATTTATTTAAATTTTATCTATATATGTATTTACATTCTTTTAAGATCTTGGAACATTAGTCATAGTGCCAATTATCTGCAGCTTGGAGTAGCTTGGCAACAATAATCAATATATGAATAAATGGGCCATTGACCTCATGGCTGATATTAATCAGCAGAATAGAAAACCCCTGAAGCAAACAAAGTGACAGCCGCAATTTATGTATGGAGAGTGTTAGCAAGTGAATAGGAAATGAAAAGGGGAGATAGTGATCTTGATCTCCGACTCCTAGCACTTTTTTTTAATGGAGGATAAAGTTATTGCTGGGCTTGACATTCTTATTTTTTTCTGCACCAAATTTTGTAATGTGATTTTGCTGTCAGGAAAATGTGGCCCAGGTGGTGCTGCCTACTGATGGGACTGCACTATTCACATTCTTCTAGCAACCTTTGCTTCCTTCATTCTAAAAAAAAGGAGACACAAAACTGTTTTATGAGGGCAAAGTAATACACCCTGATGCATCAGTTTACACCATATGCTTCTGCTGGATATTCACATAAAGTAATGTTGTGTATTTTGCATAAGAGAGAGAGACAGAGAGAAAATTGCCAACAGCAGGAATTGGCTGAATTGTTTTGGAAAGCAAAGTTCAGGTTTATTGATCCAACGTTTCGGTTCCACACAAGAACCTTATTCGCCCCTGATAATCCCTCACCTTTGCTTTCTCAAACATTCATAATAGTGCTGTTATTTGCTATTTACAATTAACATGCTGGCAGTGGCACACAGTTATTTTATTTTAGATTATATTTCTATTTTAAACTTCTCACGGTGTGCAGCCAACATGGACCTTTAAATTTATGTATAGATATATACATATGATAGAATACATTCCAACCCATCTTTACCTCTTTACATGGTTTGGGTGGAAAAAAATTATGCAAGTTGCAGTGAATAATATGAAAAATGAGCCGGTATTAAAGCGCAAATAGAAAAATGAGAGCTACGGTTAAATGTCTTGAATATCAGATACATGGTGTGAGGATTCGGGTCTGCGTTCTATCCGGCGCGGGCGCGTTAATGCGCGTCGGTGCGGAGGCGCTGGCGGCGGTCGCGAAGGCGCCGGCGACGGTCGCCATCGCAAGGACGCGGGTGAAAACGCCTAAGATGGACGTGACGTCAGTACGGCGACATTGGCGGAAAAGACGCCAGTTGGCGCCAAACTAACAATATTTAAACCTGGTTTAGATGGAGATGCATTGCCTGGTTATTAGGTTGTTTAAACTGAAACCCTAGCGTCTCTATTGTCTTGAATTCCTGTTGTTGACCTTTGCCTGTTCCCGGACTACGATTTCTGCTGCCTGTCTCGACTCTTCGGCCTGCCTCATCGTTTACGAATCTCGCTGCCTGCCTTGTGACCTCGGACCTCCTGACCACGACTTTGCCTAATACCTTTTGTACTTCGCTGATCGTCTCATTGGCTACTCTCCACAACCCTGCTCCCTGTTCCACTCCAGGTGGGTAGCGGTTGTGTGAGGCGCTTGTGAGTTCACTATCCACGGCTCCAGCTCCTTCTACGACTGGATTATACTGGTAAACTTGACACATGGCCCCAGTGTTCTTTGGGAGCACATAGTCTGGCATAAAAAATAAACTCAAATGCTTCCTACCATTTGGTACAATTGTACTTTGTAGGTTGGGCATCTGTAAATTTCTAGCAGCAACCCCTGACAGTTCTCAGATAGACATCCCTAATGTTCATTGGAAAGAAAATCTAAATTCTTTACCAAATTATTATTATTATTATTCTATTTGCAATTTCCAGACAAAGGACCCTACAGTTTTACCCTGCATTAAACAATGAAGTATCATTATCAAGCGGTGAATTAATAGAATTGATCATAAAACCTCTGTGTCTGATATATACAATTATTTAAGCTTATTTACAACTTCAAGTGCACTTCAAGTGTTTGTTGTATCGAAATGCACTTCAATATATTAGGGGCCATTCTGCCTCCTGTTCTGCATTGTGCACAGAGTGATTATTGACTATGGTAGACCCTGTAGCTACTGACATCTCTGCTGGTGGTGGTCGCTCTACATGATTTTCACTGTGACCTGTATTAATTTAATCATTGTAAAGAATCAGGCACACACACCTCATTTGGACAGACCTGGTGAACACCAAAGGTTTTCAGTGCAACTGTGTCTGATCCACTTTAAAGTGTAAGTGTCCATCGCCCCTTGTGACTGCAATTACAGAGGAATTATTGGAACAACACTGCATTGTGGGTAAAAAAACAATTATCTATTGCATCTATTTCTGTGGCTATGAGTCAGTAATGATATAATTGGTTGCAGTTGGGGTTGTTTTCTCTGGAAAAAAGGCGCTTGCGAGGGGACATGATTACACTTTACAAGTACATTAGAGGACATTATAGACAAATAGCAGGGGACCTTTTTACCCATAAAGTGGATCACCGTACCAGAGGCCACCCCTTTAGACTAGAAGAAAAGAACTTTCATTTGAAGCAACGTAGGGGGTTCTTCACAGTCAGGACAGTGAGGTTGTGGAATGCACTGCCGGGTGATGTTGTGATGGCTGATTCAGTTAATGCCTTTAAGAATGGCTTGGATGATTTTTTGGACAGACAGAATATCAAAGGCTATTGTGATACTAAACTCTATAGTTAGTATAGATATGGGTATATAGAATTTAATTAAAAGTAGGGAGGGGTGTGTTTATGGATGCTGGGTTTTCATTTGGAGGGGTTGAACTTGATGGACTTTGTCTTTTTTCAACCCAATTTAACTATGTAACTATGTAACTATGTAACCCAAGAGTTCTCACTACAATTGGGCCTTATTTATAAACACTGGGCAAATTTGCTTCTGGGCAGTAACTCTTAGCAACCATTCAAACAATGATTAGCAACAATGGAGTGGTGGCCATGGTTTACTACTCAGGAGCAAATTTGCTAATTTGCACAGTGTTTATAAATATCTGCCAGTGACTTGTTCCCCTGCAAAGATGTCACTTATAATAAGCAACTTGGCAAGGCAAAGTTACATCTTTACAGGGGTAAGACTTCTCTGATATCTACAGTCTGCTTTAATGTTCTATATCCCATATTTACAACCACACTGTTCTGATTGAGAAATCAATAGAGAACATTCAGTCACTTAGTATACCATGCATATCTGAAAGCACAAGTAAAACAAATCATTCTAATAAATAATTATTGAGCTAAGCTGACGTAGTTGTAAATCTCGGTGGTACTTAAGTACTGTATAACGAGCATACAAAATGCATTTTAATACAGAATTGCAAGGTTCATTATCAGTTAAAGGATAAGTAAACCTTAAAAATAAGTGAATGTAAAATTAATGAGGGTGCTATTCTAAATGCTTTTGCAATGTGCATTGATTTAATTTTTTTTCTTAATTCCAAGATATTAAGAGATACATGTACTGTTAAAATAACAGCACCGCCTGCTGGTCATTTTCTGACCACCAAGTAGTCAAGGAAGTTGTCAGGAGAAAGAAAGAGGCTGCTCTGATGTTCTTCTGCTTAGGAAAAAAATTAGAAACCGTTCTCAAATCTTTTTAAGGTTTAATTGCCCTGCTGTTTAATCCTGTTAAGGTTGACAAAGCCTGAACTCTGATCAAACCTCTAGCAGCATTCATTCCCTCCTACACCTTTTTTCTTTAAAGGAGAACAAAACCCTAAAAATTAACATAGCAAAAATGCCATATTTAATACTGATTTATTGCACCAGCCTAAAGTATCAGCTTCTCAATAGCAGCAATGAACCTGGACTTCAAACTTGTCAAAGGGGGTCACCATCTTGGAAACTGGCTAAGCTTAGGGGTTGTTGCAAATCATCAGGCAGAAAATGAGATTGGCCTTTAATATAAGATGATGCTACAGGGCAGATTATTAATGTTTTATGATAGTTGCACTGGTCTTGTGCTGCCATGTTGTAATTATCTGTATAAATTACCATGATGTGTATATTCTGTATATACAATATATTGTGAATGGGTCCCTAAGCTCAGTAAGTGACAGCAGCACAGCGCATATGCAGTGTATCAGCAGAAAAGAAGATGGGGAGCTACTGGGGCATCTTTGGAGACAAAGATCTTTACTGCTAAAGGGCTGTGGTTGCCTTGGGCTGGTACAGACAGTTCCCTGACTGCATTAAAAACTCGAACCCTGGTGCTGTAGCACAGTATTGTTTAGCAGTGTATCACTGTGCTACCCATTGATTATTAAACCTCATATTCATATAGCAGAATCTCCATATATCTATGCCAGAATTCAGAGCTCATTTTTTTTTTTGTTTTCTTTCTAGGAGAAATAAACTCCATTTCATTTTAAGCATGTTCCAGAGATCAGATGTCCTTTAATATTAATTTAGGCCAGTTTTCCTGAAATAGAAATATCTAAAGTTACACTTGATCCCCTATCTTACAGTTATTCATAAATAACCAATCAACCAGTTTCGAACATTCCTTCAGTCCTCAGTTGTGAGAAGGGAAGTGTAGGTGTGAAAGTCGGTGGTTAAGAGTAATGGATTCTTGTTAGAGACAATTTACAAGCAAGTCTATGAATGAACATTTATTTAAAGTTTGTTCACCTTCCAAACAATTTTTTTTTCAGTTTAGTTGTTTTCAGATTGTTCACAAGAAATAAATGTATTAAATTATTTCCATGTTTTATTTTTTTACCATTTTTCCAGAATTGATGTTTAAAGTTTAATGTTCGTGTCTGCTGTTTCAGTCTGGCAGCTCAGTAATTCAAGTGAAGATTCTGAACTTCTTACAATTTGCTACATTAGTTGATACATTTCTCAGCAGCAGCTGTAGGAATATTGGCAACTATTATATCAGCAATTAGTCAGCTCAGCAGGGACAAAGAAATCTATCAACTAAATTACCCCCCCCCCCCCAGAGCTGCTTCAGAAAGACAGAAAAAGGTGAAAATTGAAAATTTAAACTTCAATATTAGAAAATGGTCACAAATATAAAGTAATTGAAAAAAAGTATTTCTGGTGAACTATCTGAAAACTATCTGAAAACAACTGAACTAAAAAACATTTTGGCAGGTGAACAGTTCCTAGGGGCGTATTTATTATGTTGTGTAAAACAAAATTCACAAAAAAAAAAACGGTGCAAAGCACTGTGTAAAATAAATGGCCAAGGTGTGTAATTTTAAGCCATGCAAACCCAGATTTAACATTGTTGTTTTACATTAGCTGGCAGCGGAAGTCACATAAGAAAAACAAATAATTTGATGCCGTTTTTTTTCCATGGCAATGTCGTGTATTATCCAGCCATATTTTGCACAACATAATACGTATGCCCCCTAAAATACCAAGCAGAGCTTTGTAAAATGAACCAAGCACTGAGAAAAATAGCCTATATACAGAATGCTCTGTATGTCTTCTGTCTCCCGTTTCTTGGTTATTCAGTCACTGCACATGAATGAGGATTATGGCCCAAGTCCTTTTTTACCCTCTCTGATATAGATAAGCATTGTATTATCTGTTTATATATTCTGTTACTTTGAACTGATTTGAACTATGGCACTTTTGTTGCATTGATTGATTTCAGTTGTACTGGCATTTATATTATGATTTTAAGAACAAATGTAGCATATTTATCTTCTGGCAGAACACAGTGCTGGCTTTGGACGCTTTCCATAGTTCTACAAGCGTAGTTATATCATTTCTTTGCAATTATTTCTAAGGCAGGCCAGACAGTAATTCTGTCTGCAAAGAATGTTTATGTCTATGTTACATTATACCTCTGTATTTCTTATCTACCCTGACTTTTTGAAACATCTCTAAACAAATCATATCCTCAAAGCCAATCACTGACATACATAAAAGCCTTTGCTTTTCTTAAGTAGTTGTGGAATTGGAAAAAAGTGATAAGGTACGTTTTCAGTATATCATATACTAAACTTCAAATAGAAAACAACTGAAAAGTAACCATTAATCTCAAATGTATCTTTAAAATTTCCCATCGTCTATTTCGAATATCTAGTCACAAACTCTCTAAACTGTGACAATCTGATACATCAGTTGACATTTCTCAAAAATCACATTATTGCCAGCAATTAATGTATCAAATTGTAACAGTTCTGTAGCAGACTCTAATTAAAAAAATTGGCCACTTTGAAAGGAAATCTAAAGTTTAACAAATAAGTAGGGTAGAAATGCTGAACATTATGTTTTGGGGTTTTGTACCAGTCCAAGGCAACCACAGCCCTTTAATAGTGAAGTTTTTTTTTTATTCCGAATATGCCCCCCAGTAGCTCCCTGTCTTCTTTTCTGTTGAGTCACAACAGGTGGTATGTGCTGCTGTCACTTACCTAAGCTTAAGGACCAACTCACAGAGATCCAAAATGGAAAGCTCCTTGTCATGTATATAGTGAGGGAAATATAAATTTCACAATTCAGCATAGCCAGGTTAGTGGCTAAAACCACGGATTCCTTTACGGAGGTGAAATTTATTACGATTTTCCAGCCCAGAGACAGAAAGCAGTAACATGCTTTTCAGAATGTGACCACAGGTTATATCGTACAGAAAACAGTGTTCAGAACACTTTTCTCTGACTTTCATAAAAATCAGCAAACCTACCTCTTTGTTATATCATTTTATTTCTACTGACCAAACTGGAGAGGAGTTCTGACAGCAAGTTAATCAGGTCGTTGGTTTAGTCAAACCAGCTAATTGTTTTTAGATGTTTTTACCAATAAAACACTATACATCCAGTTCCCTTTGAGATGTTTTTGAATTGTTTAGCTGTATGTTCAGCAGTTGATGGTCCAAATTACCCTAACATCCTGGCAGTGGTTTGAACGATGGACTGATAGATAATTATGAAAAGGGTGGTGGCAGACAAGGCTACTGGGGGAGATTAAATGGTGTCTATAGTAGCAGTGGGATAATAGTCTCTGGGAAGGGACTGTGGCTGTGGGATAACAGGTATAGTAGGGAGATATGGTGCCTATAGTAGCAGTGGAGATGAAAATCTCTGGGAAGGAACTGTGACTGTGGCATAGCAGATATAGTTACATAGTTACATAGTTAAATTGGGTTGAAAAAAAGACAAAGTCCATCAAGTCCAACCCCTCCAAATGAAAACCCCAGCATCCATACATACACCCCTCCCTACTTTCATATAAATTATATATACCTATACTAACTATAGAGTTTAGTCTCACAATAGCCTTTGATATTCTGTCTGTCCAAAAACTCGTCCAAGCCATTCTTAAAGGCATTAACTGAATCAGCCATCACACCATCACCGGCAGTGCATTCCACAACCTCACTGTCCTGACTGTGAAGAACCCCCTACGTTACTTCAAATGAAAGTTCTTTTCTTCTAGTCTAAAGGGGTGGCCTCTGGTACGGTGATCCACTTTATGGGTAAAAAGGTCCCCTGCTATTTGTCTATAATGTCCTCTAATGTACTTGTAAAGTGTAATCATGTCCCCTCGTAAGCGCCTTTTTCCCAGAGTAAACAACCCCAACCTTGACAGTCTACCCTCATAATTTAAGTCTTCCATCCCTCTAACCAATTTAGTTGCACTTAGTCTCTGCACTCTCTCCAGCTCATTTATATCCCTCTTAAGGACTGGAGTCCAAAACTGCACTGCATACTCCAGATGAGGCCTTACCAGGGACCTATAAAGAGGCATATAGGTAAAATAGAAAGTAAGTGAGAAAAATAATTATTTGAGATGTAATATGTAAAAATGTTATTGAAAGAATCAATAACTATAAATCCTTTATGATCAATTGACATTATTACAGTGATGATCATTCCAAAACTATTCACATTGCTTTATTATAGATTGATAGACTTTTGGGAAGTAGCATTCAAACAGAACCAGATATGATTTGAACAGGTATGGAATCTATTTATTGGAATGCTTGGGACCTGGGTATTTTGGATAAGGGATATTTTTTTAATTGAGATCACCATACATTAAGGGACCCATTTATGATTGCCCATTTTTACTGAACAGGCTTTTTTTTACATACAGTAGAAGAACTTTGACAGCTTTCAGGTCCCAAGTGTTTCTTTATAAGAAAAGCCTGTTTGGTAATAATTATGGAAATTGCTGAGCTTTATCAACTTGCAAACAACGTGAATTAAAAGAAAACTATATCCCCAAACAATGTAGGTCTCTATAAATATATTTTGCAGAAAACAATTTATATCTAAAACCCTGCTTCATCTAAATAAATCATTTTCATAAAAATATACTTTTGTGCCATTGGATAATAATAAATAGAAAATTGCCATTTTAAGATTTAAGGGCCACCTCCTGGGATCCTAGGATTCACAGTGCCCACAAACAACCCAAAAAAACCATACATGTTCGGTCACATGAGCCAATTTACAGACAGAGTTCTGTTTTTTCCTTCCACACTTCTTCCTGTTACAGTTAGAGCTGCGGTATTTCTGGTAAGGTGATCTCTCAGGAAGCACAGAGAATATCATAAAATGGGGTTAAAGGAAAACATTTACATATATTTATATATATATAATTTGGTAAAATTCTATTTTGTAAGACTTTGTGTCTTAAATATTCATTTTGGGGGTATAGTTTCCCTTTAAGGAAATCAGGTTTTCTTCATGATTGCTTGACCAGAAAAGCTTCAGCAATCATAAATAGGGCCCTAAGGAGATTATGTAATAAAAGGCACTAAGTTTGCCCAGGAGCAGTAACCCATAGCAGCCAATCAGCAGGTAGCATTTACTGGATTTGGATCTCTTTAAAAGCAAGCATCTTATTGGTTGCAATGGGTTACTACTCCTGGGCAAACTTAGGGCCTTTTATTACATATGGCGGTTAGTCTGCTAAAAATCATTTACGTGTGAATTTGTGGATTTATGCACATATCACGTTTGCTGCAGCATATCATATTTTTCATGCAGAACTTTGTAAGATGCTTTGCTCCTACACAAGAAATAAGTTGAATTCTCTTGCTTTCATGGTGTCCTTGACATCCCTAATCACCAATTAATTGGTTTGCAGTTAATGTGATCACACCAGGCAAATGGAGCACAGAAACAGCTAGTATTCTAAACAATAACATCTGGTTTTGTAATTCACACCCATTAACCAACAGCATTTTTTCTCCCAAGAATATGCTAATTATTTCCAGCTGGGATTATGATTTCTTTCCAACTTTTACATTCTTAGCACTAAAATTGTTGCAGTGCAGCTGCGCCTCAGCGGCTCCTCACATTCCTTCGCCACTTAAAATGCTAATGCACCATATGACTATTTTTATGGAAACATGATCATTTCAGTTGGCAAGTTTTGTTTTTCTGCAATTCATGAGGGTCAATGACAAGGTCTTTGGTATAAGTAGCTTCCATGATGTTCAAACTGCGTCAGGGTAGATTAGATGAGAACACGCATCTGGTAAATGAGTTTGTTTTTCCTTTTGTAATGCGTCCCCTTTTTATTCATATGTATTCAAACGGCTTTAAACTGTTTTAAATGAGACAGTCTGAGGAAAGCAGTAATCTACTTTCTGAGATCACTCCCCCTATGTTTTTCTATTTAGTGGATTGGGAAGCATTGTTAGGTAGGTATCTGAGCTCACAGTGACGAATGCATGGAAAAGGACAATTAACAAGTATGGAAAGGGACAAGTAAGTTCTACTAGGGTTGCTGCAAGTGTTGGTGAGGCATTGCTAATGGCATGAAAGCAGTGCATTAACTGAAAACAGTGTATTCACATCTTTTCTGTGTTCCACCTGTTGCTGCATGTTGCTCCTGTCTTTCTTGTCAATGTATAGATAACATCTACCCAACATCAGTTTTAGTCACAGCATTAAGCTGGCCATACACGGAAAGATCCGCTCGTTTGGCGATGTCGTCAAACGAGCGGATCTCTCCCCGATATTCCCACCTTGAGCTTCTGGGCAATATCGGGCTGATCCGATTGTGGGCCCTAGTGCCCAACGATCGGATCCTAACGAATGGGAACGTGCGGTCAGATCACGGGACCACATCAACGAACAGATGCAGCCGCGATCCAATGGGATTTTTAGTCCCATCCGATCAAAATCTGGGCGACTTTCGGGCAGATCTCGATCGGGGAAGCCCCTCGGGGGGCCCGATACACGTGCCAATAAGCTGCCGGTCTGTCGGCAGCTTTTATCGGCCCGTGTATGGCCACCTTTAGTTGGATGCACCAAAGACCTTTATATTATCTGTGGTTGCCTGCTTCTATTGACCACTATCTAAATCTTGATTAAACTCTAGGACTGGTATATGCCCAGAGTGTTATTATTTTATTATAATTCATTATATTTATATATAGCACACAGGGCCTCTTTTCCTGTAGGATTTTAAAGCATAAAATATTGTACCGGTATGGGACCTGTTATGCAGAATGCTGGAGACCTGGGGCTTTCTGGATAATGGATCTTTCTGTAATTTGGATCTCCATACCTTAAGTCTACTCGAAAATCATGCAAACGTTAAATAAAATCAATAGACTGGGGTTGCCTTGCAAACTAGAGAATGGGGTTCAATGTTGATAAATGCAAGGTTAAGCACTTTGGCGAAAATAATATAAATGCAAGTTATACACTAAATGGCAGTGTGTTGGGAGTTTCCTTAAATCTTGGGGTCTTTGTAGATAACACGTTGTCTAATTCTGGGCAGTTTCATTCTGTTGCTACTAAATCAAAAACAATTCTTTCTTGCATAAAAAAGGGCATTAACTCAAGGGATGAAAACATAATTATGCCTCTTTATAGGTCCCTGGTAAGGCCTCATCTGGAGTATGCAGTGCAGTTTTGGACTCCAGTCCTTAAGAGGGATATAAATGAGCTGGAGAGAGTGCAGAGACGTGCAACTAAACTGGTTAGAGGGATGGAAAACTTAAATTATGAGAGTAGACTGTCAAGGTTGGGGTTACAAGGGGACACAGTTACACTTTACAAGTACATTAAAGGACATTACACACAATAATAACATCTTTGAAGGTGGTAGGGTTATCCAACAAGTACCTCAGCCTCGAAGGGGTTGTGACAGGGTACTCCTATTGAAAAAGACAGAAGTTCAATGGATACATAGGTGGAAACCCCTTAGCCCATTAGGCCTGAACAAGGATTTTGACCTTCATCTATTTATTAATTAGCTTTATCCCTCTGGGATGTTCATAACATTTGTCTATTCTTGCATTTTGTATAAATTATCTTTATTCCTTCAAAAATGTTCATAATCCTGCCAATATTATCTATGTATGTTTTTAGCCATTCTTCTATTTATTGTGTATTGAAACAATAATGTCTTATATATTGAGCCCATTTCCAAAATGGTCACCACTGTTGAAACGCACATGGTGAGAGAAATTACAGTGTCGCCTACGCACTAGCGATGTGTATTTACGCCACGCTGCTGCGCACAAAGGTGACGTCATCCCGACCACATGGGACGCCATAGGGCTTAAAGGGATCCTGACATGGGAAAACGTGTCTTTTTCAAAACGCATCAGTTAATAGTGCTACTCCAGCAGAATTCTGAACTGAAATCTATTTCTCAAAAGAGCAAACAGATTTATTTATATTCAATTTTGAAATCTGACATGGGGCTAGACATTTTGTCAATTTCCCAGCTGCCCCTGGTCATGTGACTTGTGCCTGCACTTTAGGAGAGAAATGCTTTCTGGCAGGCTGCTGTTTTTCCTTCTCAATGTAACTGAATGTGTCTCAGTGGGACATGGGTTTTTACTATTGAGTGTTGTTCTTAGATCTACCACGCAGCTGTTATCTTGTGTTAGGGAGCGGTTATCTGGTTACCTTCCCATTGTTCTTTTGTTTGGCTGCTGGAGGGGGGGGGGAAGGGAGGGGGTGATATCACTCCAACTTGCAGTACAGCAGTAAAGAGTGATTGAAGTTTATCAGAGCACAAGTCACATGACTTGGGGCAGCTGGGAAATTGACAATATGTCTAGCCCCATGTCAGATTTCAAAATTGAATATAAAAAAATCTGTTTGCTCTTTTGAGAAATGGATTTCAGTGCAGAATTCTGCTGGAGCAGCATTATTAACTGATTCATTTTGAAAAAAAATTTTTTTCCCATGACAGTATGCCTTTAAGCGAGCCTCTGGGTATTGTAGTCCTAGTACTGCATAGACAACAGGAGCAGCAAGCACCCGAAACATTGCATAGATCTCCATATGGATGAGTATAATTAAGCTTACCTTGGCTGTTTTAATGCTTACAAAATAAACGCTATGTTTTATACTTTTATACCATGGTGTGCGATCTCGTTGGACAATGTATCTATAGGATTAGGTTAATAGCAATTCACATCCTATGCATTAAGGTAATTTATTACTGTTTTGTGGAAGATGGACTGATGGCTTCTTAAATAGAGGAAAATGTCCAACCGAATTCTATTGTGTCAAAAGTTACAAGCTTAAAGTTCAGGTTTGCCCCACCTTAAGTACCGTTTTTGGCACACCAGGTAGCGATTAGTGTGTATCTGTGCCTTCAATGGGTATCCACTTGCACACTCCTTACCTTCAGACAGTAGTGTATCCTGGGCCGCCCTGCCAATCCAAAGAACTATATGTAAAAGCAGGAGGGTGGGGGGGGGGCTGGGGTGGTCACAGGTCCTCCTGTGGTCTGTTACTTATGTTACTGCTTGCACATTACCTTAACATTTGGCACCCCTCAAGGAGTGGACATTTCCTTCTCCTTTAAGGGCTCCCTGAAACTCGGGTGCCCCAACATAAGTGCCGATGGTCCTATGTCAGAGCACAAGTAGACATAAGCATTATATTACCTGTGCCAATTACGGACAGAACATTCTTAAAACTTCTTCAAACTTTCTCAAAGTCATACCTATATATTTGGTATTATCTTATTGAGCGTTATGGGAATATACTGGACAATTTAAAAGATATGTGTAGGCATCAGAGTGCAAAAACTATGTAATATAGTCAAGTACTTTTGATTCATGTAAAATATGTTTATGCATACAGGAAATAGTTAACCTGTGCATCCATACAAATAACTGATTACTATTTTTGCATATGTTGGTCTTTTAAGATGTGATATAACAGGAGGAACTCATAGAATTATACATGACAAAGCTGTGTTTTACTGGATATGAATATTATTGTGTAGCATTATGCATCATTTAGACCTTTTGGGTTAATCCTTTTGTATTAAAGCAAGTGCCCCTAGAAAGCTTTTGTTTGTACAGAAAATACCCTACTCAAGAGTCTGTTATACAAAATAGCCTCAGAAGCAGACATTCTGATTAACCCTCCTAGATTTGCCACTGAATGGTTGGAAATCCACCCTACAGGCTCTGATTCAACAGCAGATGTTTGATTTGGAATGCGAGCGCATGAAAGGAGGCAAGGAAGAATTAATTTCATCTTAGCACAAGCCAGCTAGCAAAGCCAATGCCAAAAATGATCAGAGATAATAACCATTTCAAAGGGATGTGTTTCCTTTTGAAACCGTGATGGTTATTTATCCCGTCAAAGAAAGTAAAGCTAGAGTTACCTCGGCATGTCTGCATTGTGTTGTGACAAAAATATCTTCAATAATGTTTCTTATTCATTAATCTGAAGGAGATGGCATCAAAGGGTCCACTCTTCTATTGCTGTATGCACTGACAATCAAATGTATCAGAAGAGAAATCCTTTGGATCAGTAGCAACAAGAACCCCTGCAATGCCATTAACTGCATGTTTTTAGAGATGTTTTAAATTTGCACTATATTCTTTAAAATAGATCATGTTTCCAAGTGACATGACTGTGTCTGAGGACACACTGGCAGCCGTAAAACCCATTTGAAAGGCTACATTTAATATGTGGGCCTCCTGTTAGGCAGGTCTATCTTAGGGCCCCAAGGTAAAGGCATAATACCGTATGTGTACAGCCTGGCAAAGAAATCTCTATTTTTGTGTGACATTCTGTATGCATAAGTATTCTAAATTGCTTTGTGCAGTGATGAGCGAAATTGCAAAATGGTCAAATTTTACGGAAATTTCTAGCTTTGTGCATTAAGATCAACCAACATCTTGAAGGAATTGAAACTACCGTGCACAGTCTGGCGCCTCTCCCTTCCAATAGTTTCCTCTTTGTATGTATGGGGATCACTTATTCAGAGATTCGTTATCCAGAAAGCTCTGAATTAAATGAAGACTATCTACCATCAAGTCCATTTTAAAGGAGAAGGAAAGCTGCTGAGACATTTTATTGCCAATAGATTAGCTGCAATAGTGCAAACTAGAATGCTATATTTATTCTGTAGAATGTTTTACCGTAGCTGAGTAAAAAGCTCTAGAAGCTCTCTGTTTGTTTAGGATAGGAGCTGCCATATTCGCTTGGTGTGACATCACTTCCTGCCTGAGACTCTCCCTGCTCACTTATAGCTCTGGGCTCAGATTACAGTAGAGAAGGGAGGGGGGGAGAGGAGCAATCTGAGCATGCTCAAGCCCGGGGGAAGGAGGTTTAAGCTGAAGGCAGGAAGTCTGATATAGAAGCCCATGTGTACACAATAGAAGGAAAGAAATGCAGTGTTTCTTTTGACTCAGAGCAGCACTACTTTAAGGGTTTACTGGTATATTTAGGTGGACCTTTCTGATAAGGCTTACTTAGTTTTAACGTTTCCTTCTCCTTTAAGCAAATAATTCAAATTTTTACAAATAATCTTCTCTGTAATAATAAACAGTACCTTGTACTTGAGGCTTACTAAACTGCATGAAAACCATATTGGGGCACACACTCTGGATTTGCCCATTCAATTCCAATTCTGGAGGGAGGTAAGAGATTTTTCTAATGCAAACCTCCTAAACTATACTCCGATATCTCCAGAATGGGCCACTCAACAACACACCTCCTATCCAAATGAACTAAGGTAGTAAAAGGCTTCTAATCATCATATCAGCGGTGGCAAAAATAAAACTTTTCTTCAGGACTGTATCAAACATCAACCTCCATCTATTCCTCTCTTTCAGTAAAAATGATCCCACTTGTTTAATATGGACTGGATTGAAGCCTTAATGCAGAAAGAAACAAGGATTAAAAAAAATTGACACATGGGAGAACTATATTACTATGCTACCAAATGAAAAGCAACATACATTGGAACAGTGTTCCAAGGAACTTCGCATACAAAGAGAATAATTCTTTAAGATCCCCCAAAAGTATTACAATAGTTCATACTACATCAAAACTATATACAGAGGTTAACCAAAGGGAACTGTAAAAATACTGTCCTTCTAACTTCATGCCTGAGATATGTACTATTATCTGTTCATCAATTAAAAATTTCAAATAAAAAACCCATATTGGGGGTTAATAAGCCCTGTTGGGTTTATTTAATGTTTAGATGATTTTTTTTTAGCTGACAGAAGTATGGCGTTCCAAATTACGAAACAATCCCTTATCCGATCCCAAGCATTCTGCATACTAGATCCTATACCTTTTGGTGATGAGTGAATTTTTTCACCAGGCATGGCTTTGTGGCGAAATTACACACTGCTAATTTTTTTGCAAAACTGTGTCAAAAACCGCCCTGAAAAAGTCCCCATAAAAACAAATTTCCATTGACTAATGAATTTGGCCTCAAAAAAATCACTGAGACAAAAAAGTCGCCGAGACAAAAAAGTTGCCACAAGAAAAACACCCATTTGACTTTTTCTGCAACCACATATTTTATTTACGTCTATACAAATCTGTCAGCTACTACGTGGCAAGTTTTGTCATGTAAATGTTTGGTATTTTAATAATAAATTGACACTTAAACATGGATTCTTTATTACTGATAAATCTGCCTCTAAAGTTCTTTTATCAATCCCTCAATATTAATCTGGTAGCGAATGCAATTTTTTATGACCTAACAAGGGGCTGGTTGAGTTCAACAGGTTAGAAGGACACAGATGACAATTAACTAGATCTAAAAGAGAATTCTGCTATGATATAGAGCACTTAACATCTAAGATGGATATAAGGTGCTTGTTGAAATCAATCAAGACCTCTGAGCAGATGGTACCAGTCTAGATTTGTAAGAAAAAGTGCACTTGGCACTGGTCTACAGAAGGGACCTTGCGAGGAGAAGTATTCTGTGGAAGTAAAGTTTAATACACCAATTATATCTGAGTTGTAGTGACGAAACCGCAAAATGCCTGATTTATCAGCTATTACCGATGTGCTCATGA
Organism: Xenopus petersii; assembly: GCA_038501925.1. Classification (NCBI taxonomy): domain Eukaryota; kingdom Metazoa; phylum Chordata; class Amphibia; order Anura; family Pipidae; genus Xenopus; species Xenopus petersii. The sequence goes on from CM076673.1 coordinate 165,681,899, forward strand.
AACACTTAAGGATTAAAAACACTTTAGGATTTAAAAATGTAATTCCAGTGAGGAAAATAATTGTCCAAATCATTAAAGGAGAAGGGAAGGCTAAAATTAAGTACACTTTATCAGAAAGGTCTATATAAATAAACCAATAAACCCTCAAAGTAATGCTGCTCTGAGTCATTTATCAAAAGAAATACTGCATTTCTTTCCTTCTATTGTGCACACATGAACTTCTGTATCAGACTTACTGTTTTCAGCATAAACTTCCATAGCCAGGGCTTGAGCATGCTCAGTTTGCTCCTCTCTCCCCTCCCTTTCCCCCTCCCTGCTGTACTCTGAGCCCAGAGCTATGAGTGAGCAGAGAGAAACTCAGGCAGGAAGTGATGTCACACCAAGCTAATATGGCAGCTACCATACTAAACAAACCGAGAGCTTCTAGATCTGGTTACTCAGGTATGGTAAAGCATTTAGCCAAATAGATTTAGTGTTATAGCTTGCACTATTGTGGCTAATCTATTGGCAATAAACTGCTTTGGTATCTTTCCTTCGCCTTTAATCCCCACATATGATTTCATGGAGGGAAATACTATTTATTACTGCTGCTGAGAACCAATAACCCACTCAATAAAAGAAACTTTCTGACAGTCAGGAATATTTTAATAAATCTAAAATAGGAGATAATTATGCTTAGCTGCATTATATTGGGCAGAGTATTGGTCTCACAGGCTGACCTCTACTGTAGATTTTTTTTATAGTGGAGAGATCTCCATAACCTTTCTTTAAAGGAATAAAACCACCTAATGGATTGGGAGTGCTGAAACCAAATGAAAGTTTGATCGGGGATTTAGCAGTGCCTTGGTATTAGTAAAAACAAGGGTACTAATAATTCATTATACATTTTCCCTTATGTGAGTGCATGTTGTTGTTGCCCTTATACTACATCTCTGCTTATTAACAATACAACCGCTGGATGTCTGTATAAGATTATGCTAGCAAAATATTATAATATACTGTATATTGTCTCAAACAACATCCTGTAGTCCATTATTCCTTATAAAAGAATAAAAAGTGATTTGAAAACCATGTTGAAGTGATTAGAGCACTAATTATTTCTGCTACAAGCAAACTGGACAACGGTGACAACGGACAGGCCTTTTATAGACACGTTGCTGTATATCAACCTGCTCTGGAATCTGGAGACAGCTGCTAGTCTGGAAACCATATCTGCTTGACATGCTAAGGAGAAAGCACTAATTGAATAGTTCCAATATTTTTATAGTGTGTCAAGTTTACTGTGTGTATTATATCAAATGAATAAAATGTAAAAGCGATTTAACTACTCCGCTTGCAGCAGTTACTTCATCGCTCTGTATCAGTTTACCTTACAGTATTACTGCTCAGCATTTTTTTTCCCAATGACACGTTATGGAATTAATTCTAATTTCATCATGGAACCATGCAGCTGGAATAACCATATATTTCATGCACTGTAAAGTATGTCTTCTGTCACTATTTTCGGAGTAGGCTGAGAAATTCAGACATATACTATACAGTATATCATATCTATCCACTAGTAAGGGAATGAAAAAGAGTGGAGATACTGGGGAAGTAAATTGTGACTCATAAGGTTTTTATTCTTCTTGCCACTGTCAATCCTAACCCCAGTTCCTACTTAGAAGTCCTGATGCTCAGACACAGCTTCAGATCAAGAAAAGGGATGTATATATGGTTCTTAATTCCATATATACAGTTTACAGGCAATTCACCTACCTTCACAGTGTGCCAGCTGTATGATCACTGCAATCAGAGCTCACTGTGTACCATAAATGACAATTGCCATCAGCTTAATAATCCTTCTGCTAAGTATCTGCAGTAAACATGTCTACATCATCTGACTAAAAGAGGAATGTGCGATGTTGCTGCATTTTTAAGTTTCACTGAACCAGACAAAGCAGCTAAGGATGAGCACAGGCTCTATAAAAATTGTACATTACCCATTAAATGTTTTCATATATTCATACTGTTTATATACTTGCTTACAGGTTAAGATGCCATTTATTTTGTCAGTTGCCATGTAATGATTAGAGAACCTTATTATCCTGGTCAGAGTTATAACTTTACATTATTGAACAATGATCTCAAGCCTTATGCATTTCGTGTCTATGCAGCACAAAATCAGAGCCTACGATAAAGTGTGGCATAAACACAAAACTCGTAAGGCTTGAGATTGTTCAATGCAGTACAACTTTTTTTCTTTTTAACTTTTTGGTCTGACTTGGTTTGGCCTTCGGTGTGCCCTACACTCTCTATCTTTTTGTTGCTATATGGTTTATGTCCGCTCCCTTGGGCTGAGAGCCTGGGGCTGGAGCACCTGGGCCATTCCTCTACTCGGTGAGTCTTGAACAAACAGCAGTGTTTATGCTAACTATTTATTTTTGGGATGAGAGTTATAACCCCCAAAAATTAGTGTGTACAAAAGGGAATTTCAGCAACATGGCCTACACAAAGATTAAAGGAAAGGTTGCTTGCAGCACTGAATTCTTTATCCTTCTGCTATAACTGCCCCAGCGTAAATAGGATTCCAAACATAAGCAACATTTTCTGCTTCTTATCATGCAATATTTCCTGGGCCGTAGCATCATTTTACACGACTAGTACAGCCTCAAATTACTACTCAGGCAGGAAATCTCTGATCTTATGTTTCTTTTACCACTTGGCTGGCACATGCTTAAAACACCCAATTGGATATCCTTAACTTCTGATGCAGGACAGTTTCTAATTTTATTTCACTCAGATAATTTAGGGTCTTTAGTTCTCAACTTCATTATACTGAAAACCACGTCTGACTACTTACTCCATGAGCGTGCACATATAATTAGCAGAATGTGCACTCTTCTACATATGACACATTTGTGAAGGCCACATGTAAAAGAGATTGCTATCACTGGGCAAAAAGTAGACTAGAGTTTTGACCAGAAGCTACAAGCATTATACAGTATATCAATGCAGAGTTTAGCCACACTGCACAGCTTACAGGGCACTTAGGAGGTTATTTACTAAATTCCGATTGCAAAAATCCCAAAAAATTCACGATTGTTTAGTTTAAAATCGGACTTTTAACAAATCATGAATTTTTTGAAATTTATTATACCCCGAGGATGGAAAACTCTGAATCAGAAAATTCTGCATCTCAGACCTGTCGAGTCAAAGGGAGAAGACACAATAATTTTTTGATGTGCAACGTGTTTCATGTAATACCCCAGAGATTTCAGAGTTTTCGGGTGGAAAATCCGAAAAAATCATGAAATTCAGATTTTTTTCCTGCAAACCACATTTTTGGGAAAATCTAATAATAAATAAGTGGGGAAAAAACCCATGCGGATGTAATTTGATTTTTTGGCAGAACATGTTGAGATAAATTCTGACTTTGATAAATAAACAATATAAAGTCCAAACATAAAAGGATGAGTGAAATTCAACAATTGGAGCACACTTTCAATTTCTCAATGTCTGGTGAATAATGAGATATGCCCAAGTCCAGGTGCTGCTTTCCAAATCCTGACATATACTCACTAATCCTACAGTATATGTGGTCTTCATAATCAAGGTATGACAAGCTCAGTTTTCCATTGTAATTAATTTTCTGAGCAGTTACATTGATAACCACTCAGAATAATTACAATGGAAAACTATGTTTATTTTTAATAGTTAAAATCCCACTTTCTATACAGCAACAAATTAATTTATGTCAACAATTTATTGGCAAGTTAAATACATATTGGATATCTACACTAATTGTTTCCAGGATAGAAGAACACAACCAGGAAAGGAATAGATTTTAATGGGAGCTTCCAATTTTTGGGGCTGTAGTCAGCCACTCTGCTAGTGAGACCTATGGGTATACTCATTGATAAGCCAAACAAACATACTTTACTTCGCTCATTAAATCCCTTTCTAAAAAACCAGCACAACTTTTCTCCACCTTTAACACTCTCCTTTCCCCTTCTCCATCCCCTCCATGCACATCTGTCTATGCTCAATATATTGCTGAGCACTTCAAAAACAAAATTGACACTATCAGAAGGGACATTACACTACTCAACCCCCCTATACTTCTACCACCCTCCCTCCACACTCCCCAGTCTCTCCTGTGCTCCTTCACCCCTGTCACTGATGAGGAAGTCTCAAAGCTTTTGGCCTCTTCTCACCTTACCACCTGCCAGCTTGATCCAATTCCCTCAAAACTTCTCCGCAATACCAATCCTTGTCTAATCAAAGCCTTAACTCACCTATTTAATCTTTCGCTCTCAATTGGACTGTTTCCTTCTCAACTAAAACATGCTCTTGTCACCCCCATTTTGAAAAAAACCCTCTCTTGATACCTCCAATCTTGACAACCTCCGACCTATCTCTCTGCTACCTTTCATCTCTAAACTACTTGAGCGCCTAGTCTACAACCGACTAACCTCATTCCTCTCTGAAAAGAACGTGCTGGCCCCCTACAATCTGGTTTTAAGCCACAACACTCCACGGAAACTGCCCTGACTCAACTAACTAATGACCTTTTAACCACTAAAGCCAACAATCATTTCTCACTACTAATACTGCTTGATCTCTCAGTCGCATTTGACATTGTCGATCACCCTCTCCTCCTCCAGTCCCTCCATTCGCTTGGCCTTCGTGACACAGCCCTGTCCTGGTTCTCTTCTTATATCACCAATTGTTCCTTCTGTGTCTCCTACAACGGAGTAGCATCTTCTCCCCTACCTCTTTCTGTTGGGGTTCCTCAAGGCTCTGTCCTGGGACCATTACTATTCTCCCTCTATACTTCCTCCCTTGGCAAACTAATCAACTCGTATGGTTTCCACTACCACCTCTATGCTGACGATACTCAGATCTATCTCTCATTTCCTGATCTCAACCCAGAACTCCTAACTCGCGTCTCCTCCTGCCTGTCCGCTATCTCTACCTGGATGTCGCAACGCTACCTTAAATTAAACCTCTCTAAAACTGAAATGGTTCTCTTTCCTCCAACTAACACCAGTAACATCCCAGAAGTATCCATCATAGTTAACAATTCCACTATCACCCCATCTCCCCAGGCCCGGTGCCTTGGGGTTATCCTAGATTCTGCCCTGTCATTTACTCCTCATATCCAGTCACTTATTAAAATATGTCACTTCCACCTAAGGAACATATCCAAAATACGATCATTTATCACCTAAGATGCTGCCAAAATTCTTATTCCCTCTCTCATCATATCACGGCTAGACTACTGTAATTCTCTTTTAATTGGCCTTCCCCTCCAGAGACTGTCACCTCTCCAGTCCATAATGAACACTGCTGCGAGGCTCATACACCTCAGCGACCGCTCCTCCTCTGCCACGCCATTCTGTCAATCCCTGCACTGGCTTCCGCTACATTTCAGAATCAAATTAATGACCTTGACATTCAAAGCACTTCATAACTCTGCCCCACCCTACACTCTGAACTCATCTTTATATACTCACCCAACCGCTTACTGCGCTCCTCCACTGATCTGCTACTCAACTCTTGTCTCATTACCTCCTCACATGCTTGCATTCAAGACTTTGCAAGGGCTGCACCCCTGCTCTGGAACTCTCTCCCACGGTCTGTCCGACTTTCACCCAACCTTTCTGCTTTCAAGAAATCTCTTAAAATGCACTTCTTTCGAGAAGCCTACCCTCACTCTGCTTAACTACCAAACGCAACACCACATACAGTACCACATTTCTCACCCACTTAATTTGATCTTGCCCAGTCCCACACCTTGTGTATTACTCCCTTCCTTTTAGAGTGTATGCTCTTTGCATAGGGCCTCCCTCACCATTGTACCTTTTGTATTGATTGTGATGTATGTAACCCCATATGTTCTATGTAAATTTCATGTGATTTAGTTATATAATCACATTTTCTTTACAGTGCTACACAATATGTTGGCGCTATATAAATACATGTTAATAATAATACTGTGAACTGCAACAGAACCTTTTAAAACAATTAGCTGGGTATAGGCTAGTTTAAGTGAATGAGTTTCTATATCCAATTATGCCAGGATCAGGGTGCAGATGAAAGTTTAGTATCAGTTTTAGGAACTTCTGCATTGTTCAAGTGCCTTGTAAGAACCATCTGTAATGGAATCATGTGTTTCTTTTGTCCCAAACATATGTAGTCACTGATGATCACACATACAAAAAAAAAACACTGGTACCTTTTGAAATTAAAACTGATTATCTGCAACTCTACAACTGCAATATTTTAAAGGCCCAACACCTACATCAGTCAAAGCACATTTTAGTCTATGAAGAGGTAGAATAGTATGATGTAATTTTAATGACCCTTTTGGAAGGCTTACTAATTGACTTATTAAGGTTGGCAATGCACTTTTAGTTTCAGTTAATGACCCTCATACTGTAAATGGAACCACAAAAAGACATTTCCTGTTTGGCAATATCAAGCAATGTTTTATGCCTCCTGCATGCTCCGAAGTAATGCAATTCTGCATAAGGATAATGATATGCAATAAAATCCTTAGCATATAGATTATACTGAGGTGGTCATTAAATGTATACACATGTATCAGTTTATTTCAAGGCATTAAATGAATGGCTTGAACATGATATACTTTATCTTTGCTCAAACTATAACTACAGCTATTTACACGAGTTTGTGAAAGTGCACAAATGCAGGCCCTTTATAGGGTAAATACTCTATGGGGCACATTTACCTAAGGTTGACTATCGAGGGTTAATTAACCCTCGATATTCAACCGTCGAAGTAAAATCCTTCGACTTTGAATTTCGAAGTCAAAGTATTTACAGCTATTCCTACAATCGAACGATTAAATCCTTCGAATCAAAGGATTTTAATCCATCGATTGAAGGATATTCCTTCGATCAGAAAATTGTTGGGAAGCCTATGGGGACCTTTCCCATAGGCTAACATTGGCCTCGGTAGGTTTTAGGTGGCGAACTAGGGGGTTGAAGAATTTTTTACAGAGACAGTACTTCGACTATCGAATGGTTGAATAGTCGAACGATTTTTAGTTTGAATCGTTCGATTCGAATTCGAGGGTCGAAGTAGCCATATTCGACCATTCGAAATTCTGACTATTTTTTCTCTATTCCTTCACTCGAGCTAAATAAATAGGCCCCTATGTAACCAAAAATCAAATTTCAAAGGAAATGCAACTTCGCCGCACTTCGCCAGGCGTATTTTCGCCAGCGCTCCGCAAATTACATAAAATCCGAAGTTGCGCACAGGGGTAGTGTAAGGTTGCTATGTAAAGCGAAGTTACGCTAGCGAAGGCTAATTTGCATACGGCGCAAAATTCAAATTTCAATGGAGGAACACGTATTAGCACTACAAATGCCTAGAAAACCTTCAAATCTGCAAATAAAAATTTTATTTTGCCCTACACATGTGCCCACTGTATAGGTAAGTTGCCATGAGTTAGGAAACGTAGGGGGGAAGGAGGGGAGCCCCAAAAATGTTTTCGATCTTTTTCAGCCTATCACACATCATGTAGAAAACACGCCAGCGTTTTTTGGGACTTAGAAAAAAATTTGACTTTTTTTGAAACAATCCCTATCTACTCTATTGCGCTTCGCCAGGTCTGAGGTGGCGAAGGAAGTCTAGCGTAAAAGGTAGCGTTCAGTACACTGCGCAAGTTAGTGAATTTGCGTAGTTACGTCGCTATCGAAAATTCGCCTGGCGTAAGGGTGCGAAGTAACACTAGTGAAACTACGCCAGCGTTCGTTAGTGAATTTGCGCAGTAACGAAAAATGCCAAACACTAGCGAATTAACGCTAGCGTTCGGCGCTTCGGCGCTTAGTGAATTTGCGCCTATATGTCCACCCTTTACACAAAGGGGGTTATTTATCAAAGTCTGAATTTATCTCAATATTTTCTGAAAAAAACTCAGACCAAATCTGCACGGGTCTTTTGGACTTATTTATTAATACACTTTCCCGGAAATTTTGTTTGCGTGAAAAAAATCCAAAAAAATAGTGAAAAATTAGATTTTCACAATTTTGTTCGGATTTTTCATCCAAAAACTCCGAATTTGGCCCGGAAACTCCGAAAACTTGGGGTATTGCAAAAACCCAGCGCATATAAAAAATCATTGGGACTCCTCCCATTGACTTATATGCAACCTCGACAGGTCTGAGATGCCGGATTTTCAGATTCAGACTTTTCCATCCTCGGGGTTTAATAAATCCTGAAAGATTCGTGATTTTTGTAAGTCCGATTCTGTTTGTGATTTTTGCATTCATAGTTTAGTAAAGAACCCCCATAATATGCAACATGCCACATCCCATCAATCCCTCTCTCAGTTTAAACCAAAAAACTTAAAATATAATCCTAAGCAGTTTTCTAGTTTACGAACATTAAACATTTTCAGGGGTTGTTAATGAAATTAATATTAAAAACAGTATATATATCTGCCTTGCCATTCTCTGCACTGCTGCCTCTGGCTATTGAAACCATGTACCAGAAACTAGCTGGAAAAATTTTATTTTGTCAAATCTCACAGTATTCGCATGATTGGTTATCTGGTTGTTTATAGGCATGTTTATAATATCTAGGATCATACTTAGGATACCTTAATGCTTCTGTAACCCTTTACATATATTAAAGTCAAGATAGTCCCAATTATCAGCAAACAGTGGATAAAACAAAACTGTTCTTCTCATGGGATAATACCTTTTGTAGGACACTCACAATTCTCATTTTCTTGATAATGGTAGCCAATTAGATATGTGGTTTAAAGGAGAAGGAAAGCTATGGAGGCATTTTATTGCCAAAGATTAGCTGCAATAGTGCAAGCAAGAATGCTATATTTATTCTATAGAATGTTTTACAATACACGAGTAAACAGCTATGGAAGCTCTCTCTGTTGTTTAGGATAGCAGCTGCCATATTAGCTTGGTGTGATATCACTTCCTGCCTGGGTCTCTCCCTGCCCACTTATAGCTCTGGGCTCAGAGTACAGCAGAGGAGGGAGGAAGAGGAGCAAACTGAGCATGCTCATGAACAGGGCAAGGAGGTTTAAGCTGAGAACAGGAGGTCTGATGCAGAAGCCCATGTGTACACAATAGAAGGAAAGAAATGCTGTGTTTCTTTTGGCAGAAGACTCAGAGCAGTATTACTTTGAGGGTTTACTGGTATATTTAGGTGGACCTTTCTGATAAGGCTTACTTAATTTTAACCTTTCCTTCTCCTTTAATAGGGCATCTTCGCCATCAAGAATCACCATCAACACAGAATGAACCATGATCTTATTTGCCTAATTGCACAAGGAACGACATTCACATTCACATCTATGGTTCACATACTAATACATTTCCATGAAAGTGTCTTCTATATGATGCATTGCATAAAAATCACATGCATATCTATTTTGCACATACAGAAAGGTCTTTTATTGGGAGAGATGGCATATATGTGTAATAATAATCCAATACCACCTACTATGTAGCCTGCTCAATTTATAGTTCATATCCTCCAGTCATAAATGAGAGTATCCTAGAGAAGTGAATTAGTGTGGTTTATACATAGCAAACTTGGTCAAACTTCATGTGCTTGTGGGCAGCAGGGACCACTCATTTAATCATGTCATTCATATGCCTATGGTTACCCACAAATGATATTCATGGGAGTTAGAGGTGGAAGTTATAAAAATGCAATGCAGGATGTTGGGTTATGAGCAAGCAGATACTTTGAAACATCCGACTAAGAAGCATTTTCTTCTTTCATAGGCATTACATGTGCTCTGACAAAGGAGTTCATTTTTCAATGTTCGAATTCAAATTTTTACTGTGATTCAAATTTTTTTAATCGTGAAACTCATGATTTTGAATAATGGTTTCAAAAATTTTAATATTCAATCTTTTTTAAGCTACAAAATCTTGAATATACAATTTTGGCATCTAAAAGCTTCCAAGTTCACAACGAAGCCATTGGGAGTTGTCCTAGGCAAAATGTAAGTGTTTTTTCAATCTGAGATTTTTTCGAGCTTTTTGAGTTGTCTTTTTTATATTCCATTTTTACCCTACAGCCAGTGTCGGATTGGCGAGGTCTGGGCCACTGGGCCTGCAGCATCTAGGCCGACACACCAAGTCCCGGGCCCCCCTTCACCACCCCTATGGCCCCCTGACCCAGCCACAACACCGCTCCTCCCTCCCACTCCTGCCAGCACATAGCTTCTGTTCCACATAGGTTTTTTCCCAGTGTCCAACAGGGCTATTCCGACTGACTACAGCTGCTACACCCTTATCCCATGACACCCCCCATTATGGAAATAGAACTACCACTACTCCATCCGAACACCTTATCAGTTGCTGCTTCTTTTGATTTCAGTTTCCACCTCATTCTTATACGGGTCTAACCAGGCCCGGATTTGTGGACAGGCCACCTAGGCCCGGGCCTAGGGTGGCAGGATTTTACGGGGCGGCATGCTGCCCAATCACATCCACATTGGTTCAAAAACACTGGGGATGCGCTGGAGATACAATCATTTTTTAAATTTCCCATGCGCCAATCCCCATTGCTCCAGTCCAGATGATGAAAATTTGCACGAATAAAGGGGAGGGGACAGGGGCATGAACGGCAGTGGGCCTAGGGGCACCCACTATGTAAATTCGGCCCTGGGTCTAACCGCTTATCCAAAGTCTTCTATCAGTAAGTGGATGGTGGTATAAGCAAACTAAACAGTTGTAGACTGCCCAGGTGATATTGGGTAAGAAAAGCAGCAGTGGCACTAATTTCCTTTGGATAATTCAGGTGGGCCAGACTTGTAACAGTAACAGTATACAGTATATCGCTTGCTATTTTACATTTTTGTGGTCCCACACCAAACAGCACAGGGACCCACTCTTGAAACCTGACCCGCAGATTAAGAACCCCTTATATAGTCTATATTATTACAAATATGAATAGAAGTAGTAGTGCAAAATCACAGCCAGCATGACAAATCACATTTTTAATTATATTTACCCTGTAATTGTAATTCATAAACAAGGTAAGTCATCATCATTTTTTATCTTGTAGGTAAGAGTTTTGTGCCATAAGCTCATTGTGCTTTATTGTAGTCCAACTTTGGGTTCATATCAGAGTGATCAGCTTTGCTGTAGGAAACAGCTGTGTGTTCATTTGACTTAAAACACGGTCTGTTTTTGGCAGGAACAGATGGTGGATTATTTGTCTCTTAGGGCTTGCTTTGTTATTTTCCTCAATGGGAGGTTTATGTTGGTGGCATCAAATCTAGATATTTTACTACAAACATTTATATTTCCAATAATCTTGTAGGGTATATGCCTGCTTTCCTACCTGTAAATCATGGGGAATTAAATTGGCTTCCAATTAAGAAATTGGTAAAAATATAAAAAAAGAGTAATTCATTTAATCTGTAATAAATACTAATGTTGGGTCATGGATTTCTCAGTATATTACTGAACCCTTAAAGGGCATGTAGTCTAAAATAGAATAAGGCTAGAAATGCTGTATTTTGTATACTAAATATAAACTTCAACTTACTGCACCACAAGCCTAATCAAACAAATAATTTATGCTTTCAAAGTTGGCTACAAGGGGTCACCATCTTATATCTTTGTTAAACATCTTTGCAAGACTAAGACTAAGTGCACATGCTCAGTGTGGTCTGGGCTGCTTAGGGATCATCATAAACAAAGCTGCTTGAGTTCTGCATGGCTGGTAAGTAAGGTGGGGGCTCCCCCTGCTGTTCATAAGTATGATTGTTTCCCTGCTCAGCAGTTAGGGACCATCTGACAATTCCTATCCACAGCAGTAAATGAAGGGAGAATTTTACTGCATACAGTCAGGTTTCTTATAAAAACGGTACACATTGTTTAGTTAAAGTATATTGGAGATAGGTTTCTTTTTCATTAAAAAAAGTAAAAATGGGATTTTATTTTTTTTGGCTTTACATGCCCTTTAGCACCAGTAGCACCACAATTTATAATTATTCATGTGACATGACTTACTACATCCTGGTTTTGTAAACATTCTATCTTTGCATAAGTACTCGTTTTTATTGGAATCAACTCCACTGTGTTCAGCCATCTTTTCTAAAGCCCCTCCCAGTCAACTGTATCCAATGGATGTATATAATACATATTCATAGCATTCCCCCAGAAAGCTCTGCCAAAGGAAATGACATAAAGTATTTTGCTTTCTATACATTTTCAAAAGTGTTAAATAAATGAACATAACTTGTAATTTCAAGACAATTTCATTTATTGGTTTTGCTGGCTCTTTAACAATATTTTGCACCCCACCCCACACAGTCAGCAGAGAGTAGATGGAAATGCATAATTTTAAGTAACAGTAAATAACTGAATTTTTACTAAAATAATGTATTGGCAGTTGCGCCCAGCACCCCAGAAAGCACCCCCTTTTTGACATTTAGCTGGGCTTATGTAGAAAAGATTCACAGATCATGAGTCTTTGTGTTTGCATGGACCAGATCCCTTCTCCCACTTAGGTTCACAGTGTAATGCAACCGTCACTTACCTTGTCCTATTGTGAAGAGATGGGTTCTGGGACTTGAAGTTCCTCTGCTTTCCAGAGAATCTATGCACTACCTGCTATGGAAAGTAGAGGTACTATAAGTCCCACAGTCCATCACTTCACAATGGAACAAGTGTTAAAAGGGGCTAGGAAATGGTTCATATGAGTATCATGGCATTTATATATATTTTTGTAAATTCAGTATTTTGCACTATTTTAAATAATCCCAAATAAATGAGCTCATGCCATCAATGTTCCCGTTAATATAGAAAATAAGCATTGATCTTAAATTTGCAAACTGTATTTCAATAAGTATTTTCTACACATGTAAATAATATGTAATTTAAATATCAATGTTCCGCTGTAACCAGTATCTAGCCACTGATCGTGCATCAGTACAGATGAATTATATGTGTTTCCCTTAGTATACAAATGATGTTCTAGTCTGTAGAATTTCAAAAACAAATATTGTCATGCAGATTAATTTTTAAAAGCTTTATAATCAACACTCAAATACAATTTGGATTGCTGCTCGCTGTGTTAGGGACCCAGCCGTTAGACTTAAACAAACCCAACATTGCTATTTACATTAAGAAAAGGCACAATGAAGTCAACCACAACAAATATAATTTTCCATTGTAGCTGGCTCTGACACAAAAATCCTCATAAATAATGTTAAGTCTAAAATATTATTGCAGCTCCATTTACACTTACCATTCGTTAAGTCCTCAGTTCGTAGATGGTATCCAGCTCCAAGATATATTTGTCAGCTTCTTGTCAAGATAACTCTGTCCCGAGGAATATTGTTCTGTTCAGTTTGCTGAAGAGATGATTTCAATCTAATCTGCATTGTACAACCGTTATTGTGTTTTATGTAATTTTCAGTTCAAAGGCTCTTTTATGCAGTGGGAATAAAGAGCCAGAGAAAGATAATCAAACAGGACAAAATCTTTTCTGCTGGAGAAATGTGGACAAAAAGTTATAAAGCACATAAAAGAGGTTTCTTTTAGCAATAATAATGTATTTAGGGCATAGAGGCTTCAAGTGTTCTTAAATAATCCTTTGCCAGTTTGGACAAGTGCAGATGCTTGCAGAAGGGAAAAATGTTACACTCACAAAAGAGACACATCTAAGAGAAAGGCGGCTTGTTCAAAGTGACTTAAAGCCATGACTACCACAATGCCTTTGTATTTGCTCTCTCATGTTCCAGCACACAGAAAGGTGGTAGTCACAGCAGCACTCTCTATTATCTGTCTTTATAATGCACATTGATTTAATAAGGACATTTTATGTGGTTAATATAAAAGTTTGGATTTGTACCATTGTCCTGTTTGGAAAATTGCTTGTGAATGGGGGTTTATTGGATTTTGTTCCAAACAAATTTTAGCGTACAAAGGGAGAATCAAAAGGACATTATTTATGTTGGTCACAAAAATCATCTTGTGTTAATCAATACTAACAAAACCAGTAGTGATAAGGGAACCTGTCCCGTTTTGCTTTTTAAAAAAAATTTTGTCTCAAATATTTTGTTGCGTTCAATTTTTGTGGCAAATTATATTAGAGTTTATGGGTATTTTTTTCATGGCACCTTGTTTCTGCTTTGGGAGGGCAAAATGATATGCATTTTTCACTCAATATACTGCTGTACACATGTCCCACATTGTTAGAGGACCTCCTATCCACTAGGCAACAAATAAACTCCCATCTTGCCAATTTATTTTAAAATGAATGCTGGTCCAATGGTAACGGTATTGGTATCTACTACTACACGTAAGTAACTCTGTTGCTGTTTAAGCAAAAAGTACCATCATTCTATAGTATATATATATATATATATATATATATATATATATATATATATATATATATATATATATATATATATATTACTACTAGCTTACTTACACTGGCACAACTGATAATAAATATATAGCTATTCCCATTCCATCTACTTAATCTGTAATTAATAAGAAATACTTAATCATCAATATATATGCTTATTGCCTGATTCATTGCAGATAGGATTGTAATTAATCACATTTGCATGACTTAAAAATGATCATTTAGCCAGGGCTGGAACTATGGGTAGGCAGAAGAGGCAGCTGCCTAGGGTGCAACGAAAGGGGGCACTGGGAAGGTACATGTCTTCTGCCTACCCCTAGTCAATGTTCGCTGTTTTCCCCTGCCTTCCTCCCTCCCTCCCCTCCTGCTTTTTCTCAACTCCAGTGCTCTCCCCTCTTTTTTGACGTCCATAGACTTTAAAGGGCATCTGCGACATTTCGCCGGCGGCTAATTTTTGGGCGAAAGGAAGCGGGTCAAATTCACCCAAAACTCAGCAGTAAAAAAATAAAATTAGTGCACTATTGACCAAAACAGAAAATCTAAAGATATTTTGCATGATATCCACTAGATCCTCCTTGTTACAGAAAACAAATTAATTTTTAGAAGCTGCTGGACCTCAGCATGTCAATGTACATCATTAAACATTTCAAACTGTAGTTTCTACTGAAAACTTTGACCTAAGCTTTTCCAGATAAGGGATCTTCCAGTAATTATGGTCACCATACCTTAAGTCTGATAAAAACATTTAAACATTAAGGCTAAGGCCACACTAGGCGATAGCGCCGCGATTTGACTCGCGGCGACTTTTCGCCGCGACTTTTAAGCCGCAATCGCTGGGGAAACTTTTGCGCTGGCGTCTATAGGGAATCGCGAAAAATCGCCAGCGTAAAAACACACGCGGCGATCTTTTTTCTATTGTCGCTCAAAATCGCCTACGATTTCGTCTAGTCGCCTAGTGTGGCCTTAGCCTAAATAAACCCAATAGGATTGTTTTGCCACCAATATGGATTCATTTATCTTAAGCTGGCCATAGATGTAAAGATCTTTGAAAGATCTTTTCGTTATCGCGAGACCACGATTATCTCAAAACAAATGTTTAAATGTACGATGTGCCCATCAACTAAAAATACCATTTCAGGTGATATTGCCAAGAAAACTGAGGGTAGCTGCCTGCTTGGCCCTGCAAACATAGATAGATTGCAGTGGGAGCGATATTTATTTTTTTTTTAACCTGGCCGATCAATTTTCTGATGTACGATCGTTCGATTCCCACTAACTTCACAATAATTTGACGGACTGGTCGGATTTTGCTAAAATTGGTCGTTCACCAATGAAAGATCTTTGCGTCTATGGAGACCTTTAGTTACCATCAAGTACAAGCTATAGTTTTATTGCTACATAGAAAAAGGAAGTACCTTTTTTTTTTTTTTTTTTTAAAATTACATTTTTTGCTTAAAGGAACAGTAACGTCAGAAAATAAAAGTGTTTTAAAGTAATGAAAATATAATGCAGTGTTGCCCTGCAATGGTAAAACTGCTGTGTTTGCTTAAGAAACACTACTATTGTTTATATAAATAAGCTGCTGTGTAGCAATGGGGGCAGCCATTCAAAGGAGAAAAGGCTCAGGTTACCCAGCAGATAGCAAATAAGCTGTCTGTCTAATGGTGTGATCTGTTATCCATTCATTAACCTGTGCCATTTAGCCGTTTTTCAATTTCCGCCATTGCTCCACAGCAGCTTGTTTATATGATCTATAGTAGAGTTTCTGAAGCAAACACATCAGTTTTACCAGTGCAGGGCAACACTACATGATATTTTCATTACTTTAAAACACTTTTTTTTGGTTTTACTGTTCCTCCTTAAAATAGACTCTGGAGCTTTCTGGATAACAAGTGTCTGGATAAGGGATGGCATACCTGTATGCAAACCTCTTGCAAATTGTTTCCACTTACCAAAGTGTGTATATGTGTGTGTGTGTGTATGTATATATATATATATATATATATATATATATATATATATATATATATATATATATATATATATATATATATAGGCAGATAGATAGGTGCACTCAGAGTACTATTGAATGCCTAGGTGCAGGAACATGAATTCATATCAACAAAATAAACAAACAGTCCGCAATCATAGGTCTTGTGATGCAAAAAAAAAACGTATTTATTCAACGTTTCGGCTCTTAGATTCCTGATGACGGCTCGAGTCTAAGAGCCGAAACATTAAATAAATACGTTTTTTTTGCATCACAAGAGCTATACTGTATATGTGTGTACTTTTTGTTTATTTTTTCTATATATATATATATATATATATATATATATATATATATATATATATATATATATATATATATATATATATATATACACACACTTTGAGAAAGGCTGGTGTTCCAGCCTAGTCTTAGCACATACATACCACTTACATAGGCACTGCCACATGGAGCACAGATATGTGACAATGTAGATCAGCACTAAAAAGATAAATACTGTGTTCACCAGTAAAAAATAAACAGTTTTTCAAAATATTTAGTGTTAAAGGATAAGTAAAATAAAATAAGTGAAAGTAAAATTGAAGAGAGTACTATTCTAAGTACTTTGGTCCTTTACATTCATTATTTATTTATTTTTTTAAATTTCAAGATATTAAGGGATACATGTACTGTTACTATAAATTGAAGGGGAACTCCACAAAAACATAACAAGCTGTTTGAAAAATAAACATAATTTCAAGCAACTTTTCAATATCTTTTAAAAAATATGCAGACTTTTCATGATTTTTACTGGTTTCTGACAGTTCCCTAAGCCTAGCCCCCTGCTCTCCTGCTGATCTCTCTGACTACTTTGCTGAACTGGCTGACTACTGTTACTTTGTATCAACAACCATCTCTCCTCAGCCTGCATCCTCCAAACCCCACAATTCCCTGCACACGTGATTTCAATAAGGAACAGAACATCACAGTGCAATGCATTGTGGGTTATGTAGTTCCTGCATGCTGACTGTAAGCTGTGGAGTAGTTGTTACAATTTGTAACATCAGTGTTTAGTCCCTCCTTCCCTGCCAGGATTTCAAATGATGCAGAAAGAGAAGAACTGGATTTCAGCATAGAAAATGGCATTTATTCATACTTTTTGAAGAAACAGGTAACTGTGATGGGTATATTAGGGGTTTCTGAGTTATGTGGGCTTCTTCATCAAATTTTGGTTTGGAAACCGGAGTTCCCCTTTCATTTTGTTACAACAGCACAACCTGCTGGTCAGTTTCTGGCTATTCTGACCACCAAGTAGTCAGGAGGTAAGAGTAAGAGTAAGGAGGTAAGAGTAAGTAAGTAAGAGGGCTGTTTTGATGTTCTTCTGGTTAGGAAAGATTGGAAAATGGTTTCTGTTTTTTTTATTGCTCCCATTATTCCCAGATTATGCCAGGTGATCTTTGTGGTGGTCAGTTAAAGGGGAAACCGGATAGGGAGATTGCATTGGGAACCCTGTAGGATTTCTAGCACTTTAAATCAGTGCTGGAATTTGTAGAATGTTTATTGAGTCATTCCATCCAATAGGGCAGTTTGATCAATTTAAATAAAATAGTTATTTATCATTGTCTGAACCTTCAGGAATTCAATATTTCAAACCCTCAGATGAATGCATGGTCTGAGATGTTAAACCCCATTCAAGACAATGGACAATTTTGCCTTTTTTTTAAAGGTTTTCCAGTGCATCCAATCAATACTGTTGATGAAGTGCACTTTCGTGGAAGCAGAGATGCATTTTCCTAGGTTATTGATCCGAGTTAGATCAATTTAGAAGGAGTCTCTTTTTCATTCTAATACAATTTTATCAGATGAAATATTTGGTGTGATAAATTGCAGGCACATTCTGGATCTCTTGGAATTGATCAATTTATTAAAGATCCAAATTTGAAAGCAACTTCAGTCTGTACTGGAAAACACTGTCAAACCAACCGTAACAAAAGAAGTCTGCAAATTAATTGAAGCAAGCTACTTATTACAGTACAACTATTTGGCAAGTATAGTCACAGGCATGTACACTAGGGGTAATGCAATAATAATATCTGCTCTAGTCCTTCTAACCCAAAACAGCAGGTAGTCTTTGCTTATCTGCCATCAGAAAGAAAAAAATCTCATTACGGGCAGAGACACACGCAAATATTCAGGGAGATTAGTCATCCGTAGAAGAGGTGATTAGTCTCTGGGCGACCAATCTCCCCAAATCTTTGTGTGTGTCTCTGCCCTAATTGTTATTGGTTACTATTACTAGGTTAAACATCATGCTTTCCATAACACAAGCCCCACGTTACACTGGCCCAAGCAGGAAAAAAGAGCAAATAAAGCAAAGGGAGGCATAGTTTGGGCATTCTGTCTGTTGCAGTTAAAGGAATGGTTCACCATTGAGTTAACTTTTAGTATGTTATAGAATGGCTAATTCTAAGCAAATGTTCTGTTGGTCTGCATTATTTATTATTATTATTTGTCTTCTTCTTCTGACTCTTTTCACCTTTCAAAACGGGATCACTGGCCCCATCTAAAACAAACAAATGCTCTATAAGGTTAATGTTATTAATACTTTTTATTACTCCCCTTTCTTTTCAGGAGCTCTCCTATTCGTATTCCATTCTTTCTTCAAATCAATGGTTGGTTGCTAGAATAATTCGTTCCCTAGCTGAAATAGCAAACTGGAGAGCTGCTAAAAAGCTAAATAACTCAAAAACAACAACTAATAAAAGATGAAAACCAATTGCCGTTTGTCACTCTCTACATCATACTAAAAGTTAAGGTGAACTAGATCCTGTTATAGAGAATGAAATATGGCACAATGGCTTTGAATCAGTGGCGAATGTACATAGGAATAAACCGCACACCACAATTCTTCTCCTGGTGCTCAGTGTTAGGGAAATCGGCAACCCCTTATTCGGTAATAGAAGAAGATCACCGGCACACAAGGATAATATTCAGCAGGGCAAGGCAATTACTCAGTGCATGGTGCAACGTTTTGCGGAGACTCCCCTTTGAATCAGTGGCACCAGGAACGTAAACACCCATAAGTGAGAGTGTATAAGAAAAACTACCACAATGCATTAGTGCCAACTGATAAGGGGTTTGTTTTTCAGGATCATTATTTCCAGTTAGGATCATCACATGTAGTTTTCATTGCTTAATGCATTGTGTAATGGCTGATGGGATGCACAGTAATTAGATATCTATCTTACTAAATACTCACACACAGATAAGCAAAGTGTGCTTTCTATAGTTGTCTCTGATAACCCAGGCGGAAATCTGGATTGATGATGAACTTTCCTAAACAAGTTTAGCCTCATTTATTTGAAATGCTGCCTGTAGACAAGCTTTTCATCTGATCTGACTACAGTAAAGGTGTAAAAAAAAGTCAAGTGCTAGTTATTCTCTGAGCTGAATAATCTTCAGGGACAGAACAAGATGGGGTAGCTTAAGGGGAAACACCTTATCTCTCTTCACATCATATTACATGTTCCTATTCTTTTGTGTACGAATATGTTTTGTATTATAGTGAACGTACTTTGATGTTCCTTGAGTGGGTTGTTCATTGCTTATGTTTAAGATGTTTTTCTTGGCAGTATTCTGCCAGGCTTGACTTTAGAGATTGGTTAACCATTTTTATTGTTTGCATTGATATGTCATTAAAGCAATGAGATTAACTGGAAGGCAACAGTGCCAACTCTGTACTCCCAATTAGTTACGCCTTCTTGAAGGCTTTTATAGGCAGTGCCGTAAAGTGGAACACCTTTTTTTGGCAAGTATGGGCTTCCTAGGAATTAGGTTAACCAATATCTAATATATATATATATATATATATATATATATATATATATATATATATATATATATATATATATATATATATATATATATATATATATATATATATATGGAGAACCAGACCAATGGCCTGATTTACTGCATAAGTAACTGGACAATATTAGGAATTTCATTCTTAATTTTGTGTATCCCTTTAACCTTATATGCAAGTGGGAATGGCATATTGCTACATTATAGCAAAGGCAGGATGAACTGACCAGTGTGTAACATTTTACTAACAATATTTAGCAGGGTAAACTAATAGCAACAAAATTAGCATCCGGTCTAAAGACACAGTTTTTTTCTAGAGCTAATTCTCGCCGTAGGCACTAATGCTGCTTCATTGCATGTGCAGTCTGAAGTAGAAATAACCATGCTTGTATTGCGTTCAGCAGCTGCATAACACCAACAGCTGAAGGATTTGACATCCTTGCTGCACAAGTGCATCCTTTCAGATCAGTGTAAAGCTATTAGTCTCACTGCTGATACTGCTTCATCTTAGTTAAGCTGCCGATTTAATGGTTTTTGCACTCCAACAAGATTCAGCGAGCATTTAGTAAAGGTTAAATAAGACAGCTTAATGCATTGTTATCTTTTTATTATGCAGCGGAAACACACAACACTTGGACCTAGTCCTTTATCAAGTGCAACAGGGCAAAAAAACTATTTGATTTTGATTTCTTCATGGACAATAAAACAAACTATAAGCTGACCTGGGATCAGTTAATACACAAAACTTTCCCTTACTATTTTGTGATACAGGCATGGGATCCGTTATCCAGAAACCTGTTCTCCTGTTATCCAGGAAACTATTATAACGAATTATGGGAAGGTCATTTCATACAGATTGCATTTTGATCAAATCATTCAACATTTTAAAACTTATTTCCTTTTTCTCTGTAATAAACAAACAGTACCTTGTACTTGGGCCCAACTAAAACTAAATGAATCCTTAGTGGAGGCAAAACAATCTTATTGTATTTATGTAATGTTTAAATAGATTTTTTAGTAGACTTAAGGTATGGAGATCTAAATTACAGAAAGACCCCCTTAACTAAAAAGCCCCAGATCCAGAGCATTCTGGATAACAGGTCCCATACCTGTATTCTGATTAATAACTGTGTCTTTGAATGCAAATGATTGGAGAATGATAGTGGAGAATGGGTTTAAATACCCACAATGCTTTTGTTCCGGTTACACTATGGTAAAAACATGTAGTGTGTTTGCATGATATAAAACTCAGCAGGCATAGGATCTTTTACCAGAAACCAAATATATCAATTTTGTTCTCTGTATTAATCTTACAGTATTTTTTATTTAAGGAAACTAGTTGCAAAAACAACAAAAACATATATAGATGAAAAAACAAAAATAATGTTTTTTTACATGAGATGTGTGATGTTCCAAATTTAGGGTAGAACTCCACGGGCGATTCTGGTGCAATCCGACGTGCTGTGCAAAAACGAAGGCATCAAGTCGGATGCGCCGGAATTAAGGTAAGCATTCGTCTGATGCGACACGACTGTCAGATGGAGACGCTGCACGCTGATGCGACTTCATCCAACATTTCCATCTCTTACCTTATTTCCGTAGCATCCGACTTGACGGCTGCGTTTTCCTAAAGGGCGTCAGATCATTCAGAAATCGCTCGTGGAGTTCTACCCTAAGGAAAAATCTCTGGAAACCCCCAGCATTCTGAATAATAGATTCCATATCTGCACTATGTTAAACAGTTGCTCAGTATTCTTTCAGATCATACAATGATGCAACTTTACTGTCCTATTGTTCCTGCGGCCTGCCTGCTGCTCTATGGAATACCACAAACCATGGAGTCTTGAGACAAAATATATATACTGACTTATTGTACAGGTTATTTCAATCAGTGGTTCATGCCAAATTTCTGTATTCATAAATCTCATGTTATGTTTATACTGTTATAGATATCTTCCTTCATCTGTGCCTGATGCTTGTTAGGGGACTGTATATGATTATAATGAGCTTGGTGGTTCTTTATGAAGGAAGGACAATTAACCTGTAGCTATTTGAGTGCTGGCAGTGCAAACCATAATATACTGTATGTGAGAAGACTTTTATGGGTAGATGACAGTACTTAAATATGATTTGCAACTGGCTGCTCCAAGCACTATGGGGCAGATTTACTAAAGGTCGAAGTGACTAATGCTGGAGACAATTTGCCAGCATTACCGATTTCAGACATTTCAGCAATTTACAAAAGGGCACAGGTATAACTTCGCTATCGCTAATTTGCACTCTATCGCCAGTCTAATTTATTCTAAGTCCCAAAAAACGCTGGCGTCTTTTCCTTATTTCAGAGTGATAGCCTGCAAAAGTCCTTGAAATTTTTTTTGGGTAACTGGGTTCTCCCATACATTTTCTAACATAGACTATACGGTGGGCTCATGTGTAAGGCATTATAACAACTCTATTTTCTTTATTAAGGTTCCCTGGACTTGTGTGATGTAATGTATTTGCTGCAACATATACGTCCATTCAACTTTATAATTTCCCACCATATGCAAATTAGCCTGAGCGAAGACCTCTAAGGAAGTTGCGCTAGGCATAATTGAATGCTAGCTCATCTTCGCTTTGATTGTCGAAGTAACACTGCAAAAATTCACCAGTGTTCGTCACCCTGGACACAACCTTGCACCCTAGTAAATTAGCTTTGTCTGAGCGAATTTTCACCTGGCGAAGTGTAGCGATGGGTGCAAAGCCGTCGCTGGTGAATTTTCGCAGGTTAGTAAATTTCTCCCAATGCGTATTGACATCCAGTGCTACATATCACCCTCACTCTCAGAGTGTTGATTAAAGAGGTGGTTGCACCACAGCTGCTGAATTCACTTGGGCTATTTCACTAATTGTTAATGATTGAAATTTAGACTCTACTGGCCATTTATTAAATGCCTGCCACCTGGACTGGATGCACAAGCAAGAGCTGTGTTAGCTAATAAGGCCTTTTGAAGGGTTCTTTTCTCAAGGGGGAATTATACTGGGAGGATGCATTCAATGCAACTGATCAATTACCGATACATACATATACAAGTGCCTTTTGGAAATAGTGAGACACATAACAAACCTTGTTATTTAGCATGGCGACTGTGTTTTGTGTGTGTCCCAGTATTGAAGGGATGTGCAACTCATCACACGAGCCATATTGTTTAAATTCATTTCAGATATATGGCATTTAGGGGCAGATTTATCAAAGTCGAATTTCGAAGTTATGTGATTTTTTTACGCTAATAAATTTGAATTTCCAAGTTATGTGATTGAATAAATTGAATGTACTCACAAGTCGAACGAAAGGTTATTTATAAAAAAACTCGAACGTCTAATATTCGATCTAATACGAACAACCCGAAAATTCTAATCGATTTTGAATCGAGTTTTCCTCTGAAAAAAAACTTGAATGTCAGGAAGACAAATAACATCATCAAATGGTTCAACGGATCTCTGCTATTGACTTTTACATGAACTCGAATTTGAATTCAAACGTGAGATTTATTTCACTACGACCCTGGAAACTGTTCGAATATTCACCACTTACGTTTGAATTCAAATTCGAGTTCATGTAAAAGTCAATAGCAGAGATCCGTTGAACCATTTGATGATGTTATTTGTCTTCCTGACATTCAAGTTTTTTTTCAGAGGAAAACTCGATTCAAAATCGATTAGAATTTTCGGGTTGTTCGTATTAGATCGAATATTAGACGTTCGAGTTTTTTTATAAATAACCTTTCGTTCGACTTGTGAGTACATTCAATTTATTCAATCACATAACTTGGAAATTCAAATTTATTAGCGTAAAAAAATCACATAACTTCGAAATTCGACTTTGATAAATCTGCAGGTTTTAAGTGGTGAATATTCGAACAGTTTCCAGGGTCGTAGTGAAATAAATCTCACGTTTGAATTCAAATTCGAGTGGGTGATTTAAAATCTGTGAATTTTGACCAAACAAAAATTGGAAAATTTGAATTGAAATTTACCATTTGAACCTTAATAAAGCTGCCCCTTACATATTGTCTAAAATCTAGTAAGAAAAGAAAGTCCCCGACCAACGAAATATGAAGTTCATGCAGGGTTTATACTTTATATCTGAAGTAATTTATTAAATAATAGGAGGAAATAATAACATTATTGATCTGCCTCTGTTCCACGAGACAACAATTTTGATTCCCATAAAAGCTTATACCTTGTAGTTATAAACAAATAGTATTTTTATGTTTTGCACTATGTTGTGGGTTTATGTATTTCCCTTTATATAATCTGTTCTATAAAAAAAATAAATGAGTCCATAAAAATATAATGGAAAAGGCGATAATAAAACAAATAACCACTATGCCCTGTATCAACAAGAAAAGCTTTGTCTTCGAACACAATAGTAGCTGATAAGGAAATCTTATAGCCAATTTTTTACCCCCAAGCTACAAGAATGGTTATTACTTCTAAATGGACTCCTCTCATAGAGAGCTGGCCTCTGCCACTGAACAACTTTCTACCTGGAATTAAGCAAAAAGTCATTGGATAATGGTGATGTCACAGCAGGCAAAATTCTAGCTAAATTCATAAATGGGGCTGGTGTTAGATATGGACAGAATTAGAGAGACAGGTTCCATACCATAGATGACAAAGGAATAAAAAGTACAAGTAAAGGTGGGCATATAATGACCAGCTTATAGGCCTGCTGGGTCAGCTGATGACTACCATAGTACTAAAGAAAGCCATTGGCAGACTAAAGGTGGCCATTCAGTCCTTCTGGACCTAGTTGGCAGCTTATTGTTTTGTGTATTGGGCCTTCTGACTGGCCTGTTCAACCAGTATCTAGCCGATTTTTGTCCTGATGTTATTTGCACAGGTTTAAAAATCCTGGTGGGGCAGGGACTGCATTGACTTGTTTATATGGTCCTCGCCCCAATGGCCTGCATTTACTGTCATTGTGATCCAATTGTTCTGCACCTCAGGGTGCGCATATCAGGGAAAAATACAAGATACAAGTGGATCTTTAGATGTATGACCAGCTTTACTTTCTAATCCAGACAATTTAAGATGGTCTTACACTTAAAGAGGTCGCCAAATAAGTGGATTTTTCCATGATATGCCAACCTTACGCTAGGTGATATCAGGCTTTTCTGATTGTTGGCCCAAATTATTAATGTTGCCAATGAAGGCCATCAAGGAGAGGATTGCATCTGAGTGTTTTCATTTGACTCATGGGCCTGACTATATATCAATCAGGCCCTCCAGCTGGCCCTATACACAGAAGGATGGACTCAATTGGCAGTTTTTATCACCCATATATTACCACCTTTAGAGTAAGATGATTAAGTAGCAACTTGCTGTCAAAGAAGCGGCCATATCAAGTACATTCTTACTTGAAGATCTGCAGCTAGATTAACTGGACTCTTATGGTGGACTGTAATTAAAGCCGGGAACGGAAAAAATATTCTCAATGCAAAAAGTTATGCTTTTGTGCGAACAATTTTTCCATTGCGCAAATTCCGAACCCAGAAACTGTTTTGCAATCACCGACAGTGGAAGAAGGTTTGTGAATTTTATCATTTGCAACAGTGCGCAGTGAATGTAATAAAACTTCTTACTTATGTTTGCTCTAAAACAGGGGTACGCAACCCTCGGCTCCGGAGCCTCATGCGGCTCTTCATCCTGCTTGCTGTGGCTCAGTCTTGCGGCTTCGTCTGTCACATTGTCTATAGAGCCCTTGCACCTGCTTTACGGCTTCTTGAGTGTGTGACCGTGGTAAGCTAACCGTTAGCTTACCGCTGTCGCACACTCAAGATGCTGCCAGCAGTTGCAAGGCCTGTATAGACATGCCAGGCAAGAACGTGCCGCAGCAAGATGATTCATTATGGTCCTTACTGCGGTCGCACACTCAAAACAAGAGAGAAGCCTCCAGAGTCCAGCTGCAGCAGGTGCGAGGGCTATAGACGTGGATGTGACGCATATTTTAATGACGTCTATAGCCCTCGCCTTTAAACTGATGAGAACATTAGTATTTAATAGGGCTATTCAGTGTTTAATTTATTTCAAAGTAGGCCTACACATGCACACTGTATATTTGTTTGTTGTATTCTGTTGTTGTAACAGTTAAAATTAAAAAAAAAACTTTTAAAAGTTTATAAACTGTGTCATGTTTTGCGGCTCCAGACTACTACAGAATCTTCAGTGGAAGAGGGGCCAAAATGGCTCTTTTGATAGTAAAGGTTGCTGACCCCTGCTCTAAAAGATTACAACACCTTCAAAAACCTTCTTAAAATTGGGCAATGTCCAAAAGCATTGCACCATAATTGTTGCATTTGGTGGGAGGTAAGGCGACCGATATCGGTAAAAAGCTTTGGATGTTGGTCGTCTCGTCGTTCAGACAGGAATGAAAATTTTGATTGGGCACCTTTAAAGGTTTCCGCACATCCTAACATTAATGCTGAATCATTAGATAGAGCTAAATAATTATTTTTGTTTTTACCTGCCTGACGATTCAGCTGAGTAGAGTGGATGAAAGATCTTTCGTATGGCCAATGGTGGTGGGAAAGATCGTAATTGTAGAATGTATGGCCACCGTAAGTCTTTCTTTATATTCTCCCTATAGATCTTTAAGGTTTTCAAGCATTTATTTTATATTTGTTTAACATGTTTGTTTTTGCACACACCCCTGCAGGATTTTACATGTGGACTCAGTATTTATTGTTGTTTGATAACAAAAGTGGATACACTCACTCGCATTCAGTGTCCTGAATTTTACCCATCTGCACAATCCACTTTGATTTATAGGAGTCTAATTTTATTCATCCTTTTAGGGGATGGATAGAGCAGACCGGGTATAGATTGACTGTCACAATAATTCTTGCACTAAATCAAGCCTTGATTCTGTTTGTAGAGTGGATTGCGTCAGCACAGGCTAGAGCTGAGGAGCAATATTTCTGACAGTAGTCATTAGAGCATATCATTTAATTTCCAGACAGAAGGCCAAGCCTGCTGAGCTTTCCCATTATCTACCCTGGTATTAAATTGACATGTAAGAACATTTTCCATCACATTTCAGAACTGAAAGAGCTTTCTCTTTGGCTTCATACTTGTTTAGCATTATTTATTCCAACGGTTCACTGTATCTGTAATTTCTTTAGCAGAAAAAGAAAGCGAGAATAAGGGTCAGGTTGATATTATAGATTTTAAAGTGTGTGTGTGAAGCATATCTTACATTCCAACATGCACAGTGCAAGGG
This sequence comes from Xenopus petersii, assembly GCA_038501925.1. Classification (NCBI taxonomy): domain Eukaryota; kingdom Metazoa; phylum Chordata; class Amphibia; order Anura; family Pipidae; genus Xenopus; species Xenopus petersii. The sequence goes on from CM076673.1 coordinate 165,709,399, forward strand.
AAAACTTGAATGAACACAGCTCTAATGCTTCATGCAGCAGGTATTATTAAACCCTAGGTGGGGGGTGCAAACATGGATCCCACTACTATTTATGTTAATCCCCCTGAATACAAAGAAGTTGTTTACTACAACATAAAATAGGCAATGCAGTATGAAGTCCTTCTGTGCATCTAGTAGTCCAAATAATGCACTTATATAGTGAATAAAGTACTGCTTCTTGTAAATTATAACGATATTATAAGGTAGCGAGGCGTTTAATGACCATATAAAAATGTTTGTTTTTATACAGGTCATGGAACTCCGAGGTAACTTCTAATATCCTCATATTTTGCAACAGGGGGTACTTTATTCATTATAATACACACGTTTCAGTTGGTCATGTGACGGAAATGACATCACTACTCACCGTATATAATTGATGACATCAGTACTCACCGTTTATAAGGATATAATTTAAAAGATATTCATGGCTTTTGTGTATTATATAGTGGATAATCTACCCCCTACTGTAGTTTATAAATATATTATAAGTCACCGAGGAGCTATGTGACCATATAAAAGCACGAGGCCGCAGGCCGAGTGCTTTTATACAGGTCACATAACACCGAGGTGACTTCTGATATCTTTATAAATTTAAGTAGGGGGTAAATTATGCATTATAATCTACAGTTTTTGCATGTCTTACATCCTGGCTTTCATGTATGGTCTATAAATGCTACACTATGTTTTGTGTCTATTACGCCTGTTTGTTTCCCCTGTGTGTGTTCACCTTATTTAATGTTGTTTTTTTGTGTTTGCCTGTACTCCCTTGTTTGTTGCTTTTATTTGTATTCCATTTGATTTTGTTTAGCTTTTTTTAGTTTTACCTGCCATGGGTGAGATTATCAGCTCTGCCTTTAAAGGATCAGTAACATCAAAATTTTTTTTAAAAAAAATTCGTTAGTATACAACGGAAAATAAACACCAAGACAAATTAAGCTTTAAAATAGCAAAGCCTTTATTAAGAAATAACTTACCGAAACTCGATACAGAGGAATCGAGTGACTTCTTCATCCGGCTCTGTAGTTTCCGAGGACTGAGGGGTTGGCTGTTAGTGTGGCTAAAGGGAAAGCAAAGAGGGGTTCGGCTTCAGAATATCTTCTCTTCCGCAGGCTATGTCTCCTGCACTGCCGTGCCCAGATAGAGAGGCCAGACAGCAGCAGCATGTCCAGCGGCAGCCCCCACAGCCTCCTTCACATGCTGTCAGTAGCCAGGGAGGAGAAATCAAACACTGCAGCATGAATGGTCGCCGTGTCGTCTGTTTTGAAGAAGACAGGAAGTGGAGTTTCGGTCAGTTATTTCTTAATAAAGGCTTTGCTGTTTTAAAGTTTAATTTGTCTTGATGTTTATTTTTCATTGTATACTAACAAATTTTTTTTAAAAAAAATTTGATGTTACTGGTCCTTTAACGGAGCATGAGGAAAAGCAACACGAGTGAGACTGTGGACACTGAGGATGGGAGGGGCAGCTGAACATGAGAGGGAGACAGAGATTTTGCCATGGTGGGAGGGGGAGCGAGAGACTGGAGGAGGAGAAAGAGCTATAAAGAAGGCATAGGACAACGCATGCAGCAAAGGTATTTGTGTGCAGCATGTCCTAAAATGCGTTCCGTAGGAGAGGCATCATGGGTGGGCGGAGCTAAACAGGAAACCGGAGACGGAGGGGTAGGGAGAGAGAGACCTGAAAGTAAAGTAAGAGCGACGATAGTTGCGAGGGACAGAAGCAGGGCGCCTGTAAAGTAAGAGAGCTATGTGTGGAAGACAGGTGGGAGGGGGTTATGAGTGGAGCGAACGCTGCAGGGAGAGAGCTGCAAGTGCTGTCACCAGAACGCGCCGTTTATAGGGATATAATTTACAGTCTGGTCCCATAGGGAAACGACCAGACTGTAGATTATATAGTGAATAAAGTACCCCCTTTTGTAAAATATAGGGATATTATAAGTTACCGAGGAGTTTCATGACCATATAAAAACACGAGGCCGAAGGCCGAGTGTTTTTATACAGGTCATGGAACTCCGAGGTAACTTATAATATCCTCATATTTTACAACTGGGGGTACTTTATTTATTATAATACACAAATTTTAGTGAGTCATGTGATAGAAATTACATCACTACTCACCGTTTATAACTGATGACATCACTACTCACCGTTTATAAGGATATAATTTACAGGATATTCATGGCTTTTGTGTATTATATGTATATAATGTATGAGTGTAAATATTGATAGAATAATGCAGCTTCCCTCTTATATCTTTCCTGCACCTCCAGTCACTTGAGATCAGCACTATGTCATTATATCCACCACTGAGTATTAGGCTGCCTCTACCTACAGAGAGGATGGTCCCCAAACCTGCTACAAACAGGAGCTGCATCTTCCACCGTTAGAAAGAAGCTCAGCAGCCCTGCTTTCAGTCAGGAATCTGCAATGTGTCAATGGTAGGAAATGCAAGCAAGATGTCACCTAGCACAAGCAGTAGTGGTGTCTGTATTTCCCACCGTGCAGTCACAGGAGAGAACCTCCTTTCTCCCTCTTCTAAACTTACCTGTGCAGTACTCTGGCAAGGTCCTTCCTCTGCTGTGACAAATAAAACTTACATTATCATATATCCACTGTTTTGATCCAAAGGAAGGCAAAACCAAAATCCAGCCTGAAGCCACTGCCAATTATGCTTCAAGAGAGAAAACAATCCTTTCTGACCCAATGGTGATCTGAAACATTCCCTGGATCAAGTATCTGACACTCATTAAACATGATATAACAGTGCATGTAGGAAAACATCCACATCAGTTTATTAATAGACTATGAGAAAAATCCTATTTCACAAAGTATGCAAAAAAAAAGGGGGATTGAGTGGGTGGAATGTTTCTACTTGCTCACAAGATAAGGAAGTGAACGGCTTCTTCCCCTGACATTACTTCCATCTCTTTCTCCACCCCTGGGCCCAGCCATCTTCTACCTTAACTCATTCCTTCTCACCCAATCACAGCTGCATGCAGTCATGTATCCCCTGCGTTTATAGCTCCAGGGCTTTCCTATACAGATATTAAAAATGCCATGGGCATGGGAGCTGTAGTGTTGCCACCTTTCTGTGGCCCATGATCCTTATTTGGAAAATTGGGCAGACTGTCTTGACCCAGGCTGCCCTTCTGAAAACCAGGCTGTCCAGGTCAAACCCGGGCAGGTGGCAACCCTAGCTAGCTGCTGGTGCCCTCCTGTGATCTCCATTACAAACAGCCTTGGAGTTTTAGTTTGTTGGAAGCTGTAGTCAAACAGCTGGGGCAAAGGAAGTTCTCATATTAAGTCCAGGCAAGTTTATTAAGAAGTAGTAGTAGTATTGCAGATAAGTGACAGGTAACTCACAGATTGTAGGTCCTTGGTCTTTCTATATGTACCATTTGGAAGGAAGATTACAATTGAATTTAATGACAAATAAAATGAATATGGACTACAAGCAAATGACTGGATCCCTTTGCATTTCATTAGTGAATTTTAGGTGTGCAACATGAGCACTGCTGGAGTTCATTTAAAAGGGTACTGGGTACATTGCTTACTCGTATGCTTCTGATCTTTTAAATTGCTTTGAAGCAAAAAATGCAACGTATAAAGACATTCCTGATGTCCTAATAAATTTATACATTCATATATTAACTATTGTGCCGTAGTTGTGCTTTTTCCCATGTAAAATCCTGCTATGAATGAAAAAGACTGTGTTTTATGGCGTTGTCGATGGTTTCACATAATGCAGATTGCTTTTCCTGCTGAGGTCACAGATCGTTGTGTTGTGCTTGCAGTATTCTGATGAAGCAACATGAATAAAGGGCAGAAAAAGGCAGTGGTAATCAGCAACATGTCCAGCAAGAACATTCATTTGAGGTTTTCTGGGAGGAAGAACAATCTCAGGGCAAAGTGGCCTGTGAATTTCCAATGAGCCCATATAGGGAGAGAGGAATATATGAACATATTATGATTCTCAACATTCACATATTTTGTACATAGAGCACTACATAGCAATAATCAAGAGCATTAGTCCTTTTTCATTTACTGTAGGATTGTCTAATACTGAACCTTATATCTTTTGACTACACTGGTGTGGGAATAGTAATTGAAAAACATTCCTTGTTTGTCTTTGCAGAACTTTTTTTTTACACAATTTTCCACAATTAACGGCAGAAGACCGGGGTTCACTCTGAGTGTGTAGAGTGAGTGCGTCCCACACAGATTGGACTCTTGACCTGTACTCTTCCTTTAGAGTAGACAATATTGTGTGTGCTTCAACCACCTTATTTAACCTTGTGAGTCGAGTGAAAAGCAATCCGGAAACCCTTGCCAGAGGTTTGTTCAGACATACAAGAACAAAATACTGCTGCCGCACCTCTTTGTTGCAAAAAGTGAAAACTTGAATTTATTAGGCCAGACAACCAGGCCCCAGTAGATGACAATTCTGTGTACGTTGCTGAAGGTCCAGAAAGGTCCAGACTGGACCGAAACATTGACAAATAAACTTCACTTTGCTTGATCTCATTATGAAGTCCTGGAGTGCGTCATTCCTTGGAACACGACTATCTACACTATATATGACAGCACACATCAAGCAAAAAAAAAAACGCACTCACAGGGCTTTTGAAGGTGCAAAATCAAAAAATGAAATTTATTTCAATGTTTTGGCTAATCACTTAAACCATCATCAGGAAGTGAAAAACACACAAACAGACACTGCCATTTAAAGATCCCCACTGGCGCCAAAACTACTGTATGACGTCACAGGTGGGTGTGTATGATGACTCAAAACGCATAAGCAGTGTTATACCCCACAGTGTTACATTATTGCATGTGTACATAATAAAAGCTGTGATATAGGGAGGTATCGAGCATCATTAATAGTATCCCCAGCGTGTACTATAGTGTTGTGCCAAACTGTGTCGTGATGCTCACCCCCAACCGTATACACATCATTATCACCAATGTGTCAAGTGTGATTGAGTGACCAGACCCACCGGAGGATATGCCTGTTGTTCCGCATCTGTATCGCCCCTCACTGCAGCTTCCGTCATCACGGTGGCCTGTGCGCCTGATGTGGACTACAGCTAAGCAATGAAGGGGCGAAGTGATCCGATGCTGGACCGACATTATTACAGTTACAAAGATACGTGCTGCTGTGGGAGGAGGAGCCATACCGTCTGGACGCTCGGTTGGGCTCCCCATTGGCTAACAGTACAGGTGAGAGGAGGTGCCAGATCTGTAGGAGATACGTGAGAGCTCCGTATACAAACGGAGACACAGGACGGATCGAGCATGATGGGCGCAGTGAAGAGCGGATCCGGGTTTTAAGGCAGCCTATGTGATGACGGAAGCTGCAGTGAGGGGCGTTGTCAGCAGTGTCATTTTGTATAAAGCTGGAAATAAAACTTTATATTATATAACTGGGTATATATATATATATATATATATATATCTACAGGATTTTTTTATCAAATGGAATAGACAGTCCCCTTTTTTAAGTGTAAAATTCTGCTGACACTGTTGTTCTATTATCATTATTAGTAGTAGTTAGGGATGTCGCGGACTGTTCGCCCGAACATCGACTGTTCGCGTTCGCCGAACGTTCGCAAACGTTGCGTGACGTTCGCCAATTTGGGTTCGCCTTAGCTGGCGCTTTTTTTTGCCATTTCTCCCCCAGACCAGCAGATACATGGCAGCCAATCAGGAAGCTCTCCCTCCCGGACCACCCCCACACCCCCTGGACCACTCCCCTTCCATATATAAACTGAAGCCCTGCAGCGTTTTTTCATTCTGCCTGTGTGTGCTTGGAAGAGCTAGTGTAGGGAGAGAGCTGTTTAGTGATTTGAGGGACAGTTGATAGTAACTTTGCTGGCTAGTAATCTACTTGATACTGCTCTGTATTGTAGGGACAGAACTCTGCAGGGATTTGAAGGACAGTGAGTTTAGGTTAGTTAGCTTTGCTGACTAGTAATCTACCTTCTACTGCAGTGCTCTGTATGTAGCTGCTGTGGGCACTGCTTCTGATCTCATCTGCTGACTGCTGCCTGCCTGTAACCCAATAGTCCTTGTAAGGACTGCTTTTATTTTCTTTTTTGTTTTTTTACTTTGCTACTATAAGAACCCAGTGCTATTAGTCTAGCTGTGTTGGGGAGTGGGACTGGTGTGCTGCTCCTAGTAGTTCAGCACCAACCAGAGTAATTTTTTTTTTTTAATATATATATATATATTTTTTTATTTTACTTATCTTACTGTTCTTTAACGTGTCCAGTGCTGTTTGCTGTTCTTCATAGTAGTGCACCAATAGTAGTGCACTTGCAGGCATTGTTTGCCCAGTGTGTTCTTCAAACAACTGCCACCTAGCTGTGTGAGCTTTTTCACATTCTGTCTAAATATCAATAATAATACCGTCTCCAGAACCACCACCTGAGTGACGTTTTTCAAGCAGCAATAATATATTCCGTATCCACTGCTGTAGTGTATACGTTGACCTTGCAGGCATTGTTTGCCCAGTGTGTTCTTCAAACCACTACCACCTAGCTGTGTGAGCTTTTTCACATTCTGTCTAAATATCAATAATAATACTGTCTCCAGAAACACCACCTGAGTGACGTTTTTCAAGCAGCAATAATATATTCCGTATCCACTGCTGTAGTGTATACGTTGACCATGCAGGCATTGTTTGCCCAGTGTGTTCTTCAAACCACTGCCACCTAGCTGTGTGAGCTTTTTCACATTCTGTCTAAATATCAATAATAATACCGTCTCCAGAACCACCACCTGAGTGACGTTTTTCAAGCAGCAATAATATATTCCGTATCCACTACTGTATACGTTGCCCTTGCAGGCATTGTTTGCCCAGTCTTTAACCAAGTGCCACCTAGCTGTGTGAGCTTTTTCACATTCCGTGTCCAGAAACATCACCTGACTGTGATGTAGTGTGATTTCTGCCCTTTACAGCACAAAACGCAGCGCTGTGTCAACAATGTATTTTTCAGATACATTTTTGCCCTTGATCCCCCTCTGGCATTCCACTGTCCAGGTCGTTGCACCCTTTAAACAACTTTAAAATAATTTTTCTGGCCAGAAATGTCTTTTCTAGCTTTTAAAATTCGCCTTCTGATTGAAGTCTATGGGGTTTGCGAACCGTTCGCATTTTTGGACGCAAGTTCGCGAATATGTTCGCGAACATTTTTTCCGACGTTCGCTACATCCCTAGTAGTAGTAGTAGTATCAGTAATGTTGTTATTATTATTATTAACACATACATCACACCAACATATTCCACTGCATTGTACAATAAATGGGTGCATACATTAAGCATGCAAATTACATACAAAAACAACCAATAACTATTATAATAGGTAAAGAGGGCCCTGCCGAAAATAGCTTACAAAAGGAGTTGTTCAGTCTCAGTCAGGGGTTGCACAACTGATTTTTAAGTCAAGCCTAACAAAACATTGCACAGTTCTCAGCCCAGTGAAGGCCAGTGCTGGGCCAATTTACATAGGCAACTGGTGTGTTTCCCCGTACCCTCCTCTGCTCATGTGTTTGTAATAGGTGCCAGTGGCAAGACCCAGAGGGCCGTTAACGATAAATACTGGCAGCATTTGAGCTAGTGGGAGCGCAGACTGAAGAGGTATGTGCCCAGTGCCCCCACACTATTGCTCTCTAGTTCCGGCGCTGAGTGAAGCTCTAACTTGTGTTGAACTGTTGAAGTTATCAGGTGCCATTCGACCGAGGCATGGGTAAAGGGCCACAGTTTCAAAAACCTTCCCCCAGTGGTACTCAGTTAATTCCTTTAACTTTAAGGGGCTGATTTATCAAAGGTCGAATGTTGAGGAAGGGTATTAACATCTTCAAATGGGTCACTGGACCACTTCCATTGACTTCTAAATGAACTTGGCAGGTTTTAGGTGGCGAATAGTCAAATTCGAATTGTTCCCAGAGTTCAGGTATGATAAATCTCGAATTCTAATTCGAGTTTGGATTATTACCAATTACACATTCCAAGTTATTATAATAAAATACAAACAGAGATTTAATTATTACTTTCCTGCAAGGTGAATCCTGTGTCTCTGCAGAAGTGAACAGAGAAAGCCAGTAACAGCAATAACACATCTCAAACATCTGACTTATGGTCCCCAAGAAAGGAAAAGGCTCTGTGATGTAGCTTTCTCGTTGAAAGGGGAGGATAGATTGATATTTGGATAACTGCCAAGTCTTAATTGGATGCTGGTAAATTACACAAATGAAGGATCATATGCAAAAGCTTCTCCCAGGCATATACTGTGGGTTCCCTTTTGTTTTTTCTTATCGTCAAAGGAGAGGAGGACTAATTTTCCACTATGTCCATTTCTTAATTAAAGCTTGAATTGTACTTAAGATGTCACTGCAGTACTGATAAAGTTTGAACAACATTTACTAAAATCTCACTTGTATTTTCCTTTTTAAAAACAAATAAAAATAAATAGTTTGTTTATAACCTCATGTGCAGCAATTACTGGAAAAAAGTTGAATCGAGCAAGGGTATTATAGAGATTAAAATTATAAATCTCTAGAACAAGTTAAGGTTTAAGTACCACTCATGTGCTCCTACAAGTAATTATTGTGTGTTGATTTCATTTGATCTTCTGCTAAAGCATTGTCCCAGGTCCTTTTACTCTCCAAGATAGACTGGCGCAACATATTACTAGTTGGACTCCCAGAATTGTATTTCCACCCACTGCATTCCTTCCTTACTGCTGCTGCCCACTAGTGATGGGCGAATTTGCGCCATTTTGATTCGCCGAAAAATTCGCAAATTTCACATGAAATTCGCGAAACGGCGCCCGTAATTTCGAAAGAATTTTCGCGGGCGCTTCGCGAATTTATTCGCTGTCGGCGAATCGCACAAATTAGCCGCAAATTCGCGCCTGGCGAATAAATTTGCCCATCACTACTGCCCACATCATCTTACCTGCATCTAAATCTCACTTCACCACTTCACTACTAACCTCTCTTTCCTTGCTCCAAGTCAAGCAGTGTATTGTGTGTAAAATGCTATCCACTTTGAATATCTGATCTAATCTCCCCATCTGCTCCCTCCCAGGGCCTGTGTTCAGCTCAGAACAATCTTTTGACCATACACATCACCCCAAGAACTGATTTGTACATAAAACCTTTCAAGCTGATTGCCCCACCCCTCTGGAATGTGCCTTGAATTTTACTTTCTAGAGCAGTGATCCCCAACCAGTAGCTCGCGAGCAACATGTTGCTCTCCAACCCCTTGGATGTTGCTCTCTGTGTCCTCAGAGCAGATGCTTATTTTTGAATTCCAGGCTTGGAAGCAAGTTTTAATTGCATAAAAACTAAGTATAGTACCAAGTAAAGCCTCTTGTAGGCTGCCAGTCCACATAGGGGCTACCAAATAGCCAATCACAGCCCTTATTTGGCACCCCAAGGGACTATTTTATGCCTGTGTTGCTCTCCAACTCTTTTTACATTTGAATGTGGCTCACGGGTAAAAAAAGGTTGTGGATCCCTGTTCTAGAGAAAGCACACGTTACACATCTTATACAGTCTTACATTGCAGCAATAACCCCATGATCTATGAACTTCTTCCCCTCCCTATTTTATTTTTGTCTATATACCCCTGTTTGAGTTTACACCTTGTACATCATTGGGTACATTTGCTTTATAAAAATAAATATATTTGCTATATAAATAAATACAATTCTAAGTATTATTTTTCTCTGCACTACTGTTATTTTATTTCAATATTCCTTTCAGTCCTTCTTGGGCTTTCATTTTTGTTCTCTTGGGAATATAATTATTTGAGAAACCCATGACATTTGGTCACTTAAAATATAGGCATCTAAATGCAATAATGTTCTATCTAGTATTCCAGATGGCCTAGAATACTAGATAGAATCATAGTCATTCTAGCAAAGCTATAGTGACAATATGCAGATGGTAATACAGTTCAAAGCAGCTTGACTTGCTCATCACATCCAACAGCCTGGCCTTGTACAGCTGACATATTTCTACCAAAAGTATGATGTTTATAAGCTCTCTAAGTGAGCCACAAGGAAAGTCAGGATATCAAATATGTCCCTTTAAAACAATGACATAATGGTATACATACTCATATCTATACGAAACAAATGCAGATTTTGAGATCGCTATAGGCTTGGATTTTATCCTAACTAGCATAAGAGAGGGAATTAATCAATGCACATTCTCTGATCCCTTGTTTATTATTCATTAGTCATTTAGTATCTGTGCAAGTGAATATATTTTAATAAAATTGGGGTTTAGTTATGATAATAAAATTGTGTGATATCTCTCCTTTAACAACCGAGGGGGGGGGGGAAATATGCCTTTAAAATCAATGCTTGGGACTTGGCAATGTCTCTCCTATAAACGCTAATAGTGGGGGGATTAAGCCTGTGACTGAGACCAATAACTTTATCACCAAACTCCCTTCCCAAGAAATGCAACCATGTGAGCAAGTGCCAATCTATGAATAATATGATTGGAGATAAATAGTCAGGACCATCATATGGAGTTTACCTTGAGGAGATACAACAGCATTAGAATTTTATGAATATAACTTGTAGCTAATTAGGCAAAATCAGTTGAACTTCCATTGTACTTGTATATTTTGCTTCCCTTTACTTTTTCTACAACCTTCCTTTTTGTATCATCCAAGCCCCTCTTAAAGGCATTAGCAGAATCAGCCATCACAACATCATCCGGCAGAGCATTCCTGTTACCATTCTGATTAAGAGAAGGGATAACCGGTAGCTCAATCTTACATGAATTTGCAACTTTCTTTTAGACAGAGGAGAAACGGCACACAGACATCATACTTATCTTGCTTCAAGAAGTCAAAACTTTATTAACACTTCTGAATTAGCAGACAAAGATCATGTCACATGACACTATATCAGTATGAGATCTGTATGAAAGCACATCATTAATACACATCTTAACGATTCCACAATCTCACCGCTTTTACGGTAAAGAACCAACTATGCTGCTTCCAAATTATAGTTCAATCCCTAAAGGTTGTTCCCCTAATATTTGTCTATAATATACATGTTAAAGAGTAATCATGTCCCATCACAAGCTCTTTTTTCAAAAGAAAACAGTCTCATCCTTGACAATCTTTCCTCATATTTTAATTCTTCCATTACCTTTACTAGTATCTGTGCCATCTCCAACTCCTTATTAGAAGTCTCTTACTTTAAGAGTAGCCTGTATTTTATTTTGTAGTGCAAAAAACATAGCTGATCAAGAACAGTATTAGAGGCTTATTTATCAACAGTCTCATTTTAGTGCTTTTAAAGGTTTTTTAAACCACGACTAAACTCATATTCTCTTAAACCAACAATACCACGGCATTTATTAAAAGATCCGAATTTAAAAAAGCACTGAACGCTACACTAAAAAATATGAATTCCTATGAAAATTCCCAGCAAGAAAAAAAATCTGAAGACTTCTAAAAGTCCAATTTGTTTAAAAGCGATGCAATAAGATCAGCTCAGCTCCCACTGACATCTATAGCACCTCAACAATTTTTAATTGGCAGATTTTTGCATTAGAGGTTTTCGGGGTTTTTCACTTAATAAATCACTTAATGGAAAAAATAGAAATTCGATGGCCAGTTGAATAGGCCCCTTAGTCTGTTTAAAAGACACCGCTAGATCATTGCTCTGCTAAAAGACAGAGCAGGATGTTTGTATGTCTGAATAAACCTATATAATATTCATGTGTGTTTCAACAACAATATCTTAACGTAGGGGCAGATTCATTAAGGGTCGAATTTCGAAGTTAAAATTACTTCGAAATTCGACCCTCGAATTGAAATCCTTCGACTTCGAATATCGAAGTCGAAGGATTTAGCGCTAATCGTTCGATCGATCGAAGGATTTTTCGTTCGATCGAACGATTAAATCGTTCGAATCGAACGATTCGAACGATTTTAATCAAACGATCGAAGGAAAATACTTTGATCAAAAAAATGTTAGCAAGCCTATGAGGACCTTCCCCATAGGCTAACATTGACTTCGGTAGGTTTTATCTGCCGAAGTAGGGGGTCGAAGTTTTTTTTAAAGGGCAAGTACTTCGACTATCGAATGGTCGAATAGTCGAACGATTTTTACTTCGAATCGTTCGATTTCGTTTGACTTCGATCGAATTCGAACGAATTTAACCAATTCGATGGTCGAAGTACCCAAAAAAAACGTCGAAATTCGAAGTTTTTTTCATTCGAATTCTTCACTCGAAGTTAGTGAATCTGCCCCTTAATGTCATCACAGTTGTGTGCTTGTTTAGGGACTAAAGAACTTATTTGACAGCAGCACACAGCCACTTAAGTCTAATAAAGGAGATAAGGATAGGAGCAGTGTCTGACTGGGGCACCTGGGGCCCACCAGAGAATATGATCTGAAGGGCCCCTCCATTTACTCACAAAGTCAATAAGGGATGCATAAAGTGTGATACAGGCAAGAGAATATTATTTTTCTTTCCCTGATAATGTCAGGGTATAAACCTGCCTGCCTGTCATTGGATAACTTCTTTGACACCAATGAGTCTTACTTACACCTAGAAACTCAATGATTTCAGAATTGTGCAACAAGAATATGTTATATTTAAAAACACAAAACCGTAACTTCATCCTCAAGCAAATCGGTATCAAGTGTTTATGCAATTTTCCCAAACAGATGTACAATATATTTTAAGTTTCTGCATAAAGGGTTTGCATAAATACATATACATACAACTAACTGTAGATCACTATATCCTTGGATATTATGTCTGTCCAAGAAATCATCCAAGCCACTCTTATAGTCATTAACTGAATCAGCATCACATCATCACCCGGCAGTGTATTCCACAACCTCACTGTCCTCACTGTCCATAGCACTGCTGCAGGTGAAAATTCTGATGGGTCAGTTTAGTATTTAGTGAGGAAAATACTAACTTGCCGATCAGACTAAGTGACTAAATAACAAGAACCTTGCATCTGCATTGTATGCTTGGTTATGTTAATGTTTGTATGCATGGACTTACTATAGATTAATCAAGTTGCCACCTTTCTTTAACATTCAATACTATGGGGCAGGAACTGATGCAAATGTGAGAGGGGCCTTAGACTGTTAGATCACTGTGGCAGGAACTGACGGGAATGTGATAGGGACTTTAGATTGTAAGCTCATCGGGGCAGGGACTGATCAAAATGTGATAACAGCTTTTATGAAAAGTCCAGACATCAGCCCATGTGCCAATAGGTAATCAATATTATAGCTATATATATATATATATATATATATATATATATATATATATATTTATATATATATATATATATTCCATTTAATCAACTTGTAATTCATTAACTGATTAAAAATTCATATTACACCTCATCAATCAAATAAAAACAGTAAGCACTTCATTTATTTAATAAAATTGTAATTAATTCATTTTAAGCACTGCCATCCCAGTCCCAGTAAAAAAAATTCATAGCTCAAGAAGGGGTAGAGAGAGCAACTGGAGATAAAAAATATTGGGGCAGCACACAGAAATTAAAAGATCTCAGGGGTTAAATGTAAAGTTAAATTACATTTAAAGTTGGTGGTGGCACTCAGGATTAATCAGTCCTTGTGGTTGTTGGGGGTAATTAAGGGCCACATATTCAATGTAATCCCCCCCCCACAGATCATTTGCTCACCACAGTAGAAGCCATGCAGTGAGGCAGATCAAATTCAACTGGATTGAACTGGCAGTGGAGAAGTCAAGAAGGCAGCAGAATATCCAGGAGTACAGAACGCATTTTAGGACATCCTGTGGCTAAATACCCTTCCTTCCTGCGATGTCCTATGCCTTCTGAATGTCACATCAAGTGCTTTTACCGTCAGTCATCGTCCAAATCTGCACTCACACCTCCGTCCTGTACCCTCCCTTCTCAGCCCTCAGCCATGCTAACTCCGCCCTCAGCCTTCTGCCCTCAGTCTTCCGCCCTCAGTCTTCTGCCCTCAGCCTTCAGTATTCAGCCTTCAGCCCTCACTCTTCAGCCTTCAGCCCTCAGCCTTCAGACGACTGTCGGCTGAAAAGAGAGATCTGAAGCCTGAGGGCTAAAGGCAGAAGCCTGAGGGCTGAAGGTTGAGGACTGAAGGCTGAGGGCGGAAGACTCAGAGCGCACAATCCAAGTCCAAAATTTTTTTTTTAAATAGTGTAGCAATTGATCTAGTAGTTGCGGGGCCCACAAGGACTGGGGCCCACTGGGATTTTTCCTGGTGTCCCGGTGGCGATGTTGCCAAATGAGCAGATCTCTCTCCGATATGCCAACATTGAGGTGGGCAATATCGGGCTGATCCAATTGTGGGCCCTAGGGTCAGAATCAGATGGGTCATCCAATCAGATCAGAATGGAGGCTATGCAGGCGGTCAGTTTGCGGGACCGCATCAACGAACAGACTTTCGGCCAGATATTGACCGGGGAAGCCCGTCGGATGGCCCCACACACAGGCCAATATGCTGTCGACTTGGTCTGTCTGCAGCTTTTATCGGCCCATGTATGGGAGCCTTAAGGGGAGAAATGTATGGAAATAAAGAATATCTAAACTGTGAACCTCCGGATTATGTTCCACCACCATTCCCAGCACACCTCTTACACACTTGTTTACATCTGAAACTCTCTACATTCATTTTTTCTTCCTGTTTGTGTTGCTTTCAAAATCCTTGCCAGTAACTTTGCAAGGGAATTTGTATTCCAGAGAATCAAATGAGATGTCTGCCAATATCTGACCATCTGCTAAAAACCCCCCTCCATTCTGACCCATGTATTTAGTGCAAATGTGCTTGCACTTTATATGCTAAAGAGACAGCAGGCTAATTTGCAATGCAATGAACAAAAGCATCAAGAGATATTTTATTGTTTCTTCCACTTCTTGATGTCTAGCACCATTAAATTGAAAGATTGAAATCATGCTGTCTGGAAAGTGGAAAACAGAGCAACTTGTAAGGGCCAAGACAAAATCTTTTCAGCCAATTAAGACATTATGGGGATCCAACTATTTACCTTTTAGTGCATTAGAATGAAAGTCTAAAACAAAATATACTTTGAATCTGTGCTGTTTGAAAGGCAATTGAAATGGCACAAAATAACCATGCAATGAACAGGACACGCCAATGAATTGCCAACTGAATGATAACTAAGGTAATCTTAACCCTTGACTTTGAAGACATTATGAGTAAATTTAGTTCAAGCAAAGCTTCAGCCATTTTATTGACATAATCAATGGCCCTCACTGCCTGCAGCTCTTTCACGTTTGCCTGGCGTAAGTGAAGCGGAATCATTAATAGATTCAGTCAATGGATTCACTAAATGTAAAACCTACGTGAGACAACTACTAATCTGCAGTTCAGGTTCTTTATCTGAAAATGGTGTCTGGTAGGTTATCTAATTCCTCTATCACAGACAAAATCCAGGTCTTTTTTCTCCAGAATCACAGTGCAATTGCAGGTGTATACTATGTTGTATCCCTGTATCGCCAATATAAATGATATAATAGCTTGAACGTTGAGATGGATTTTAGAATGGTCCCACTTATTGCACACAGCATCACTAACAACATTAGTGTCAAATTTACTTGCTCCAAGTCAGTGTAGAGCAGGGGTCCCCAAACTATTTTACCTATGAGCCACACTCAAATGTGAACAGAGTTGGGGAGCAACACAAGCATGAACAATATCCTGGAGCTGTCAAAAAGTCCTGTGTATGGCTATTTGGTAGCTCCTATGTGGACAGACAGTTTACAGGAGGCAGTGCACATTTTTTTTAGCAAACAAGACTTGCCTCCAAGCCAGGAATTCAAATATAAGCACCTGATTTGAGGTCACTTTGAGCAACATCAATGGGGTTGTTGACCAACATGTTGTTTGCAAGTCACTGGTTGGGGATCAGTGATCTAGATGTTAGGTGTCAGGTGATATTTTTTTGACATTAGGCTAATGTTGAACTTTCTATCAATACAGTTTTGCAAAAATAATACGATAAGATTATAAATATAATAAGATTAAACAGAGGCTGTTGGGAAGCTTTTGAAATGATAAATAATCTGCCTATCTAATAATAAAATTAAATTAAAAAAGAAAAGAAAAAAATATGCAATGGTCCCTCAAAACAACACATGCTTGAGGGACAGGCCAAAAGTGGCATTATAAAGAAAGAGGCCGGACTTATAACATAGAATGAAAAAAGGTTCAAGTGCAGACACTTCAAAGCTAAGAAGAATTTCTTGCTAGGTTCACAATCTGCTATTGTTAGGCAGCTTTCATGTCATTCACCAAATATGACAGATATTTGACTCATCTGCCTCCAGTTACTCTAGCTGCAAAAGGAGCTGCTTTTTGCCAGATTGCTGCAGAAAGACGTCAATGCACTGCACCTATCATAATATCAATAATGCTTACCCTTGAAGTGACATTGTGATCTTTTTTGTCTATAAAGAATGATACAAAGAGTTTCAGATTTTCATTATTATTCTTTTTCTGTAGCAGGGCCAAACTCTGCTATCCAAGCTGGCCATAACTCCTTTTATCTTTACTTTGGAAAGAAGATTGTTTAACTACACTACATTAAGAGGTTAGCCTGATTTTGCATTATTTAAAAGCTAAGCAATGTGTTGGCAACCGTAAAATACGGGAGGTGGAAAATAGGGAGGAGAAATAAATAGAAATGATTTAAAATAGGTGGGAAAATTGTTGGTAAGCAGGTGAGTAAGAAGGGAAATAAGGAATATAAGTGGCAATATAGCAAACAACAGAGGCCTGCGAATTGTTGCACAGTGGAACTTGGAAGAAAACAATAATATATTTTCAGAAGCCAAAGCAGCTGCTGCCTTTTCCATGGATTGGCGATATACATATTTGAGCCTCAGACTATAGATTTTTAGAAGATCTTTTCTTAGGACCAAGCTTATCCTGAAAAAATCGTTTAAATGTATGATTTGTGCATCTTAAAATGACCGTTTTAAAGTGATATCGTCTAGTTGAAGCTAGGAAAACTAGACGATATCTGCCTGTTTGGCAGGGAAGGAAAATTAAAACTACTCCACAGTTGTCCCTTGGTGGTATATAATTAGTTTCCAAGTATAAAGCCTCCCATCCATTGACTGTTAGCAGGACTACATTGTGGTGGAGGATTATTTGTGCACTGGTAATCTAATTGCTGTATATAGCTTGCAAGGGCCAAATATCGAGTAGATCATTTTTCCTTTTTTTGCCCTGTTTACATCAAGAAATACCACTGATATGTCATGATTAAAACAGTAGGAAAAAGTATGTTCAGCACAAGCCTTATTCATTGCACTCACGTTGAAGAAGGTATACTTCCCCTTTAAATATAGTTAAATTAATAAAGAAAACAAAAAAAGAATTTTAAAAGCAAACTGTTATTGTAAATCTTTTCCAGCTGCCTAAAACACAAATAAAGCATTTTTATTTGCATTATTATTTAAGTTACTGTGCTTTGGTTTTGCAGTGAAAGCACTCTACTTTATGTACACATGTATGCTGCTGTTAGACACATGTTTATGTTATCTTAGCATGATGTGACGACTGGATGGTTCCAGTTTATCCAGCACCCTTATAAATTATTTAGCATGATATTTGTGAGTGCCATTTAATCTCCAGTTTTCCTTTTTTTTTATCTTTGTTTAGTTGCCTTAGTGACCTTTCTTAAAGGAAAATAAAAAAGGGCTGAGCAAGTGCATATATATGTGTTCAAGTCTTCAAACAAATGGGTCTTTGAATTAGAATTGGTAATTTAAGTGTTGGGTTGAATTAGGTTCATCTGATCATCTTGCCATTATTCAGATCACGTAGAGATGTGCAGAGCCATTGACGTGTAGATTGTCTGTAGTCTGGAGAAGCTATGGGGCTTTCCAATAAGATGTGGTGCTAAATAGATCTTTATGGCCCCCAAGCCACTTTGTAAATTACTTTCACATTGTAAATCAGAGCACTAGTGTACTGTACATTGATCATTTCACTAATTCATGAATATTGTTTAATAATCATATATGCATATACCCCTTGTAATGAGGAAAGCATTGAACCCCTTCATGAACCAAGAGGAAGAATGATAAAAGAGTATCCAAAAGTACAGTGTTATTGTAGGGATGTCAAAATTTAGACATCCTTACCCTTTATTGACAGGCACATCCTTAGTAATATGGACGCATAAGTGGGTCCTTATGGGGGCTTTGTGCTTATGTAATCCCTGCAGTTCTCACAGTGGATGCTAGATGGCACTGTGGCATAGTATAAAAGGATTGAGGTGGTGTCCATTGATAGCATACTCGTTTATAGATCACTGTAGGAGTTACATAGTTACATAGTTAAATTGGGTTAAAAAAGACAAAGTCCATCAAGTTCAACCCCTCCAAATGAAAACCCAGCATCCATACATACACCCCTCTCTACTTTTAATTAAATTCTATATACCCATACTAACTATAGAGCTTAGTATCAGAATAGCCTTTGATATTTTGTCTGTCCAAAAAATCATCCAAGCCATTCTTAAAGGCATTAACTGAATCAGCATCACAACATCACCCGGCAGTGCATTCCACAACCTCACTGTCCTGACTGTGAAGAACCCCCTTACGTTGCTTCAAATGAAAGTTCTTTTCTTCTAGTCCACTTTATGGGTAAAAAGGTCCTCTGCCATTTGTCTATAATGTCCTCTAATGTACTTGTAAAGTGTAATCATGTCCCCTCGCAAGCGCCTTTTTTCCAGAGAAAACAACCCCATCCTTGACAGTCTACCCTCATAATTTAAGTCTTCCATCCCTCTAACCAATTTAGTTGCACTTAGTCTCTGCACTCTCTCCAGCTCATTTATATCCCTCTTAAGGACTGGAGTCCAAAACTGCACTGCATACTCCAGATGAGGCCTTACCAGAGACCTATAAAGAGGCATAATTATGTTTTCATCCCTTGAGTTAATGCCCTTTTTTATGTAAGACAGAACTTTATTTGCTTTAGTAGCCACAAAATGACACTGCCCAGAATTAGACAACGTGTTATCTACAAAGACCCCTAGATCCTTCTCATTTAAGGAAACTCCCAACATACTGCCATTTAGTGTATAACTTGCATTTATATTATTTATGCCAAAGTGCATAACCTGCATTTATCAACATTGAACCTCATTTTCCAGTTTTCTGCCCAGATTTCCAGTTTAAACAAATCACTCTGCAAAGTGGCAGCATCCTGCATGGAACCTATAGTTCTGCACAATTTCGTATCATCTGCAAAAATAGAAACAGTACTTTCAATGCCCACCTCCAGGTCATTAATAAACAAGTTGAAAAGCAAGGGACCTAGTACAGAGCCCTGCGGTACTCCACTAACAACACTGGTCCAATTAGAAAATGTTCCATTTACCAGCACTCTTTGTAGTCTATCTTTTAGCCAGTTCTCTATCCAGGTACAAATACTATGTTCCAGACCAACATTCCTTAATTTAACCAGTAACCTTTTGCGTGGCACTGTATCAAATGCTTTAGCAAAATCTAAGTAAATCACATCCACTGCCATCCCAGAATCGAGGTGTCTACTTACATTCTCATAAAAAGAAATTAAGTTAGTCTGGCAAGATCTATTACGCATAAAACCATGCTGACACAAACTCATAGTATTATGATTGATAGAGAGGATATATAGTTGAGCAGCTCAAGGCTCCGCCAAGGATATTAGAGGGATTAAGATCCCAGGGTATTACTGACCCAGAGTAGTGACTAAAGTGTTGAGACTGGGGATGGTAGGAATTCCCCTAGACTGCCACTGAAAGAGATCCTGAAAACTGGGCAATACCCCTCACAAGCTGCAACTCTCTCTCTGCTGGGTATTCCCTGGCCTTCAGGGATTCAGCATATACTGGTACTGTGAGTATATGCTACCTGTATGCTGTTTGATTGTTCTAAGCTCCATTGTGGATATTTACTATGTGCTACGTTAAATAAATACAGTTCATTGGTTAAACATTACAAAAACCACTGTAGCCCATCATTTGTGCTATTGCAACTGGTTACAGTTGCACTACACCCTGCCTCCACCCCAATGCGAGGCCTTACCCCTGAGAGAGAGAGCCTCATATGTGGTATAACCCCACACCGATAGTAGCTTAAACTGACCACAGTAAAGTCAGTTTACTATAGCGCTACATTATTAAAACCAATAACTGAACTTTTCTTTGCTACTATTAGAAGATATAAATACAGGAGCCTTCTGGAGCCCAGTTCGCCCCATACATTATTTGCAAAACCGCAGTGTGTGCTATGGAACATACTTTCTTTCATGCCATTTTCTTTATTGTGGGGCATTATTGTAAGCACCTGTGCTATGGAATTAACAGCGTCTGTACAAGACCTATCATTTATCCCTTTAAACATAACGTGCCCATAGTCTAAAGCTTCTCAGCAGGAAGAAACTTAAAGATAAATAATTCCAGCTTTTACATATTATTTTCTAAAATAAAATGTTTAATGCTTATAAATGCCAACTCCCTTATGGAATGAAGATAGCCTTAGATTCTTTGCACAATAAATTTTATTTAAAACCTTTAAAAATGGTTGCATGAATTCCAAAGACAATGTTTCAATAACCACAATACAGCAGTGGAACAAACAGTAAGATCACTGAAATGGTTATCAATTACCTTGGCATTTTTAATATGCGTATTTACTTAGAAATTACTGTAGAAATAGCTTGGGTCAGTGTAGTGGCATATCCAATTAAATCTAAGGCAGATTACATATTTTAGATATGTCAGATTTGTTACTCAATAGGGGACATAGAAATGTTGTAGAATACTAAAATAATATTATGGATATGAGATACTCAAATGTAATATATAAAAGGACCATTTTTCACAAGTCAAAATGATGGAATAAGAGCTGGCAGAAAATTGATGCTGTTGTACGCACATAAAATATCTGCTAAGTGTGAGTAAAATGCAAGCCAAGAGTAGTTCTTTGATATAAAAGCAGCTAATAGTTGGGTTATGCAAAAACAAAGGCAACAGCCTGGAGGGCCCAGATCTTAAGGGTGGTGGTAGTCTGCTCCTATGGCACTCTAACTAATAATACATTACATCTAGTACAGGTATGGGACCTGTTATCCAGAATTCTTGGAACCTGGGGTTTTCCGGGTAAGGGATTTTTCTGTAATTTCCATCTTCATACTTTAAATCTACTAAAAAATCATGTAAACATTAAATAAACCCAATAGGCTGGTTTTCCAATAAGGATTAATTATATCTTGGTTTGGATCAAGGACAAGGTACTGTTTTATTATTACAGAGAAAAAGGAAATCATTTTGAAAAATTTGGATTATTTGATTATAATGAAATCTATGGGTGACAGGCTTTCCATAATTCAAAGCTTTCTGGACAACATGTTTCCAGATAATGGATTTCATACCTGTACAGGTATGGAATGCGTTATCCAGAAACCCATTATCCAAAAAGCTCCGAATTATGGAAAGTCTGTCTCCCATAGACTCCATTATAATCCGAATTTTTCCGAACTTTTTCTCTGTAATAATAAAACAGTACCTTGTCCTTGATCCAAACTAAGATATAATTAATCTTTATTGGAAGCAAAACCAGCCTATGGGGTTTATTTAATGTTTCCCTGATTTTCTAGTAGATTTAAGGTATGAAGGTCCAAATTACGGAAAGATCCATTATCCGGAAAACCCCAGGCCCGAGTATTCTGGATAACAGGTCCCATACCTGTACTTCTTTAGATATAACAAACTTTTTATTAATTTCTTTATTTTTTAGAACTAAATCTGTTTGTGTGATACAGTAAATGGATAATCTTTGCTAATTACAATGCCTGTAAATGCTGCCATAATATAGATATACAGACACACAGACAAAGTCTACTATTATGTCTACAGCTGCTATTTGCACATCAAATCTAAACTTTAGATGTACCTTATTAACAAGAGCAAAATTCCACATTATACTAAAAATCAAAGAAGCAGCATGTGTTTATTGGCATGTAAAATGATACAGGGTTACACTAGAGTATTCTGAGTATTTTGTCTGTGCTCTTTTAAGATGATTTTTACACTGTTAATTCCAGGCAGCCAAAATGTAGAACTGACCACAACTCAAAATTCCATTTATTACTGAATTTCCAATTAACATTGGACACAAAATCACTGCACAGATATTTGACGATGATGAGACAGTACATTATTTGTTTTCAAAGAATTGGACCCAGAGTCAACTTAGGTAATTAAACCTTGATATTGGGTTTTTTTCATTAATATGTCTCAAGAGGCAGAGTTCAAGCAAAATATATTTTATGTAGCAAGAGCTTAAGAACAAAAGATCAAAAGTTGGCCCGAAGTGTTTTGGCTGAAATTCAGATTGGAGCTGGCTCACATGAATACTGACTGCAGTCAGTTTGAAATGAAAGTTTTTCTAGAACTTTTAAATGACTTTTGAAGACTCTGCAAACATCTGCAAACATAGCATCCACCTGCTTTATAATAGGTGATTTCCTACATTCCTTCTTAAAGAGGCTGCAGAAGGCTTAACAAAATGATGAACCATTAAGGGGGTCTTAAAATAAAAGATTCTGAAAGCCACTGTTATGGATGTCTTATGTCTTTGCCGAGGTTTCCTCTGTGTTCCTCAAATGTAAACAAAAGTACATACAGTACTTACATGTTGTGAATAAGTTATGTTTTCCCTTTTGTGCAAATTTTAAATTTTTCCTGCTAGTGAACTCTAAAACAGTAGGTTTATTCGGTTATTTATCAAAATTTGAATTTTTCTGATTTTTTAAATAAAAAAAAGTCGAAACTAGAATCCACGATATGCTCTTATTTATCCAGAAAAAAATTATTAAAATCATGATCCGGAAAAAACTCAACTTTTACGGGAATGTCGCATGAAAACCGTGACTTTTTCAGATTGACGCACGAAAACCGCAACTATTTTGGATTGTAGCTCGAAAAGTCTGAATTTTCCGGATTTGATGCCCAAAAAGTAAAAAAAAAATTTTTCTGTGAAATTGTCCGCAAAGTCGTACGAAACACAATGCAGACAATAATTTCTTCAAATTTACATTGGCTATTAGGATCTCTGTCATTGACTTCTACAGGATATTGACAGGCTGATATTTTCAGATTCAGACTTTTTGCAGCCTCGGGGTATAATAAATCTCAAAAAATGTTATTTATTTATTTTTGTTCCACAAAAAATTCAGATTTTATAGTAAAACAAGTTTTTTTCCGAATTTTAAGCATTCAGACTTGAATAAATAAGTAATTTGCCAGGTAAGGCATTCATTAAAGGCCCTGCTAGGAACCCCTTTGCGCTCCTAGCCTATTACCATAATGCTAATTTCAATGTCAAACATCACACTGCCACCCAGCAAGTGGTACAGATCAAGATAATATACTATTTAATAGGATCATTAAAAAATAACATAACATTAAGGGGCAGATTTATCAAGGGTCTAAAATACTTTCGAAATTCGACCATCGAATTGGATTACTTCGACTTCGAATGTCGAAGTTATTTTATAGAATTTGACAGTTTTCTGCCGAAGCAAAATCGCTTGATCGTGTGATGAAATCCTTTGGATCGAAGGATTCAAACAATTTCATCGATCGAACAAACGATTTTACTTCGATTTCTAAAAACTTATAGGTAGAAGGTCCCCATAGGCTGACATTGCAATTCGGCAGGTCTAAGGTAGCGAAGTGTCGAAGTTGAACTTTTTTAAAGAGACAGTACTTCGATTTTCGAAGTTGAACTTTTTACTTCGAATAAAAGTTGAATTTGGCCTATTCGATGGTCGAAGTACCAAAAAATAGTTCGAAATTCAAAATTTTTAACTTCGAGAATTCACTTCGACCCTTAGTAAATCTGCCCCTAAATATCTGTTATGAGATCTATGAGATGATCAAGAGTCAAGTCAAGAGTGAGTTTATTGTCATTTCATCCATATACGTTTGTACAGTACACAGTGAATGATGTAAATGTGGCTAAATATATGATCAAGTTTACCATTCAATCCAATAGCCAGAATTAATTGCAAGCTTACATGTGATCAATGACTTAAATAGTATAGTGTGAGAGTATTTCAGCAGAAAGTTGATAGCTAGATGTACTCTGTTGTAGTTACTTTATGTTTCTGCTGTTTGAGGAGGCCTAAATGTAGCAGTATGGTCAGGATATCTAGCTGCTTTACATTTTACTTTTATGTACTGTAGGAAAACCATTTGAGAGAGCCTGCTGAACTGCTCATTTATATTATAAATTATTTATAAATATTTATATGAGCAGCCACATATCCATTATATTGAGGCTTGTGTATAGCTGCTTACCCTGGTATATGTCTTTCCCTTGTAATCAGTGCTAGTGTATCTGTGCCGTTTCACTTCACCAAAAAATTTGCGAAAATGTGAAAAATTTGCGAAACACATTGAAGTCAATGGGCCTCAAAATAATTTTGACACGCGACAATTAATGCGAGTTACTATTAAGACGCGAGACAATTTTATTTATGTTGCGGCGGAATTTTTGTCAGCGAATTTTCACTGCAGTGTCACAAATTTATTTGCTGGTGGCAAAATCTGGAAATTTGCTGCAAATTTATATTGAATATGGGTTTCCTTTAAAGAGAAAATAAACCATAATTGTATGTAGGGTTTATCGTCCACTAATGATGTCTAATTGCCACATTCTAATTCCAGCAGAGGCAAAGTACTGACCCCCCTGAAATGTTTTAACTTCACGTTTAACCAGGTACTAGATAGATTATCAACTACTTCACCCTTTTACTATGGAAAGACAACCAAGAAAATGTATCAACTCCTTCATAGCCATAACTTAATTGATACCTGGATAAAGGCTAGGAGTTATTATACTTTCTACTCATTCATTCAGAACAGCTACTCCAGAATCGATTTTATTTTAATTAAATCTTTCAAACTCCTGAAGTGCCTGATCATGACCTTGTGATGTCAGTGTTAGACTTGTATATGCCCTCTAATATACATCCTAACTGGAAATTAAATGAACGCCTTTTGGTAGACCCCAAGTGCATTAAATTTGTCATACAAAAATCAAGAAATTATTTTAAACCAAAAACATCACCAGCTTGGGTATGGGTAGTGTACAAAATTGTTATTAGGGGTGTTTAATAAAATATGCTTCTAAAAAGAAAAAGGAGGGAATGCAGAAGCAGTAGCTACTTTGAGAATCTACTTTGAGAATCCAAACTCTCTACCATAGAACAAACAGATCATATTCCACAACAGGTAAGAGAAAAGGGAAAGACAGAAATTAAATATGTGCCAAACTGTAAAAGCAGAATAGGCAATCTATAGAATTAACCACATATTTTACCAGTATGCCAAAAATCTGATACAATATTAGCTAACTTGCTAGAATCTAGTAAGCATCACAGTCCAGTCTACAAGATAAAATTATCACTAAAATAGATCATCTAGTCCCACAGTTGCATAAGCTTTACCAACATATCACGGAATCCCCTCCCTCCTGAAATGAATGAAGCCAGAATATCATCCCAAAACCCAACAGAGGTCCACTCTTTCCAAAGAACTATAGGCCAAAATCACTGCTTAACATTGATGAAAATGTTAGCGACAATACTGCCATCCCAATTGAATAAAATCGAAACCACAAAAATCCATAAAGATCAAATTGGATTTATCCAAACAACCCTTAATTTGATAGAACATACAAATAAATCTTTTTGCCTTTTTGCACTTGATATCAAGCTGTTGATAAACTTAAAACGTAATTGGCAGTACTTGAATACTATTATGGAATTAACTGGACTGGGCTACAATTGTATTAATACACGTAACTATTATTTACCTAAAGCCCAGCTTAATCTCCCCTTTATAAACTTCATTCCACATTTCACATCTAATTTGTTACATGGCAAGGGTGCCCACTTTCACCAACCCTATTCACTTTGTCCATGATGCTGTTAGCAAGAGCCATCAGATAACATAGATATTGTAACGATCGCCGCCCGGAGCAGGCCCAGGAGCTCCGGGCAGCGCCTCCTCTCCTGCCGGCGTCGCTCCCAAAATGGCGGCGCCCATGGCCGCCACGTGGGTAAGCGGCGCCGGCGCGATGACGTCAGTGCGCCGACGTCGGCGCAAGGACGTCAATGACGTCACAAAGGCGCCAAATTTGAATAAAAAGCCATTTTAGACGCCAGAATGGCGCCCAAGTATAGGAAATCTTCCCCAAGTATTTCCTGGGTTCCCTGTGTACTGTTATTACTATCCTGCTCCTGATTATTATCTTTGACCCTTGCCTGGACTTTGGACTTTTGCCTTTATCTGCCTGCCCCTGAACTCTTGCCTGGATTCTGACTATTCTTTGGTTTAACCCTTTGGACACCGCGAACTTGCACCCACAAGAGGGCTTCCTCCTTGATCCCGACTACCTCCCTGGAGGGAGCTCCCGGCTCCCTGACATTATACTTGGGCCATGGATCCTACTGAGGAAGCTACGCCTGATGTTGGACGAGCGCTCCGCGGACTGGCATCCCGCATGGAGGATTATGAAGCCCAGCAGTACCGCATTGGACAGGCACTTGATACCCTCCTCTCTCGGATGCCGCCAGCACCCCCTGCTCCCCAAGCTGCGATAAATCCTTCCTTGGCGGCCACGTCGTCCACCACAGGTTCCTCGTCAAGTGAGCCTCGCATTCCGCCTCCGCCTCGCTTCAGTGGGGACCCACAAGCCTGCAGAGGTTTCGCTACACAGTGCCAGATCCAGTTCGAGTTCCAACCCTCGCACTTCCCCAATGAACGTTCCAAGGTGGGGTATGTGATGTCTCGTTTGGTGGGCAAACCGCTTGAGTGGGCAACATCTCTTTGGGAGAAGAATTCTCCGCTGACTTTTGATGCCAAGGCCTTTCTTCAAGCATTTCGTACTGTGTTTGATGCCCCGGGTCGGGTCACTAATGCTCCTTCTCGTCTCCTGCAACTCCGGCAAGGAAACCGCAGTGTCAATGAATATGCTATTGACTTTAGAACTTTGATGGCTGAGACTTCCTGGAACGACGATGCCTATAAGGCCGTATTCTATCAAGGTCTGTCTATTCGCATTAAAGATGATCTTGTCTCCAGGGAGTTCCCTGACCTGCTGGAGGATCTGATCGCACTTTCTATTAAGGTGGACACTCGGCTCAGAGAGCATCAAATAGAGAGGGAGCGCTGTAAAAAATTTCAGCCTTTGCTGGCACCTCGCTTCCAGAGACCCCTTCTGCATACTCCTGTTACTCAAGCCTCCCCTTCTCCTCCTCCGGAACCAATGCAAGTTGGAAGGGCTCGTCTATCCGAACAAGAAAGACTCCGTAGACGAATGGCTGGCTTATGTCTGTATTGTGGCGGACAGTCTCATTTTGCGAACTCTTGTCCAGTGAAGCCCACGAGTTCTGTTCCCCGAGGTATATCTAGGGTAACTCATGTAGGGGGCATTACTCCAAAGTCTCAAGAGAACACTCACAGGTTTCTCCTTCCATTACAGATTCGCCTAGGCTCTAAGACTATCGTTGGCTCTGCTTTCATTGACTCTGGAGCTGCTGGGAACTTCATGGACGCTCAATTCGCCAAACACATGGAAGTTCTCTGGAGTTGTCTACTCCTCTCCGTGTCATTGCCATTGACAACAGACCCCTGGAGGCTGAATTTATCTCCATGACGACTGGGGAATTGCCTGTGCAGGTTGGGACGCTGCATAAAGAAAGACTTTCGTTCCTAATTATTTCCTGCCCATCAGTTCCAGTTGTTTTGGGTCTTCCTTGGCTGCGCCTGCATAATCCCTCCATTGATTGGACCGCAGGACAGATTTCCCGTTGGAGCCCATTTTGCCAGCAGCACTGTCTTCCTGCTGAACCCCTCCAGAGGGTGAATATCTCTTTGTCGGATCTGAAGTCTCTATCCCCCTTCTACAAGGAATTCGCTGATGTATTCTGTAAGAAGTCTGCAGAATTCCTTCCTCCACATCGACAATACAATTGTCCTGTCGATCTCCTGCCTGGAACCATGCCCCCTAGAGGTCGTACTTATCCTCTCTCTCCAGCGGAGACCACTGCCATGAAGCAGTATATCCAAGAGAATCTCCAGCGGGGGTTTATTCGCCCTTCCACTTCTCCTGCTGGGGCTGGATTCTTCTTCGTGGAAAAGAAGGATGGAGGCCTACGTCCTTGCATCGACTACCGGGGTCTCAATAAGATTACCGTTAAGAACCGGTACCCCTTGCCCTTGATTGCCAAACTCTTTGACCAACTGAAGGGGGCTAAAATCTTCACTAAGTTGGATCTCCGTGGGGCGTATAACCTTATCCGCATCCGGGAGGGTGACGAATGGAAGACAGCATTCAACACTCGGGACGGGCACTATGAGTACCTCGTAATGCCCTTTGGTCTCTGCAATGCTCCCGCTGTCTTTAAAGAATTCGTGAACGACATTTTCCGGGATCTCTTGGGAAAGTTTGTGGTCGTGTACCTTGATGACATCCTGATTTTCTCCAAGGACCTTACAAGCCATCGTTCCCAGGTGAAGGAAGTACTCTCTCGTTTGAGGAAGAACGCTCTCTTTGCCAAACTGGAGAAATGTGTGTTTGAAGTGTCCAAGATCCCTTTTCTGGGCTATATCATCTCCCCAGAGGGTTTCGAGATGGATCCTGTGAAAGTGTCAGCTATCCAAGAGTGGCCCCTACCACTGAGCACTAAGGCAATCCAGAGATTCATTGGTTTTGCCAATTACTACCGGCAATTCATTAAGGGATTCTCTTCTCGTATTGCTCCTATCCTGGCCCTCATCTGAAAAGGGGGTAAACCCAGCTCATGGCCTCCGCCTGCTATAGAAGCCTTTCAATCCTTGAAGGATGCCTTCACTTCTGCTTCGGTTCTCCGCCATCCTGATCCGGAGTTACCTTTCTTCATCGAGGTAGATGCTTCTGAAGTTGGAGCTGGAGCTATCCTGTCCCAAAGACACCCCTCTGATGGGAAGCTGCACCCATGTGTGTATTTCTCTAAGAAGTTTTCTCCTGCAGAACAAAATTATGATGTAGGAAATCGAGAACTCCTGGCTGTTAAGCTTGCCTTAGAAGAGTGGCGTCACCTCCTTGAAGGTTCGTTGATCCCAGTCACGATCTACACGGATCATAAGAATCTTGAGTTCATTCAATCTCTCAAGAGGCTGAATCCCAGACAAGCAAGGTGGTCTCTTTTCTTCTCTCGATTTAACTTTGTCTTGACTTTTCGCCCTGGCTCCAAGAATCGGAAAGCCGATGCTCTGTCTCGAAGTTTCACTCCGGTGGATCGTACTCATGAGAGATTAGAGCCTATTATTCCTCCTGTCAAGATCATCGCTTCATTGTATCCTCAGTTTGCTGATCAAATCCTGGTTGGTCAATCTTCTGCCCCTCCTGATACCCCCATTGGAATGGCATTCGTGCCTCCTGAACTTCGTCTATCCTGCAACAGACTCATAGCTCCAAGCAGGCAGGACATCCTGGTCCTGCTAGGACTCTTGAACTTTTACGACGTCTAGTCTGGTGGCCGACTATTTGTTAAGATGTCAAAGACTTTGTTGCTGCTTGTACCATTTGTGCCACTTCCAAGTCTAGCCATTCTCGCCCTAGCGGGTTACTACAGCCTTTGCCTGTTCCCTCTCGTCCTTGGACGCATTTGGCAATGGATTTCATTGTTGAACTTCCTCCCTCCAGTGGGAATACCGTGATCTGGGTGGTCATTGATCGCTTCAGCAAGATGGCCCACTTCATCCCTCTACGGAAGCTTCCATCTACAGTGGAGTTGTCACAATTGTTCATCCAGTTCATTTTTCGCCTGCATGGCTTCCCGGCCGAGATCGTTTCTGACAGAGGGTCCCAACTCACTGCAAAGTTCTGGCGTTCCCTGTGCAAAGATCTGGGTATTAATCTTCATTTCTCCTCAGCTTACCATCCCCAGACGAATGGAGTGGCTGAGCGAGTGAACCAAGCCTTGGAACAGTTTTTGAGAAACCACGTTTCCCTTTGTCAAGATGATTGGTCTGATCTCCTCCCGTGGGCGGAATTTGCTCATAACAATGCCTGCCACACTTCCACTGGAAGGTCCCCATTTATGTCGGTGTATGGTCAACATCCTCAAGCCTTCCCACAAGACTTTGTGTTGTCCGATGTTCTGGCCGCTGATGACCATACAGCCCACATGTCTGCTATTTGGGCCGCAACCAAGTCCAACCTGGAGAAGAGTGCTCTGGTTCATAAGACGTTTGCAGATCGTAGACGTAGACCCTCTCCTCCCTACAAGGTCGGTGATAAAGTCTGGTTGTCTTCCAGGAACATTCGATTGAAGGTACCATATCCTAAGTTGGGTCCGAGGTTCGTGGGTCCTTTTTCCATCCTGGAGGTGATCAATCCC
This sequence comes from Xenopus petersii, assembly GCA_038501925.1. Taxonomy (NCBI): domain Eukaryota; kingdom Metazoa; phylum Chordata; class Amphibia; order Anura; family Pipidae; genus Xenopus; species Xenopus petersii. Next base: position 165,739,940 of record CM076673.1, read on the forward strand.
GTGGCTGTCAGACTTCAGCTTCCCCCTGAGATGCGAATTCCCAACGTGTTTCATGTCTCCTTGTTGAAACCCGCCACCTCCAACCGCTTTTCCGTTGTCCAGCCTCCTCCTCCTACCATCTCTGTGGATGGCCAACAAGAATATGAGGTGGAAAAGATCCTTGACTCCAGGATCTCCAGGGGCTCTCTTCAGTACCTCATCAAGTGGAAGGGCTTTGGCCCTGAAGAATGCTCTTGGGAAGGATGCTCTGATGTCCATGCTCCTCGTCTGGTGAGGGAGTTCCATTCCAAATTTCCCCAGAAGCCAAGTCCTGGTGGTCCGGAGGCCCCCCGTGAGGGGGGGGGGTACTGTAACGATTGCCGCCCGGAGCAGGCCCAGGAGCTCCGGGCGGCGCGTCCTCTCCTGCCGGCGTCGCTCCCAAAATGGCGGCGCCCATGGCCGCCACGTGGGTAAGCGGCGCCGGCGCGATGACGTCAGTGTGCCGACGTCGGCGCAAGGACGTCAATGACGTCACAAAGGCGCCAAATTTGAATAAAAAGCCATTTTAGACGCCAGAATGGCGCCCAAGTATAGGAAATCTTCCCCAAGTATTTCCTGGGTTCCCTGTGTGCTGTTATTACTATCCTGCTCCTGATAATTATCTTTGACCCTTGCCTGGACTTTGGACTTTTGCCTTTATCTGCCTGCCCCTGAACTCTTGCCTGGATTCTGACTATTCTTTGGATTAACCCTTTGGACACCGCGAACTTGCACCCACAAGAGGGCTTCCTCCTTGATCCCGACTACCTCCCTGGAGGGAGCTCCCGGCTCCCTGACAGATATATGGGGTTTTATAATAAAGGGATAAGAGTATAAACTCCCTATTTGCTGATGACTTACTGGTGCACCTGACAAATCCTTGCAAAAATTTCAGGCCTGATCATTAACCTGATGGATACGTGTTATCCAGAAAGTTCTAAATTATAGGAAGGCCATCTTCCATAGACATTTTAATCAAAACACGGAAAGAAATCACCAGCAGTCGGTCTAACCCATGATGTGGCGTTGACCAGTTGCTAGAAACACCCTTTTGCCAGCACCCAAAATCTGGAGTTGACCAGCTGCTATAAAAAAAGCCAATATAGGTATTTGTGCACAAAAAGAAGGGGAAAGATTACCAGCACATGGGTTTCCTTTAAAAAGAATTATTCCAAAAAATTAGTTGTTAGTATCACACTTTGGCCAAAATATGCAAGATTGATTGATAAGATGCAGTTTGAATGCTCTAATTCTTATGCTTACAAGTATGCCCCTTGGGATGGATTATTCTGCTGTTTAAAGGAGAAGGAAAGGTACCAAAGCAGTTTATTGTCAGTAGATTAGCCACAATAGTGCAAGCTACAACACTATTTATTCTGTAGAATGTTTTACCATACCTGAGTAAACAGCTCTAGAACCTCTCTGTTTATTTAGGATAGCCATATTCACTTGGTGTGACATCACTTCCTGCCTGAGTCTCTTCCTGCTCAGTCATAGCTCTGGGCTCAGATTACAGCAGGGTGGGGAGGAGGGAGGGGGAGAGGAGCAAACTGAGCATGCTCAAGCCCTGCCCTGGAGGTTTAAGATGAAAACAGGAAGTCTGATACAGAAGCCCATGTGTACACAACTGAAGGACAGAAATGCAGTGTTTCTTTTGACAAGGAACTCAGGGAAGCATTACTTTGAGGGTTTACTGGTGTATTTATATAGACCTTTCATATAAAGCTTACTTAATGTTAGCCTTTCCTTCTCCTTTAAGGCTTTTTCACACTACCTGTTCAGGAGCTCCTATTTCGGATCCTACTGCTGAGATCAGCATGACACACAATACCAAACAATAACTGAGATGAGATGTATGTACTGTATAAGCCTGGTATCAATTTCCTAAATATTATATTTCTACCTTCATTTTGAGTGTAGGATGATCCTAATTCATGGGTATTGTGTGATTGTGAAGGAAGGAAAACAAGCTGAAAGCTCCACTAGGGCTGTGAATAAAGTGTCTGTAAATAAAATAATAATAGAGCAAATATATTTTGTATGGAATCTTGTGAAAACTGTAGATTATTTTTGGGAATCCCCATGTGACAGGTAGAATTATTTGTCTCTTTTTCTCATTATATTTAGGTGATTTGGGAAGTGAAGTACAAGGCCCAACACATTTTTAATTCTTTTACTACTCACTTCATTTGAATCTCACAGGTTGCTGGGAACACCTGTTTCAGACTGGTGCCACAAGATTGATACTATTGAAAACATATATTTACATCTCCTTTATGAAAATAAGGAAGAATCTGCTCCACGTGTAAAAGGTCTGACTATGCTACAAACAATGCCTAAAGGAACAGGTAGGATTTAATGGAAATAGCCTGCTGAACTCTGTTTATCACTCACATGATCGTCTATTAATGGAGCTACAGGTACCATCAGCAAAATCATTTTAGGGCCCCCCTAAGGTCAAGACACTGCATTGGGCTCCTAAACCTCCTGGGCCAACAACAGTTGCAGAAACATTCCACCTATAGTTGTGTCTCTAATGACCAATGTGCCGTATCTGTTAGATATAATATAAATGAGGCTACTGACATATTGTAATAGGTATAAATCATTGTAAAAATGTGTATTCAAATAGAATAATGGAAATGATTTTCATATTCTAGTCTCATTCGTATATTCATAGCCAACAAAGAAGGGATTTTAGCTGCAGAAATTCTAGCAGAAATAGGCTGGCTCTTTCTGTCAGTGGATAATTACACAAACTGCTCTCTAGCTTGCAGTGGAGGTACAATAAAAAAAATAAAAGCTCTCAAATTAAGGATAAAATTTGGTGTTTCTCTGCGTGGGTGTCTCTGCTGCCTGCGGATTTTTAATTTTCTCATATGAAGGATTTCCCTTGTTATGAGTCCTGGCGGAATAGTGGATTGCTGTTCCAAACTACATAAGGTACACAAAAAGGAAATACCTTTTGTCTCTGAAAATGCCCTTCAGTGCTGGCAAAGAAATGTCACACATTAGCAGGTGTTTCTGACAAGTGAAGCAGCTATTCAGCCCTTTCTCTTCTTCTTCTTTTTAAATTCCCTGCAGTTTACTGTTCATAAGAGCTGTCAGCTATGAAGAATACAATGCCCTTGTTCTGTTAGATGATCCTGTTGCTGAAATGCAAAGGCCAAAATATATTGTTCAACTGTGTGTCTTTTAACAGTGGTATAGACCCTGGAGGATTGTAGTAACTGTATTTCAATGTTGTGCTATAATTCTCCTCTTTTTTGCTGCCAGGTATTTATCATTCTTAAAACATATTTACAGTGCTGTAATATGACATTTATGGCGGTTCGATGGAATCATAGAGCAGAGATTAGATTCTCAGGGCTGTTTCGCGAATCATTATACACTATTAAAAAAAATTTGGGTTAACTGAAAACAAATAGGCATGGCTTTTGACATTGTTTAATACAGTAGTTCATTGATGAATGTATGAAAAACGTTCTGTATGTTAATATATGAAGTGAAATTTTGTTGGGGCTATAAATAGGGATGCATCGAATCCACTTTTTTGGATTCAGCCGAACCCCCGAATCCTTCACGAAAGATTTGGCCGAATACCGAACCGAATCCTAATTTGCATATGCAAATTAGGGGTGGGAAGGGGAAAACATTTTTTACTTCCTTGTTTTCTGGGCCGAATCCTGGCCGAATCCCGAACCGAATCTTGGATTCGGTGCATCCCTAGCTATAAAAAAAAATGCAATTAGCAGTTGGCTGGAAGAAATACTGTAATGGTGTAGTGTTGAAACACTGAATTTATGTTTAATGTGGCACGGCTTGAAATAAATATGAAGTAATACCATTAAATGCATGTATCTGTGTAAATCAGCATACCAGAGAGAGTGGCACCTCTGAAAAAAATGTTCTTCTACATCCAAAGCAAAGAAAAATCTTCTGCAGCTTCATATGAAATGATTATTGTTATATAACACTTCGGATTTCTGTTTTTTTCATATTTTTTTTCCTCTAAAAGATCAAAGTATTTTTTTTGTATTTGTCTAAAACTCTAAAAATGCAAGATGTATTAAGTATACAAACCCAGAAAAGCTCTTATACAAAACTGCCCCAAGTAAAAGCCATTGTGGTCCTATAGTCAGTGGGAGTAGTAACATTGATCTTATTGGACCTTTTTCAATTAATTCAGATTTTTAGAGAGTTTTCTGGGGGGGGGGTTGGGATTATTCAGAGCATCATTCAGCATTTTTCTCTGTTCATACTTTTTATTTTGGGGTCTTTTAATCACTTTCATAGCATTCGTGGTTTTAGAAAAATAGAGTTTAGTCATGGTTTCAAAAACCTCTAAAACCACTAAAATGTAACCGTAATACCAAAGAAATTGTAATGGAACCATAATGTACTACCACACTTCACTGGTAAAACTGGAGTGTTTTCTTCAGAAACTCTGCTATAGTTTATATAAACAAGCTGCTGTGTAGCCATGGGGGCAGCCATTCAAGCCGGAAAAAAGAAGAAAATGGGATTCTTCAGAACTTATCTGTTATCTATTTTGTATCCTGTGCTTAAATGGCTTGCCCCATGGCTACAAGGCAGCTTGTTTATATAAACCATATTTAAACCATATTTGTATTTCTAAAGCAAAACAGATCAGTTTTACTAGTGTAAACAGTACATTCTATTCTCAATCCTTTGAAAAACACTTTAATTTTTTTGGTGTTACTGTTCCTTTAATAAATAGGCCTCTTAGAATGTTGAATTGAATTTCATGGATATCGATTTTTTGCCAGTCCATATACATATATTGAAACTCCTTATTTGCCAGTGTCCTGCTAGGCTCCCTATGCCTCCTTTCATCCCCAGTTGTTGCAAGGTCTGCTTCATCCTACCCCAATTTCAAAAGGTCTTTCATCCTTCCCAGCTAAAGTAAGTTATATCATCACTAGGAACCCTTATACACTCAAGTTTCACTCTATATGTATATGTATGTGACCTCTTAGTATCTTTCCTCAGGTGCCCCTGTAAATAGACCTACAGTATATGCATATATCATGCTTAAAAGGCATTCTTTAAGAATATACCAATGACTGTGGATGTGGCCACTCTAACCCACTGTGGAATGACATGTGCTACCTGCCTAAATACCTCTCTGGCTGGACAGAGGTAATTTGCTCCCACGTGGCAGGCACACAAACAACACCTGTATCTGTACAGGGACACATGCTGGATTGTTTCTCTCTCCACCCTCCCTTGGGCATACCCCCTGGGAAATCACTCAGATGGGCAGGCTCATCCAGAGCTGGGAGAGGCATCCACAGCAATAAAATCCATTCAACGAATCACTTACAGCTTGCTTTATCCTCATGGCATAGCTCCCAGCATTCTCCATAGTGCAAGCACATAAAGTCCTCCTCTGCTGAACTACAGCACCCAGCACTCTCCATAGTGTGAGCACATAAAAAGTCCATCCAAGCTCTAAACCTGCACGGTTGAGCTTACCATGCTTTGGAGTACCTTACTCCAGGCCTGCAGGGCTATCAAACTCCTTTTTTAAGCCCCACATCTGGCAGCACTTTTTAATCACTCTGTCCTCAATGAAGTAGAAAGCAGCAATAACTGTGAGCACATGGCTCTGCCTATATCAAATCAGTTATGCGGCAGCGACACCTTGTGACACCCTTCGGTATCTGCCAGACAAACTGCACAGGGACAAGGGCTCCCTTCACTCTAGGTTCAACCTGTAGCTGGACAGGCAGGGGATTTTCCACCATATGGGGAATTTACCCTACGGAGCCCTACATTCTCCCCCCAGTTAAACCATGTCAACCCAACAATGGTTATATACACACACACAGCACCAAATACATCACTCTTCTGGTAGTCTCTCCAGAGAACTACCTGGTACAATGGTTGCTGAAATAAAACATGCAATCAAACATTTAACTCTTCCCAGTATGCATCTCAGCAGTGCCTCTAAATGTAACCCCTTTTTGGCCACCCCCCTCTGCCAAAGGTTATACATCATAAATGTCTTACCCTTTACAGGTCCTGAGTCCCCTTTGCTAAGTGAAAGGGTACTGGGAATTATATCTTTTGGCAGTGCCTGCACCTAATGGGATCCAGGAATACACCTCCGGGTGACTCCATTAGGAAACAATAAGCAAACACACCAAGTGATGTATAACAAATATAAACTTTATATATAAGCAGGAAATGAATAAAGTAAATATGCATTCACATATTAATGATCCACTACCCTGGGGATATTTGCAGTCCTACCCTGGCATCTCCTTGCCAGTCAAAGTCCCACTCTCCACTCCTAGTGTACAAAGAGTCTCGGTCCCTTTTCCCCAAGGAGCTTTTAACTTTTCCAAGGTAGCACTACCTGCCCAAATACCTCTCCAGCTGGACAGAGGTAGTTGCTCCCATGTAGCAGGCACATAAACAACGCCTGTATCTGTACAGGGACACATGCTGGATCCTTTCTTTTTCTGCCCTCCCTGGGGCATAACTCAACCAGGGACTTACACAGATGGGTAGGCTCATCCATATCTGGAACTGGTATCCACAGTGATGAAATCCATTCAGCGAAGCACACGCAGCTTGCTTTATCCTCATGGTATAGCTCAAAGCACTCTCCGTAGTGCGAGCACGCACTCCTCTGCTGAACTATAGCTCACATCACTCTACATAGTGCGAGAACATAAAAAGTTCATCCAAGCTCTAGACCTGCATAGTTGAGCTTACCAGGCTTTGGAGTACCTTGGTCCAGGCCCGCAGGGCTATCAAACTCCTTTTTAAGCCCCTAGATCTGGCAGCACTTCTTAATCACTCTGTCCTAATGGAAAAGCAGCAATGGCTGTGAGCACATGGCTCTGCCTATATCAAATCAGTTGTGCAGCAGCGACACCTTGTGACACCCTCCGGTATTTGCCAGACACACTGCACAAGGACAAAGGCTCCTGCCCCTCCCAAGACGCTAGGTTCAACATGTAGCTGGACAGGCAGGGGATTTCCCACCATGTGGCTTCAGACCGTAGGGGAATTAACCCTATGGATCCCTACACTTGAAAAAACAAATATTCATGTAAATTGCAAAAGCAATTTTACATTCATTTGTTTGAAGATTTTGCAATTCCTTCAAAAATTAGTACAATTTTCCCAAGGATTCACATCTCTCATTTGCTCTGCAAATTTGAAATGAATTACATTTTCCATAGCTACTTAGTGGAATCAAGATTTACTGTGAGATACTTAATTATTAGAAATGACTGGCAAGGATTGACCACACTGCTCTGCTTTAATAAAATTAGGAAAACAAATAGAGATACTTTCCTGATTGCCATGTGTGGAATATTTCTTCACTTCCCTCCCACTTATAGTTTCACAATATATCTAAATTCACAAGATGTATTTCCAGTCATCTCAGTGTGGAAAAATGAGTGAGACTGGCGGGTAGGAGCCTATGTGCTTTGTAACACTGTGTTCCCATGTTTGGTGTTGGAGGAAATACATAACTGTGCTTGGTTGAATGAGCAACTTGAACAGATGAACAACCCTGGGCAATTTTCCCTCCTGTTGTCCATTGCACCTTGGAAACCCCACTAATTCCTGCAAGAGAAACACCCTTATATCGGGTTCCATTCTTTTCTCGTGCTTAGTAGGGATGTAGCGAACGTCGGAAAAAAAGTTCGCGAACATATTCGCGAACTTGCGCAAAAATGCGAGCGGTTCGCGAACGGTTCGCGAACCCCATAGACTTCAATGGGAAGGCGAACTTTAACATCTAAAAAAGACATTTCTGGCCAGAAAAATGATTTTAAAGTTGTTTAAAGGGTGCAACGACCTGGACAGTGGCATGCCAGAGGGGGATAAAGGGCAAAAATGTATCTGAAAAATCTGCCTGTGTGTGCTTGGAAGAGATAGTGTAGGGGGAGAGCTGTTAGTGATTTCAGGGACAGATGATAGTAAGTTTGCTGGCTAGTAATCTGCTTGATACTGCTCTGTATTGGAGGGACAGAAGTCTGCAGGGATTTGAGGGACATTTTAGCTTAGGTAGCTTTGCTGGCTAGTAATCTACTGTTCTCTTTAAACAACTGCCATACGTTGCCCTTGTAGGCATTGTTTGCCCAGTTTTTTTGGACGCAGCCACTGAAGCACAGTTGCCAGAAAAAATATGCCATATAAATGCTGAAAATAGTCATTTTTCGCCATACGTTGACCTTGTAGACATTGTTTGCCCAGTTTTTTTTGGACGCAGCCACTGAAGCACAGTTGCCAGAAAAAATATGCCATATAAATGCTTAAAATAGTAATTTTTCGCCATACGTTGACCTTGTAGACATTGTTTGCCCAGTTTTTTTGGACGCAGCCACTGAAGCACAGTTGCCAGAAAAAATATGCCATATAAATGCTGAAAATAGTCATTTTTTGCCATATACGTTGAGTCAACGTATGGCAAAAAATGACTATTTTCAGCATTTATGTGGCATATTTTTTCTGGCCTCTGTGCTTCAGTGGCTGCGGCCAAAAAAACTGGGCAAACAATGCCTACAAGGTCAACGTCGTTGACCTTGTAGGCATTGTTTGCCCAGTTTTTTTGGCCGCAGCCACTGAAGCACAGAGGCCAGAAAAAATATGCCATATAAATGCTGAAAATAGTCATTTTTTTGGTCGCAGCCACTGAAGCACAGTTGCCAGAAAAATTATGCCATATAAATGCTGAAAATATAAATTTTTTTGGTTGCAGCCACTGAAGCACAGAGGCCAGAAAAATTATGCCATATAAATGCAGAAAATATGCATTTTTTTGGTCGCAGCCACTGAAGCACAGTTGACAGAAAAATTATGCCATATAAATGCTGAAAATATAAATTTTTTTGGTTGCAGCCACTGAAGCACAGAGGCCAGAAAAATTATGCCATATAAATGGAGAAAATATGCATTTTTTTGGTTGCAGCCACTGAAGCACAGAGGCTAGAAAAATTATGCCATATAAATGGAGAAAATATGCATTTTTTTGGTTGCAGCCACTGAAGCACAGAGGCTAGAAAAATTATGCCATATAAATGGACAAAATATGCATTTTTTTGGTTGCAGCCACTGAAGCACAGAGGCCAGAAAAATTATGCCATATAAATGCAGAAAATATGCATTTTTTTGGACGCAGCCACTGAAGCACAGTTGCCAGAAAAAATATGCCATATAAATGCTGAAAATAGTAATTTTTCGCCATACGTTGACCTTGTAGACATTGTTTGCCCCGTTTTTTTGGACGCAGCCACTGAAGCACAGAGGCCAGAAAAAATTAAACCAGTAGGGTTTGCACCCTAGTTTGTAACGGTGGCGGAGGGAGGAGGACGCTAAAGGACAGCTGTGTGTGGAGTCATGAGGCTTGAAGAGAAGGACAGCTGCATAGAAGTCAGAACAAGTCTTCCGGCGTGCAGTAACCCTCCGAGATCCACCCCTCATTCATTTTAATAAAGGTCAGGTAATCGACACTTTTGTGACCTAGGCGAGTTCTCTTCTCAGTTACAATCCCTCCTGCTGCACTGAAGGTCCTTTCTGAGAGCACACTTGAGGCTGGGCAAGACAAGAGGTTCATGGCAAATTGTGACAGCTCTGGCCACAGATCAAGCCTGCGCACCCAGTAGTCCAGGGGTTCATCGCTCCTCAGAGTGTCGATATCTGCAGTTAATGCCAGGTAGTCCGCTACCTGCCGGTCGAGGCGTTCTTTGAGGGTGGATCCAGAAGGGTTGTGGCGCTGCCTTGGACAGAAAAACATTTGCATGTCTGATGTTACAGACCGGCCAAAGGGCTTTGTCCTTGCAGGTGTGCTCGTGGCAGGATTACTGGCACCTCTGCCCCTGGAATGTTGATGAGTTCCTGAAGTGACATCACCCTTAAAAGCATTGTACAACATGTTTTGCAGGCTGGTTTGTAAATGCCGCATCTTTTCGGACTTGTGGTATGTTGGTAACATTTCTGCCACTTTATGCTTGTACCGAGGGTCTAGTAGCGTTGCGACCCAGTACAGGTCCTTCTCCTTAAGCCTCTTGATACGGGGGTCCTTCAACAGGCATGCCAGCATGAAAGACCCCATTCTCACAAGGTTGGATGCAGAGCTATCCATCTCCGCTTCCTCATTATCAAGGACTGCATCATCCACGGTCTCCTCCCCCCAGCCACGTACAAGACCAGGGGTCCCCAAAAGGTCACCACTAGCCCCCTGGGAAGCCTGCTCCTGTTGGTCCTCCTCCTCCTCCTCCACAAAGCCACCTTCCTCCTCTGACTCCACTTCTGGCACCTCTCCCTGCGTTGCAGCAGGTGCCTGGGTTCGTTCTGGTGATTGCGACCATAAATCGTGCGCTTCCAGCTCCTCGTCACGCTGGTCTACAGCCTCATCTGTCACTCGTCGCACGGCACGCTCCAGGAAGAAAGCGAAGGGTATTAGGTCGCTGATGGTGCCTTCGGTGCGACTGACCATATTTGTCACCTCTTCAAAAGGTCGCATGAGCCTGCAGGCATCGCGCATAAGCACCCAGTAACGGGGGAAAAAAATCCCCAGCTCTGCAGATCCAGTCCTACCACCCAGTTCAAAAAGGTACTCGTTGACGGCCCTTTGTTGTTGCAGCAGACGTTCCAACATAAGGAGCGTTGAATTCCAGCGAGTCTGGCTGTCAGAAATCAAACGCCTGACTGGCATGTTGTAGCGCTGCTGAATGTCAGCAAGGCGTGCCATGGCTGTGTAGGAACGTCTGAAATGGGCCGACACCTTTCTGGACTGGGTGAGAACGTCCTGGAATCCTGGGTACTTGGAGACAAAACGTTGGACTATTAAATTTAACACATGTGCCATGCAGGGCACATGTGTTAAATTTCCCAGTCTCAACGCTGCCAACAGATTGCTTCCATTGTCACACACCACTTTTCCGATCTGCAGTTGGTGTGGGGTCAGCCACCGATCGGCCTGTGACTGCAGAGATGACAGGAGTACAGATCCAGTATGGTTTTTGCTTTCCAGGCACGTCATCCCCAAGACAGCGTGACAACGGCGTACCTGGCACGTCGAATAGCCTAGGGGGAGCTGGGGGTGCACAGGTGTGGAGGAGGAGAAGGAGGACCCAGCAGCAGAGTAAGAAGAAGAAGAGGAAGAAGACGAGGTAGAGAGCGATGGAGGAGTAGAGGTGGTGGCAGAACCGCGTGCAATCCGTGGCGGTGACACCAACTCCACTGTTGTTGTTGTTGTTGAGCTACCCATTCCCTGCTTCCCATTCCCAGCCATTACCAAGTTCACCCAGTGGGCAGTGTAGGTGACATACCTGCCCTGACCATGCTTGGAGGACCATGCGTCAGTAGTCATATGGACCTTTGGCCCAACACTAAGTGACAGAGATGCGGTAACTTGGCTCTGCACATGTTGGTACAGGTGTGGTATTCCCTTTTTAGAAAAAAAATTGCGGCTGGGTACCTTCCACTGCGGTGTCCCAATTGCTACAAATTTGCGGAAGGCCTCAGAGTCCACCAGCTGGTATGGTAAAAGCTGGCGGGCTAAGAGTGCAGACAAGCCAGCTGTCAGACGCCGGGCAAGGGGGTGACAGTCAGACATTGGCTTCTTACGCTCAAACATGGCCTTCACAGAAACTTGGCTGGTGGCAGATGACTGGGAATGGGAACAGGTGGTCAAGGTGGAAGGCGGAGTGGAGGGTGGTTCAGATGGGTCAAGGAGAGCAGAGGTAGAGCAGTAAGATGCTGGACCAGAAGGAGTGTGGCTTTTAGTTTGCCTGTTGCCTTTGAGGTGTTGCTCCCAAAGTGCTTTGTGCTTGCCGCTCATGTGCCTTCGCATAGAAGTTGTACCTATGTGGCTGTTGGGCTTACCAAGGCTCAGTTTCTGACTGCACTCATTGCAAATTACAATGCTTTTGTCAGAGGCACACACATTAAAAAAATGCCACACTGCTGACTTTTTGGAAGTCTGCGATCTGGCGGTAACAGTAGAAGTTGGCGGCATTGGCGGCAATGGCGGGTGCGTTGGCCGGCTGAACACAGGTGCCGATACATGTTGTTGCCCTACTGATCCCTGCGGGCTGGCCTCCCTGCTTCTTCTAAGTCTTATTCTCCTACTGCCTCTCTGACTCTCCGTCTCTCCATCTGAACTACCCTCCTCTTGCTCTCTTCTACTAGGCACCCACAAAACATCAATCTCCTCATCATCATTCTCCTCAGATGCATCAATTTCTTCTGACACATCACAGAAGGAAGCAGCAGCGGGGACCTCCTCCTCCTCCTCATCACTCATCATTATGTCCATCTCTGTCGTGTTCTCTGCCAGAATTAAATCTGGTGTAACGTCCTCATCTCCTTCATCTTCTTCTGCCAATAATGGTTGCGCATTACTCAGTTCAAGAAACTCATGGGAAAATAACTCCTCTGACTCCAGTGAAGAAGGGGCACCGGTGGTGGAGGAAGTGTTACGTGGGGTGGCCATAGCAGTGGAGGATGAGGAGGATGTTGTGGTAAAGTTAGAAACGGTAGAGGATGGGGTGTGCTGTGTAAGCCAGTCAACTACCTCTTCAGCATTTTGGGAGTTCAGGGTCATTGGCTTTTTAAAACTGGGCAATTTGCTAGGGCCACAGGATTGCATAGCAGCACGGCCCCTAGCACGGCCTCTGCGTGGCGGCCTGCCTTTGCCTGGCATTATTTTTAAAAAAACAACAACAACAAAAACTCAGTTGGTTTTTCTGGAAACGATAATACACACAGCTAGATGGCAGTTTGAAGAAAACAGTGTGCAAATAATGCCTACAAGATCAACGTATACACTACTACAGCGGTGGATACGGATTACGTAAAATATATGAATGCTGCTTGAAAAAAAGTAACTCAAGTGGTTTTTCTAGAGACGATAATATTATCAATATTTAGACAAAATGTGAACAAGCTCACACAGCTAGATGGCGGTTTGAAGAAAACACTGTGCAAATAATGCCTACAAGGTCAACGTATACACAGCGGTGGATACGGATTACGTAAAATATAAGAATGCTGCTTGAAAAAAAGTCACTCCGGTGTTTTTTCTGGAGACGGTAATATTATGGATATTTAGACAGAATGAGAACACGGTCACACAGCTAGATAGCAGTTGGTTGAATAACACACTGGGCAAAAAATGCCTACAGGGCAAATAATGCCTACAAGGTCAACGTATACACAGCGGTGGATACGGATTACGTAAAATATAAGAATGCTGCTTGAAAAAAAGTCACTCCGGTGTTTTTTCTGGAGACGGTAATATTATGGATATTTAGACAGAATGAGAACACGGTCACACAGCTAGATAGCAGTTGGTTGAATAACACACTGGGCAAAAAATGCCTACAGGGCAAATAATGCCTACAAGGTCAACGTATACACAGCGGTGGATACGGATTACGTAAAATATAAGAATGCTGCTTGAAAAAAAGTCACTCCGGTGTTTTTTCTGGAGACGGTAATATTATGGATATTTAGACAGAATGAGAACACGGTCACACAGCTAGATAGCAGTTGGTTGAATAACACACTGGGCAAAAAATGCCTACAGGGCAAATAATGCCTACAAGGTCAACGTATACACAGCGGTGGATACGGATTACGTAAAATATAAGAATGCTGCTTGAAAAAAAGTCACTCCGGTGTTTTTTCTGGAGACGGTAATATTATGGATATTTAGACAGAATGTGAACACGGTCACACAGCTAGATAGCAGTTGGTTGAATAACACACTGGGCAAAAAATGCCTACAGGGCAAATAATGCCTAAAAGGTCAACTTATACACTACTACAGCGATGGATACGGATTACGTAAAATTTATTATGGCTGCTTGAAAAAAGTCACTCCGGTGTTTTTTCTGGAGACGGTAATATTATGGATATTTAGACAGAATGTGAACACGGGCACACAGCTAGATAGCAGTTGGTTGAATAACACACTGGGCAAAAAATGCCTACAGGGCAAATAATGCCTAAAAGGTCAACTTATACACTACTACAGCGATGGATACGGATTACGTAAAATTTATTATGGCTGCTTGAAAAAAGTCACTCCGGTGTTTTTTCTGGAGACGGTAATATTATGGATATTTAGACAGAATGTGAACACGGGCACACAGCTAGATAGCAGTTGGTTGAATAACACACTGGGCAAAAAATGCCTACAGGGCAAATAATGCCTAAAAGGTCAACTTATACACTACTACAGCGGTAGTAAAATAAAAAAAAGTTAAATAAAAAAAAATTAAAGTTGGTGCTGCTGAACTACTAGGAGCAGCAGATTAGCACACCAGTCCCACTCCCCAACACTGCTAGACTAATAGCACTGGGCTCTTATAGTAGTAGTAGTAGTAGTAGTAGTAGTAAAACAACAAAAAAATAAATAAAAGCAGTCCTTACAAGGACTATTGCTATTGCAGCAGTCAGCAGATGAGATCAGAAGCAGGACAGCTGCCCACTGCAGCTACATACAGAGCACTGCAGTAGAAGGTAGATTACTAGCCAGCAAAGCTACCTAAGCTTAAATGTCCCTCAAACCCCTGCAGACTTCTGTCCCTCCAATAACAGAGCAGTATCAAAACGTTTACTAGCCAGCAAACTTTCAACTGTCCCTGAAATCACTAACAGGCAGCAGCTCTCTCCCTACACTATCTCTTCAGCACACACAGGCAGAGTGAAAAAAAGCTGCAGGGCTTCGGTTTTTATAGGGAAGGGGAGTGGTCCAGGGGAGGGCTTCCTGATTGGCTGCCATGTACCTGCTGGTCTGGGGTGAGAGGGCAAAAAAAAGCGCCAACAATGGCGAACCCAAAATGGCGAACGTCGCGCGACGTTCGCGAACTTCCGGCGAGCGCGAACACCCGATGTTCGCGCGAACAAGTTCGCCGGCGAACAGTTCGCGACATCTCTAGTGCTTAGCCTACACATACTGCATAGAAGGTCGAACAGAGAAAAAAGTTGGTGTTGGAATGCAGAAACAGAAAGAAGGCTAATAGGAAAGCTAGATTTGATTTTGGTGGTGGATTTAGGACAGAAGACACACAACCCTCTAGGCTCAAAATACTTGTATATCTGTGAACCCAACTGAAACTGCCATGGTGTACATCCCTAAGCTAAGGATCAGAGAATGGAATAGTTATTAGCATATCAAAAATACAACTTTATTTGCATTTCTTTAAACAACAGACAATGATGAATGTCACTCATTAATAAGTGTTAATGTCTTAAAGTAATTACTAAACTGTCTGTAGCCCTTAAACATGATGGCCTTTTAAGCTATTCTGATAGATATCAATGCTGCATCTTTTTCAAAAGCCTTTCTAAAGAATTCAGATACAAGAGCACTGTACATTTTATTTGTACAGCTAATATGTCATGAAGCTTTTTATATTTATGTGTTTTCCTTTTATATTGATCTGGTCTGTCAGAAGTATGCTTTATATATAATGTTTTTCATTCATGCTATGGTTCAAGTGAAATGTAAAATATTATTAGTCAGCTAGTCAAAACATTGGGGTACATTTATTCAAGTGTGAATTATCTCTTCATCTAACTTCATCAAAGTTCACACTAATTCACCAGGTGTATTTTCACAACACAACTCATATGTATTAAAAATCATAAGTTTTTCAAGAGAAATCTATGGGCAGATTTATCAAAGGTCGAATTTCAAAATTATGTGATTTTTTAAACTACATTCGAATGTACTCACAACCCGAAAGGGAGGTTATTTATGAAAAAACTCGAAAGTCTAATATTTGATCAATTACGAACAAACCATAATTTGGAATTTACCATTCAAACCTAAATAAATTTGCCCCTCAGTGAATTTTCTTGTGATGTAATTTCTTTGTGAAAATTCACCAGTATATTTTTTCTCATATAATAGTTGCAGATATAACAAATTAGATTTTTAGAAGGCGCACACCCAATTTCAATTTAATAGTGAGGTGCTTGTCCCATGAAGACCGCCCAAGTAGAGTCTCCAAAAAAATCAATCAAAAGATAAATGTAGGGACTGCACACTCAAAATTTAAAAAGGCAAACGTTTATTACATTTCCAAAATTACACTCACATGTTCAGATATGGCCCAGTATTGGCCCTACGCATTTCGACCACAAGAGTGGTCTTCATCGGGGGCAAAATCCATAAGTTATTACAAAAAGGATAAAAAGACCTGCCTAGCTGAATATGTGAGTGTAATTTTGGAAATGTAATAAAATTTTGCATTTTTAAATTTTGAGTGTGCAGTCCCTTCATTTATCTTTTTATACAATAGTTGCAAGACAAATTCTCTAGAGTCTAGACAATTCTTTAGAGAAATTATGTATATAGAAAATTAGCCTGGAAGGGGTAATGTTGTTAATGAGATTTAAAAGTTGCTGCTGTATCTTTATAATGGTATTTCGCCAGCCTCAACCTGGAGAATTTCTCTTGGTGAAAATACCCTCTTGTGCTCTTACTTAATTGGTGTCACCTGGAGAAGAGAAGTCCATTTACACCAATTCAAAGAGAATGTTCACCACTGCAGAGTTAATTCCCCAAAACTTGGTGTATTCTCCTTTTAGCAAATTGGCAATGTTGAGGGGAATCTTCATTTGAAACTACTCCAAATATTTTCACTTTCACCCTTGCGTAAATATGCCCCAATAAATACAAGCTACTATATTTCACCGCATCAATTATACTCCAATTTACTAAAATTCAGATTTCTGATTTTTTTTATGAATCATATTTTTGTTCTCTAAAACTCTAACAATTAAACATTTATTAAGTGTAAAACCACAAAAAAACTCTAATACAAAACTGTACCAAGTAAAAGTAGTCGAGGTCCTGTAGAAGTGAATGGGAGTTGTGCTGGTTTTTTTCAGACTTTTAGAAGTTTGCTGATTTTTTTCAGTAGTAGTTGTCCAAAAAACTCAAAAGTGCATTTTTTTCGATCTTACTTTTTATATAGTCTGAGCTTTCATGGCATTCATGGTTTTAGAGAGTTTAATCATGTTTCAAAAACCACCAAAACTTTTTATAGACTGGGCTGGCAGGACACCAGGAAAAAACCCGGTGGGTCCCCGGCCCTGAAAAAAATATCCAGATATCTTGTTAATCTTTCTCTGATAAATGTATCATTTGCAAACAGTCTACAACAAAAGGTCTTGAATTATGAATCAGTAAGCTTCAGAAAGTCATTCATTTTTACTGACATTGATGGAGATGAAAGAAAGTGCAGAGCAGCTCCATAACCAGGAGGCTTGGGAAGTGTGAATTTCCTGCATTTTGATGAGATAATGAAATAATGATTTTCTCTATCTAAATCATTTCCATTTAATTACAGTCATAAAGACTGTAACACAATGAATGATGACTGTGGATAATGTTAAAGTCAGGGTCTCAAGAGGACAGGAAAAGTTACATGCAAGTAAGCACCCACCCTTTAAAAACACATCACAGTTACCAAGAGAAAAAAAGGGTTATTACCATTTTTTCTAATAATTGTATGTTTATTGTGTTACAAAAAAAGAAAGAGAGTTATAAATGGTTTTATACAGTAATTCAGCAGTACACTCACAGCATTAAAATCTTGGTCTTCCCTCTAACTAGCTGGAGACCTTCTGGAACAAAATAAGTTATCCCCTGTGAAACCAGAAACAATGTGGAATGTTATATGTTTTTATTTGATAAATCCACCTTAAAATTAATTATATGTTCTGCAAGAAATTGCAACCATTAGATTTAGCAACCATTTATAGAGTGTTTAAGTAAGTGACCTAATCAAATATCCTATTTACTTAATATATTCATGCAATACAATATGTCTTTCAGTTTTACATCTCTTACCCTGAACCACCATTTTGTTCTGTATTCCCTTGATTTTGTGCAAGTGGGATGGCTTGTTCGAATCAGAGGAGAACTGTGATGCTATATAAGTATAATACAATTACATTGAAAATGAAGAGTTAAAGTATAAGTACTTCATCAGAGTTCTAATGAAGTGCCAATAGGAAGGGCACGAAACGCGTTAGTTTGTACTACTTACCCACTGCCTGTTGTCACTTATTGAGCCAAAATAAAAGCCGCTTTTCAAAGATATTGTGTAGCGATTACTGTTGTGTAGATTGGGCCAACTCTGATCAGCGATACACAGAGACTGTTTGCAGATTCCGGCCTGGAGTTGCCGGACTATCGCGGGACCCGAGGCCGACACAATACAGCAAGGGTGAGCTCCACTAATCTTTCATTACCCGTCTCTTTACTGTGGGATGCCTTAAATAGAATCTCAGACTTCTTGGGGCCTATTTATAAAAATTCACATTTCTATTTTTTGCCAGAATCAAAAAATACTTTTACTTTTTTTTTTATTTCTCTAAAATTCAAAAAAATATATAGACAGTGTACAAAAACTACGAAAAACTATAATACAAATATCAGAAGAAAAGAACAGTCAATGTGTTATAGAAGTTGATGGGAGCTGCACTGATCCCATCTTTTAGCCATTAATGGGGGAATGTAATAAAAGTCACAAAGAGCAAAACAATTTGCACAAATAAGAATACAAATTTGTATTTCGCAATGTAATATTCTTCCTTAAACTGTTTTTGCATTGCAAATTTTAATTGCACACTGCCCACTTTTAAGAAGTGTTTGAATGTGTCGTAATCTTTTGAGCAAGCATAACGACTTTTTCAGTAAGAATTTTTATTACATTCACTGCGCACCGGTGCAACCTATAAGGGGCACATTTACTGAGCTCGAGTGAAGGGTTAGAAGGAAAAAAACCTTGAATTTCAAAGGTTTTTTTGGCTACTTCGACCATCGAATTGGCTACTTCGACCTTCGACTTCAACTTCGAATCGAACGATTCAAACTAAAAATCGTTCGACTATTCGACCATTCGATAGTCGAAGTACTGTCTCTTTAAGAAAAACTTAGACTACCTACTTCCACCTAAAAATCTACCGAATATCAATGTTAGCCTATGGGGAAGGTCCCCATAAGCTTTCTAAGCTTTTTTTGATCGAAGGAAAATCCTTCAAATCGATCGAAGCATTTGCGGTAATAACGAAGTCAAAGAATTTTACTTTGAGGGTTGAATATCGAGGGTTAATTATTAACCCTCGATATTCGACCAATAGTAAAAGTGCCCCTAAAATTCGGGAAGTCGAAAGTGGTCAATAAATCTATATTAAATTTGCACAAAGGCATAACTTTTTCACATTGCAAATAATTTTTCTGTTACGGACTTATTATATTATATTATATTATATTATATTATTATATTATATTATATTATTATTATATTTCTCGATAAGACTTTAAGAGGTTTTCTTTTTCACTAGAATTTGCCCTAAAAAACTTTTAAAAGTTTTCCTAATTTTTTTGTGGCTCATTCAACCTTTTTGATAATTTGTGCTTTTTAAGGCATTCGTGATATGATGAGAAATAGAGTTTAATCATAAACCACTACAATTCGAATGTTGATAAATGGCCCTCTTTGTGTTTATCTACTAATCACAGCATTAAGATTTTGTAATCAAATTTGTATTCATACCAAACATGATGTGAGGGGTGTTCCGATGACAGGAAGCACAGATTAAAAGTGCTGGTGTGAGATGAAGTAAATATGAAATGAATATTAAATTTTGTTATACAGCCATAAATTCCAAATTACTGCCACACTAATGTATATCAAGTTAAAAACAAAAGGAACACCAAGAGCCCCAATAGTGTAATATGTATTGGTAAGGGATAATGAAATAAGAGTAGATAACATATACTCACAAACCAAGGTTACCAATAGGCAACCACTGTAAAGGCAGGTGGGGAGATTGTCCTGACCTCACTCAGGATTAAGAAGACGCTCTCTGTAGATAGAAACGGTGTATCAACCCTACACCCAGGGTGGACTTAGTATTGTATAAAAAGAACAGAGGTGCCAAAAGAATAAAAGGATATAAACGAGTTTAAAAACCAAAACTTGGTAATCAGAGGAGGCAGTAGTGGACTTACCTCCTCCAAGCAGACACAAAACGACTGTAATTAAGCAGTCAAAATTTATTAACGAACTCCAATCAGTGAGTTCGTTAATAAATTTTGACTGCTTAATTACAGTCGTTTTGTGTCTGCTTGGAGGAGGTAAGTCCACTACTGCCTCCTCTGATTACCAAGTTTTGGTTTTTAAACTCGTTTATATCCTTTTATTCTTTTGGCGCCTCTGTTCTTTTTATACAATATCAAGTTACAAGACTCTCAAAGGCCATAAGGAGTCTTTGTCATGAGCAGTAATATCATTTCTGCATGGGGCTCATCAATTTATGTTAGGCATGAATCCATCAATTTGTTGACTTGCTCTACATGACACAAAGTTGTTTGGCGCCTACAATTTATGTGGAGGTCAAAGCCCAGGAGGTTAAAGCTTTAGACTAAGGTTTACAATAATAAAACACATTTTACAGAGAAAGAGAGAGAGAGAGAGAGAGAGAGAGAGAGAGAGAGAGAGATGATATGATAGATGATAGATAGATAGATAGATAGATAGATAGATAGATAGATAGATAGATAGATAGATAGATAGATTTTCCTTCAATCAGAAAATTGTTAGAAAACCTATGGGGACCTTCCCCATAGGCTAACATTAATGTTCGGTAGGTTTTACCTGGCGAAGTAGGGGGTCGAAGTTTTTTTTAAAGAGACAGTACTTCGATTCAAAGTCGTAGTCGAAGGTCAAAGTAGCCAATTCGATGGTCGAAGTAGCCAAAAAAAACGTTCGAAATTCGAAGTATTTTTTAATCTATTCATTCAATTGAGCTAAGTAAATGCTCAATGTTAGGTAATGTTAGGAATGATGTACTGAACTGTAGCCTTGTGTTGCATATTTCTCTTTCTCCAAGAATTCAGTCCAATTCAGCATTGTAAGTAGCACTTCCATTATACTTAAATATATTTTGTATTAGCCTTAAGAGTGCTTCCACCACCCCCCTAGATTTTTGTTTTATTCATTGAGTAGACATGATATATCATTGTATTACATGTTTTTAAAAATCAATAAAAATATTGCTAAAAAAAATAGAGGAGCAGCAACCGTAAAGGGTTGGTTCAACCTTTAAAGCTTAGTATGTAATAGAATGGCTGATTCTAAGCAACTTTTTAATTGGTCTTCATTATTTCTATTCAATATTTTTTTAAATGTTTGCCTTCTTCGTTTTTGAAAATTTTTGCCTTCTTCTTTCCATTAAATTAAATATTTCCAGATTTCAATGAGGGTTACTGACCCAAACTAAAAAACAAATTCTTTGTAAGGCTAGACATTTTTTGTTTTTGCTACTTTTTATTACTCATCTTTCTATTCAGGCCAGTCTCTTCTTCAAATCAATGCATGGTTGCTAGGTTAATTTGGACCGTGGCAACCAGATTGCTGAAATTGTACGCAGGAGCTGCTAACTAAAAAGCTAAATAACTCCAAAACCACAAGTAATAAAAAATGAAAACCATCTGCAAAGTGTCTCAGTATATTACTCTCTACATTATATTAAAAGTTAATATAAAGGTCAACAACCCCTTTAAGGGGCATATTTATTATGCTGTGTAATATGAAATTTGCCAAAAAAAAAAGCTATGTAAAATAAATGGTGAATTTATCAATGTGTGTAATTTTACACCACGCGAAAACCATATTTGCCGCTGTTACTTTATATTGCTTTCGGCTGAAGTCACTCTAAGAAAAAAACACATAAAAATGTTACTCTTTTTTTACACTTTTTTTTTTACACAGTGAAGCCTGGTGATGTGTGCTGTATTATCCTGCTGTTTGTTACACATAGGGGCAGATTTATCAAGGGTCAAATTTCGAAGTGGAAAATACTTTGAAATTCACCCATCTAATTGAATACTACGAAATTCGAAGTCGAATTCATAGGATTTTTTGCATCGTACGATCGTATTCAGATCATAGTATGATCGTACGATCGTACTCAAATCGTAATTTGAACCTTTTAATTCAAACGATTTTATCGTACGATCGTACGATTTTCCTTTGTATACAAAAAACTTGAAGTTGAAATATGCTCTGGAAGGTCCCCATAGGCTAACATAGCACTTCGGCAGGTTTAAGTTGGCGAAGTATTGAATTCAAAGTTTTTTTTAAAGAGACAGTACTTTGATTATTGAATAGTCGAACGACTTTACTTCTAATCGAAGTCGAAGTCGTAGTAGCCTATTCGATGATTGAAGTATCCAAAAATTACTTAGAATTTCGAATTTTTTAACTTAGAAAATTGCCTCAATTTCAGTTCGACCCTTGATAAATCTGCCCCATAGTAACATAGTAAGTTACATACATATGTTCATCAAGTTCAACCTTCTTATTCTATATACCGTATAACCTGCGTGATCCAGAGGAAGGCAAAAAATCCCCATTTGAAGCCTCAGAGGGGGAAAAAAATTCCTTCCTGAGTCCAAGGGGCAAATATTCTATAGGGCAAATTTTCTCCTGGAAAGGTTCCACCATACTTTGTGCAACTTCGTCAGACGTTAAACCGCAGCGCATACAAAGTGTTGCCAAGGAAAATTAGTCTGCGCAAGCATTTAATGGCGAACTTTCGCTAGTCTTAATTTCTGCCTAAGAAAACTTTGTTGACACACTTATACTTAGTTCAATTTGAAGGTCATATATATGTCTTTATTAGAGATGTTGGTGAAATTGCTAGAAGTGGCCACTTATTATTAAAAATGCCCAAGGAAGCAAAATAAAGACAAAAGAGATCCTCTATTGTTCTAGACATGAGCCCACCATAAATTAATGTGGCATGCCCTTCAAATTGTTAAAAAAAAATTAACAGTTACAACTTTTAAACATAATCCCACTTTAAAATATGAAAAAACGCCAGCTTTTTGTCTTTTTTTTTATAACTTTTCGGCATACAGGATATGCTGTCACCAACATAAGATTTAGGAGGGTGTAGCTTAATCTTATGTGGAAGCAGACTCTGATGAAAGGGGTAACGTAGTGGAAAATTTGCACTATAAAGGGCATGTAAAGCCAAAAAAATAAAATCCTATTTTTACTTTCTTTAATGAGAAAGAAACCTATCTCCAATATACTTTAATTAAAAAATGTGTACTGTTTTTATAAGAAACCTGACTGTATGCAATGAAATTCTCCCTTCATTTACTGCTGTGGATAGGAATTGTCAGACGGTCCCTAACTGCTGAGCAGGGAAACAATCATACTTATGAACAGGAGGGGGAGCCCCTGCCTTACTTACCAGCCATACAGAACTCAAGCAGCTTTGTTTATGACGATCCCTAAGCAGCCCAGACCACACTGAGCATGTGCACTTAGTGTTAGTCTTGCAAAGATGTTTAACAAAGTTATAAGATGTCACAATGTCAGAAGGGATAGAAAACTGCAGATACTGCAGTCAGACCTCTGCTTGAATCAGAAGGATAAAAACAGAGGGACAATGGGGTGGTGTGTGTTTTTCAAAGTTATAAGATGGTGACCCCCTGTAGCCAACTTTGAAAGCATAAATTATTTGTTTGATTAGGCTTGTGGTGCTGTAAGTTCATGTTTATATTTAGTATATAAATAACTGCATTTCTAGCCTTATTCTATTTTAGACTTTACATGCCCTTTAATTCATTAGCGGAGTAACGGCCTGAGTGGCTATTCGCCCTAGGAAAGGGCATGAAGCTTCCTTAGCACTAAGTTCGTTCACTAGCGAATTGTTCTCTACACCTGTGTCGTTTTGGCGAATTTTTGCTACTCACGACTTCAGTCAATTTGCTCAAAAGATGGCAATCGGACTAGTCCCTGGATCAACTTGTACTATGAACTATCTCCCATAACCCTGTATTCACTCACTTACTAAAAAGCTATCCAACCCCTTCTTAAAGCTATCTAATGTATCAGCCTGTACAACTGATTCAGGGAGAGAATTCCACATCTTCACAGCTCTCACTGTAAAAAACCTCTTTTCTTCTAATCGGAATGGGTGACCTTGTGTCAGCTGGAAAGACCTACGGGTAAATAAAACATTAGAGAGATTATTATACGATCCCCTTATATATTTATACATAGCATAATAACTATGCCCCTAAATCTATGTTTCCCAACACAAGAAATCTGAAAGGGAACCTTGAGACAATGGTATTTGATTTGCAGTTCACAGTCTGGCATTGCTTAAAGCCAAACAAATGCTTTCATGACTGACCTTGAAATACTGAAGGTTATACCTTATGAAGGATGTTTAAGTGGAAGAGATGATGGCACATGATTACAAATCAAAACACTGGAAACATTGAATACATTCTGTAATATACAGTATATATATGATATAAGATATGTTGTGAAGCTGCAGGTTATCTAAAACAGAAAATGAGCAAACAGTCAAAGATTAGTCTTCCTGCCCCACCACTAGTGATGATCGAAATTTTTCACCCTGTTTACGCCCATAGACTTCAATGGATGAATTTGTTGCATGACAAGAAAAATAATTGACGCACCACATCACACAACAAAAAATTTGACCCCCTTTCTGGCAAATTCTCACCATCTCCAGTCAGTCTGGTTAGTGAATGTACACTATGGAGAAGAAACACTCTTCGCCTCCTATTAAATTCTCCTTTTTCTGTTAATGTAAAAAAAAACAGTTGAGTTCAAGGAACCCGTATGGTGGGGTGAGTGTAACTTGGCTTCTCCCACTTTCTGGAGGTGCATATCAGTGTATGGAGGCCAAAGTAATTTAATGTTGTTGTTTTTAAAAGAAGTAGGCATGGCTAACAATCAAACATTGTTAAAGGGATACTGTCATGGGAAAAAAATGTTTTTTCAAAATGAATCAGTTAATAGTGCTGCTCCAGCAGAATTCTGCACTGAAATCCATTTCTCAAAAGAGCAAACAGATTTTTTTATATTATATTTTGAAATCTGACATGGTGCTAGACATTTTGTCAATTTCCCAGCTGCCCCTGGTCATGTGACTTTTAGGAGAGAAATGCTTTCTGGCAGGCTGCTGTTTTTCCTCCTCAATGTAACTGAATGTGTCTCAGTGAGACATGGGTTTTTACTATTGAGTGTTGTTCTTAGATCTACCAGGCAGCTGTTATCTTGTGTTAGGCTAGGGCCACACTAGGCAATAGCGCCGCGATTTCACTCGCGGCGACTTTTCACCGCGACTTTTAATCCGCAATCGCTGGGGTAACTTTTGCGCTGGCGTCTATGGGGAATCGCGAAAAATCGCCAGCGTAAAAACACACGCGGCGATCTTTTTTCTACTGTCGCTCGAAATTGCCTCGCTAGGCGATTTAGAGCGACAATAGAAAAAAGATCGCCGCGTGTGTTTTTACGCCGCGATTCCCCATAGACGCCAGCGCAAAAGTTTCCCCAGCGATTGCGGATTAAAAGTCGCCGCGAGTCAAATCGCGGCGCTATCGCCTAGTGTGGCCTTAGCCTTAGGGAGCTGCTATCTGGATACCTTCTCATTGTTCTTTTGTTTGGCTGCTGGGGGGGGGATATCACTCCAATTTGCAGTACAGCAGTAAAGAGTAATTGAAGTTTATCAGAGCACAAGTCACATGACTTGGGGCAGCTGGGAAAGTGACAATATGTCTAGCCCCATCTCAGATTTCAAAATTGAATATAAAAAAATCTGTTTGCTCTTTTGAGAAATGGATTTCAGTGCAGAATTCTGCTGGAGCAGCACTATTAACTGATTCATTTTGAAAAAACATTTTTTTCCCATGACAGTATCCCTTTAACAATGTTTGATTGTTAGCCATGCCTACTTCTTAAAAAAAAAACAACATTAAATTACTTTGGCCTCCATACACTGATCTGCACCTCCAGAAAGTGGGAGCAGCACTTCAACTGATTCACTTTAACTGATTCATTTTGAAAAAAAAAATTTTTCCCATGACAGTATCCCTTTAACCACCCTTATTATAAGGCAAATGATTATAAGCACATACCTGGAATGATATATAACTTATCGTCGCAAAACAATTTCATGAGTGGTATACTCAAAGGAAAATTATAGCACATGCCTGGGTGCTATGTTAGATGGAATAATGTAGAACCGCAGATAACAGATACACATTGGGGCTTCATAATATGATGAAAAATAGCAAGGTATTTATTTGTCCAATAATATCTTGCAATTTTTCGCCTTACTATGAAGTGAGCACATGTTATCTGTTGTATTAGCTATATATATATTTTTTTTTCTTTCAAATATGTTGTATAAAATGAAGCCACAGAAATGAATAAATCACTACAGTACTATACACTATTCTACTATGACTATACATTACTAGGAGAAACCTGTAAATTAACCTAGCCAAATTGCAAAGATTTTCTATACAAGTAAAATCAGTATCTAGTGTAGTGCTCTAGTTCCCCATTTATTTGCACAATTAGTAAGTTAAAAAAATTCGAGCATCAATGGCAAAAGCTGTAATTATATGGCAGAGATGAACTGAGAACATTTACAAATTGCCACTTACCTGAACATTCCGATGTCAGAGCCCTCAGAGTTGGCTTTATATCCACAATGCGCAACATTGTTAAAAGCCTTTCAACATTTTGAATTCAGCTACAGAGAAAAGCCGCCGTGGAAAGATCAGATTTAGTTGAAAGCCAGCCTTGCCTTCTGTGGGTTTGCAGCATTGGAGAGCTGTTAGTTTAAATGATTTAAAGATACTGTTTTTGAACATTTACCAGCTGATACTCCTTGATTCATTCTGAATATTATTCTGCTCTTTGTGGGAAGGCAGTCATACACTGGCCAGCAGTCGAGTAAAGGTGGCCATACATCGATAGACCTGGAGGTGGGCAATATCGGGCTGATCCGATCATGGGCCCTAGGGCCCAGCGATCGGATCCTAGCGTTCGCAAATGGGAGGTCGGATTGCGGGACCGCATCAACGAACAGATGCGGCCGCGATCCGACGGGATTTTTAATCCCATCAGATCGAGGCCTGTGTATGGGGGCCCCCATACACGGGCCAATAAGCTGCCGACTCGGTCTGTCGGCAGCTTTTATCGGCCCGTGTATGGCCACCTTTATACTCCCAAGTGACCCATGAGACAGACAGTTAGATACTGTCCAATTTGGTTCCTCACATACAGTAGATGACCAAGCACAAGGTTATACCTTATGAAGCATGTCTAAGTGGAAGAGATGATGGCAGATGATTACAGATCAAAACATTGAAAACATTGAATACATTCTGTAAGATATGTTGTGAAGCAGCAGGTTATCTAAAACAGAAAATAGTCAATAAAAATAGTCAGAAAGCGATTGGGCGATCCATCGTGCAGCACTCGATTTCTCCTTCCTGTCTGCCTTATAGGAGATAGCCAAGGAAGGAGAAATCAAGCACTGCATGATGGATCGTCGCCTTTCCTGAAGATGAATACGAAATCCAGAACCTATATCCCAGGGTTCAATTGTTCTAACAATACTGAACTATAAAGAATAACCACTTACTGTATATTCAGAGGTCAACAGGAAAAGGATAGTCTGGATTGACCAGTGCGCATTTACTCTGCAGAAGAACCTTATGGAATTATACTATAAATGCTCCCTTCTTTTGTTAATGCTCACTCACACTATCCTGGCTTCGTTTCATCCATTTTACAGGTAATGGCTTTTATTTGCAGATGCAACCGCCCATAAAATTGACTTCTGAATGAATCCACTGAAGCAATTTTAATTGTGCCTTTTTAGTTTAAAAATAACTATCTGACTAAGGAAAAAAACTAGTATTGTAATGTTACCTGAAGAGCGAGCTTCAATTTCCACCTTCTATTTTGTCTGATCAAGCAATGAAGTAAATGAATATCTTCCCGAGTGCCACTATGTTGTGATTCCCAACCTCTTCACTTCTCCTAGAACATCTTCATCACTTCTGTCCAAAAAACATGTATAGTTGCAGGAGGCTGAGGGCAGGTTTGGTAGTCACTTCCACTGTCGTAAAAATAAGATGTGTGTAAATAATCATTTTTTATTAAAGAAAACAAACAATTATGTCCCATATTTTGCCCACAAATGTATTTTATCCTTTCCACACATGGAAAGGTTATCTGACCATCCTCAGTTAGTAACCATTTTCCTTTTAATCCCAACTAATAAAACATATTTCCTTTTGGTTTCTGGTTACTGGATGCACATCTAAAAGGAGAAGGAAAGGTTAAAACTAAGTAAGCTTTATCAGAAAGGTCTATATAAATACACCAGTAAACCCTCAAAGTAATGTTGCTCTGAGTCCTCTGTCAAAAGAAAAAACACATTTCTTTCTTTCTATTGTGTATACATGGGCTTCTGTATCAGACTTCCTGTTTTCAGCTTAAACCTCCAGGGCAGGGCTTGAGCATGCTCAGTTTGCTTTTCTCCCCCTCCCTCCTCCTATCCCTGCTGTAATCTGAGCTCAAAGTTATGAGTGAGCAGGGAGAGATTCAGGCAGGAAGTGATGTCACATCAAGCAAATATGGCAGCTGCTATCCTAAACAAACAGAGACAGAATCTAGAGCTGTTTACTCCAGTATGGTAAAGCATTCTGCAGAATAAATATAGTGTTCTAGCTTGCACTATTGTGGCTAATCTATTGGCAATAAACTGTCTTGGAGCTTTCCTTCTCCTTGAAATTGCAAATACATATTGATTAATTCAGGATGGATCCTAGAAGAACAGCAATAGGGAAAAGGGAAATAAGATGGTCTTTCTATGCCCATGAAGGCAGTTCCTTCAAGATATATTTCCCATGGTCGAAAAAGAGCCCCGGCAATGACAAAAACAAACAACACCACCAGTAAATATAAATACTATAACAAAAAATAGAATGTTGTGCTTAACACTAAATTTTAAACCATTAGGCAGGGGGCAGTGAGGCTGTATTACAAAACTCAAAACAGACAAAAAAATCCTCCAAGGTTTCCTAGAAAAAAGGCAACCATTTGGGTATTTTAACCTTGGAAAGCAAGTTGCAGGTAAAACCAGGGGTGCTGTGCGAATGAGGCCAGTTGAGAATCTGGCCTCAGGTGGCAATGCCAAGCAAGTTACCAAGTGTGGCAAAAAACCTAGGCTCTTCTAGTGCAAGAGAGCTAACTATGCAATACCAGGAACCATCTGGTGCAGGAAAGGTAAAGGAGGGGACGGTATTGCTAGATCCGCATCAGGAAGCTCCACATGGAACATAACTGTTCAGTGAGTTTGCAATTGATCCTCAGCATTCAGCTCAGATTCAAAAGCAACAGATATGACCCATGTGGTCCCCCCTTAAGTCTCTGATTGGTTATTGTCTGGTAACCAGGGTAACCAGTCAGTGGAAACCAAGAGAGCTGAAAAGCAGGAAGTAGTGTTCTGGCTATTATGTTACACATCCAGTCACTCCAGCCTTTATATATTACATTTTTGGCTAACTAACTATATTAGGAACATTTTTTATTTTGCACGGCCTATCTATTTATGTAGTTTTTATCTTTACACTGAACAATTCCTTTAAGGGAAGGAAATTTTTGGTAGCTTGAAGGAAACATATTGTGCGAAAAACAAAAATGTGCCAATGCATTATACTCCTTTAAATATAGAAAGAATGTGCTTTAAAAAGTGGAGTTTTTTTCAGTTGATTTATTAAAAATGTTCTCTAAAACCCCTATTAGTCCTATTCATCTGTTCCACTTTCTGCTTCCACCTTTCCCAGACTGTGCAAGGGAGCTGAATCCTGTCTTTGCTTCTGTGACTGCAGGGCTGTGATTGGCTATCTACTTCATACTGTGCTTTTGGTGGGGAGTCGGGACCATAAGCAAATGCTCACCCCTCCTAGTAGTAGATACATTGGTAAGGGCCATTTTTTAAAGATAACATTTAAAGGCCTATTTATGAAGCCTAAAATTTTTCTGGTCAAGTTTTAAAAGGGAAAAAATCCATCTTTTGTTTTTAGATTTATTATGCCGCTAAACAAACTGTTCCAAATCGGAAAAATACTCCAGCTAAAATCTGTCAAAATCATGTAGAAATCAATGGCAGATAATCCCTTTAACAATTGGACCGTGTTTTTTTACCTTCAGGTTTCTCAATAGTTTTGTTTTGTTTGCACTGGTTTTTGTTTGATAATCCGAATAATTCTAGTTTTTCGGGCAACAACTCAAAAAAGACGAGTTTTTGTATTTTAAATAATAAATTATTAGTATATTAAGGGAATTTGGATTTGGGAGTTTGGTCAGATTTTTTTTATAAAGCAGAGTGAGAAAAAGTCAAGTTTTAGTAAATAACCCCTAAGTTTTAGCCCAGAGTAAAACCAGAACCATATATTTATCATTATTGCTTACAAGATTAGATGGTTGTAGAGTTGTATATGTCCCCTTTAATGCACAAAAGACCAGATTTAAATCAATATAAATATACATTGTATTAATATTAAATATGTTATTTTATGGTTTATCATGTGAAAACGTATGGGCAAGATTCAATTTGAGAAGAGAAATGCATACTAATTGCTTTTGTTACCTTTTTTTATCGAGAATGCTTCATTTTACAGTATTGCATCAGAAGGCACATATATCAAATTACATTTAGCTCATAGTGAATGATGCCTATCAAAAGTCCTCAATATATTTGTGGGTGCAGTATTTACTTGTTGTTGCTTATTTTTGCTATTACTTCTGCCTGCTCTTGCTGAGATCATTATCTGGCATTGGCTTGATTATTGTGTGTGCTCTATCCCTTGGCCTTAACTCTAATTCTCCCATATAGGTGTGCTAAGCTATGTTCCTTTTAGTCTTTCACCTGCTCCAGTAAAGCTTAATAGTTATGCCCACTATTTGGAGTATTTAACCATATCCTCATAGCTACCCAATATAGAAGGTATAACCCAACTTAAAAGGAAATAACATGCAAATATGGGAGGGAACAATGCTTCATGGTCTTTTAATATTGTTTCATTTTATAAGTGGTGGGAAAATAGGATCGGGGCATCATGAAAAGACCTGTTCTTCAACGCATAGTTACATAGTTACATAGTTACATAGTTAAATTGGGTTGAAAAAAGACAAAGTCCATCAAGTTCAAACCCTCCAAATGAAAACCCAGCATCCATACACACACCCCTCCCTACTTTTAATTAAATTCTATATACCCATACCTATACTAACTATAGAGCTTAATATCACAATAGCCTTTGATATTATGTCTGTCCAAAAAATCATCCAAGCCATTCTTATAGTCATTAACTGAATCAGCATCACAACATCACCCGGCAGTGCATTCCACAACCTCACTGTCCTGACTGTGAAGAAACCCCTACAATGCTTTGTAATGAATAGCATAAAGTATATATTTCATTCATTTTTGTGCATGTGGATAAAGATAATTGTAATAATGTACTTTCCATCGGGAGCATTATTTCCAATGCAATTAATTACATCCTTTTTAATAATTGGATGTTCACACTGTATTGTGTTCCATTTTTATTATTTAAGCTATGAATAGAGTACAACTGTGCTAAAGGGAACCGAATAAAAAGTGACATACAGATTGACTATTGTAGCAGAGACAATACTGCCTTTCTTTTTGAGTTTATTGCATATTGAAAATGCTTTGCACGTTAGCAGGATTCAAGACAACTTGTAATTGTATTTCCAGATTCTGTACATTTGCTGACCTTGCAACCACATATCTATTTTTCACCTCCTCTGTATCAGTGCCAGGTTTTGACCACAGACAATAGGTTCACCTTCTAACAGGACTTTGGAAAGCTTTCTTGGCAAGACTTAATTTTTCCAGATTCATTTTTCGTTGATCCTCGCTTTCGCATGCGGCCACATCCAAGGAAGGTGATATTTATAAGCAGAGAAAAGGTTTGTTCCCTGGGTCATGGTATTTTGTCTTTACCATACTCCATTTTTCTTTGCCTCAGTGGTCCTTATAGCATAGCCACAGGATACATTATCTGGAAATCTGTCATATGAAAAGCAATTTGACTGCTTTTCCTCTGTTATAAAAAAAACAGTACCTAATTCATTGTAATCTAGCACAACTCCATTATGATGCAAATGTTTTGTATGTTTAGCAAGGTGCTCCACATTACAGAAAGATCCCCTATAAGATAGCAGATAACCCCAGATCTCAAGCATTCTAGATCCACACCTGTATGAGCCAAACATGTATTGTATCTCTACTTTGCTCATTGTAAAGAAATTTATCAAAAACCTTTAAAATATTTTAATCTGATGGTTATTTCTTTGAAGAGCCCTTCCTTATGTAGCGCTATAGTAAACTGACTTGTGCTAGGACAGTTTAGCTTCTTCCCTTGGTGGGCTGAGACCACAGATGAGCTCTCTTTCTCAGGGGTAAGCCCTCGCAGCGGGAGTATAGAACATACACAGCAGCATAAAGGAAGCATATACTCACAGCACATATAGGCTGAATCCCCACAGGCTAGGGAATATACAGCAGAGAGTAAGTTGACAGCATGCGATGGGTATTGACCAGTTTTCAGGATATCTTCCAGTGGCAGACTAGGGGAACTCCTGACATCCCTATCTCAACACTTGGTTCCTTACTCTGGGTCAGTAATACCCTGGGATCTTAATCCCTCTAATCTCCTCGGCGGAGCCTTGAGCTGCTCAACTAATTAACCTCTCTATCACTCCTAGAGCGATCTATAAAACAAGTATAGCTGTCTAATTACTAGGGTCAAGGCGCCTAGGGTCAGCACTACCCATTCCCTTTCAGCCTGCTTGGTTGGGCTAAAGCAATGGACCCAGAGCACATGGTTCCTAAACCTTTTATACTCTGGCACAGTGTCTCTAGAGTACACTGTGTGAACTGCAGGGGTTACATAAGCACAAGGTCCCCATAAGGACCCACTGAGGTGTCCATATTACTAGGGATGTGCCTGTCTGTAAAGTGTAAGGGTGTCTAAGATTTTCACATCCCTACACTTATAAGGATGTATAATACCTGTAGGTGTAAAGTGAAAACTTTACAGACAGGTATGGTTACCCAGCACCACATCACTTAGTGAGGCAGATTGGGACATCAGGGAGTAATGCTGTACTGCTTATATTGCTCTTACTTCTGTTCACGTCATCTTCCAGCACAGACATGTGCATCTGAAACTACCCATTCTTGTCAAACGTAGGGAGAGGTGACTTCACTCCCTTCCCACGACAGAAACAAGATCCATTTTGGAGCAGCACTGAGCCAGCAGTACCTCCACCTGCCCACCCTTCACCAATGCAAGAAAAGTCTTTTCAATATAATGGACATATTGTTTTTTGAAAACACAGGTTGGGTTATTCTTGCTGTTCATGTACACATTATGTCATATTGTTCCTTTGTTTTTTATGTTGAACAATTGTAAACATTGTCACAATGCAATTTATGATTCATGCCTTATTGTTATATAGTAAAATATGGTTATCACATACCCGTTGCTCTTGCAATGGCCGACATTGTTTTGTCTGAAGTGGTTATAGATAAATTGTCTCCTGTTATATAAATATCCGTTTATGAGTGGGCAAGTACCACTGGATAAATTATTCTAATAAAGAGGTGGCTGACCTTCACCCACAGGGCAGCTTCTGAGTCATTTATTTGGGTTTATTATGTCTTGGGGGGGATGGGCAGTGCTGGGATGAGTTGGCCAGGTGCCCTAAGGAGAAGACAGCAGAAGAGGTACGTGCCTGGCACCCATCTACCTTGCACCCTAGGCACCCTTGTCTACCACTAGTTCCAGCCCTGGGAATGGGTGTCCACTTTCCCACTGTCTGATATACACTGGAGAAAATATTGTTTTATTTCATATAATGCACAACAGAAACAAAAGAGCATTTATACATCTTTACTGATTAGTATGTTTAAAAGGATTATATTTGAGGTTGATAGCAAGGTGCTCTGTAATATGTATTTGTGTTCAGACTGATCTTTTTGTTAATGCTAAGGTCTCATTTCTATTGATCAGGGGTCTGTTTGCTTTATCCCATTAACAACATTAGTTCTTCATATGGCCACCAATTTAGGGAAAGTCAATATTCTTAAATGTAATAACACAGCCACTGATGATGTCTGCCCTGAAGGTTTAAATGTTCAATCGATTTTAGGTGGATCGTAGATTATGGCTTTGTGGCCCATTCATGGAACAAAGCCACATTCTTCTCCCTCTCATGTCAATTGCTTTATAGTTACAGTTATATATTGGTTAATATAGCCCCAATTGCACATTCTGAATATGTCACTGAAGAGATGGCAGATACTGACTATACATACTATTCTATTAGAGAGAGAGAGTGAGAGAGTGAGAGAGAGAGAGAGAACAAGAAAGGCTTAAAGGGGAAGCAAACCCCCCACCCCCCCTCCCGTTTGTTGCCCACCCTCCCTCCTCCCCCCTGGCCTACCCGTCCCGCTGGGCAAATGCCCCTAACTTGTTACTTACCCTTCTGCGCAGGTCCAGTACAGGGAGTTCACTGACAACATCTTCTTCCACGCGATCTTCTTCCTGCTGTGAACGGCGCATGCGCAGTAGGATCATTTCGCCGGTACGATCTACTGCGCATGCGCGTAACTTTTGGCGCATGCGCAGTAGATCCGTACCGGCGAAATGATCCTACTGAGCATGCGCCAAAACGCCGTTCACAGCAGGAAGAAGATCGCATGGAAGAAGATGTCGTCGGTGAACTCCCTGGACTGGACCTGCGCAGAAGGGTAAGTAACAAGGACGGGTAGGCCAGGGGGGAGGAGGGAGGGTGGGCAACAAACGGGAGGGGGGGTGGGGGGTTTGCGCCGACTAAGTTTCCTTCCCCTTTAAGAGTCGTTGTTATAGCACTTAGAATGGGGGGCTGCGCTGGGACATCTATGTAGGGTTGCTGTGGAGATGCTGGTGGTTGGGAGCCTAAAGGCTGGGTAATTGAGGGTGTAACCTGTAGCAGTACTGAGGTCAGAAGCCATGATAAAATGATGACAGAATTTAATAGACAAGGTAAGAATTACAACTATGGTGCACAGATGGTTAAATATGAATATACTTGAAAATGCAATAGATTCCATAACAAGTTATGTGGAGATAGGGAACACAAGACAGAAACACAACAGGTACATCAAGAAACCAAAACAGGAGACTTCCAGTGGGACAGGTTTAAGTACAATAACAAATCCATACAGAGTCCAAGGATTGAATCCCAATAAGTCCTGACAAGCTGCTGCAGAATGGAAGCAAAAAAATTAAAAAAAAACAAGATATTAGCCAAATGCAATTCAGTGAGAAAAAAATGTATCTCTCTGTATATCACATAAAAACTCTATTGATGTATTAGGGAAGAAATGGAAACTGAAAAAAAAAATTCATCAAATTAAATCTTGCTCATAAATTTTGAAGTGATAAACCATAACATTAGATTCTCTCATCAAATTGAATGTGGCAACCTATCATTTAGTATTGTAATGATAATATAACTTCACACCAATACATCAGGATATCACAGACAATATACCACCATAAACAACACACCATGCTAAAATGGTAGCTTCCCTGTACACTTAATAAGTCATGGCCTGCTACTATTGTGGGCTTAGGGAACCGCTTTGGTACTGTGTATTTTGTTTCAAAGCAAGTAGGACGTTTTTGTAGTAGTTATTGTTTGAGGATTTAGAAGGCAATGGATATAGGTAAACCAATTTAAATATAATTTATTCTGGATATGTTTTAATGGATTGTTAAAGCTATAATAATATAAATTAAGTTACTAAGCATTAATCAATTTGTGCAAAGATGCGGATTTTATAATAAAGGATAGATGCCTATAGAGCCGCAGTTCTGGCAATCTCCAAACAGTGTGTGTGCGGTTTTTCATTTGGCTCGACGGATTTCCTTCATCCTGTCACCCTCCCTAGCGTCAGAAAATCACAGAGCTAAAAGAGAGGATGATTGGCTTTGTACAGTTCAGCTTCACCTGCCAACCATGCTGGACTAAGTAGGAACATAGTGTATTGATTTTCTATCAGTCTAAAGCAGGGATCAGCCTGCATCTTGTGTTTAATGCTCCGCTTGAAGAACAGCTTATACTTCCAATCAAAGGTTTTGTGGCTATTAAGTGACCAAGCATTACACAAAACTGTGATGGCTGAAAGCTCATTTTATAATTCCAATGAAACTTTTATAAGCAATAGCACCAATTGACTCCAAATACTTTCTAAGAGGTCCCCCATAGGCTAAAACAGCAATTTGTCAGGTTTTAGATGGCAAATGGTCGAAGTTGAATTTTTAAAGAGACAGTACATTTCGAATTCAAATCAAATTGGACTATTCCCTAGTCGAGGTACACAAAAATAGCTTGAAATTCTTATTGGAAGCAAAAACAGTGAGTTTGGTTTCTTTAATGTGTACATAATTTTCTAGGAGACTTAAGGTATGAAAATTCAAATTACAGAAAGATCCGGATAATATTTTCTGGATAACAGGTCCGATACCTGTATTTACTTTAAAAATGTAAATTTTTTGGTATTACTGTTCAAGTACAGTTTAGCATTTCTTATTCTGTACAAAAGAGTACATTTAATGCCATAGGTTATTGTACAAGTAGAACAGATTTTCCCTGCATATCTGGTTGGTCAGTGGGACAATCCATGATTGTTCTGTTGAAGACACCTCATCTACAGACTGACTGTTCTATTGGAAATCTCTGAAATTTGACTCTTGCATTGGAAATGTATATTGTTGCTATTTGTCAGTCCTGTATTTTGGCCTGGCTTTGAGGTTTTTTGTTCTTTGCCAACACTGCTTCTGCCCTGGTGTCCTTAATTCTCCTTGCTGTAGGATCTGTGTTCCCTATTTATTATTTCATTGGTTTCTTTAGTTTACTGTTTTAGTCATGGGGCACATTTGCCTGGTTCTATTGATGATATTCATACACCATGCTAGAAGATACCTTGACAGAGTATAGGAGAATACAGGAGAGCTACACGTGAAAGATAAGGGTATTAATTTATACAGAAGAGTACTTACTCTTATTACTTATTATTTATCCCTCATTAATGGAGGTTGTTAACCTTTGGGCCCATAATCAGGAAACCATCATTGATAGTTGCAGTATTTTTTAAAATGACAACATTTATAAAAGTCAGACTCTCTTAATGATATAAAGCAGTACAAGTGGTGTTAGGCATTTAAGTTGTGTTTCAATTAGGATGAAAGTACTTATTGTAATCAGTTATTGGCCAACCTGCCTGTCTTTGTGTTGTACATTTTGAATATGAAGTAGGACCTGTTTTCAACTTGTACCCAGCTGGGTCATTATTACCTGGAACAAGCATGGAGATTTTGTGTAGCAGGAATTTATCTTAGAAGGGAAGGGACTGATTGTCATGGATCATTTTCTCTCACCTACCAAATGAATCATGAATGGTGACCCATAATACAGTTTGTTTGACTTGGAATTACCTGTGACAGCTACAATAACTGGAATTCTGTCTGCCATCCGGAAATTAGAAATAGGTGTGCATTAGGCAAGAAAATGCAGTTAAAAGACATGAATCTAGGATTTTAATCTTAACAAAGGATTTATCGGTTAGTACACAGAAGCAAGGAACCGCACGTTATACTGGATTGGAGAACAAGGAACATAGTCGTTACATAGTCGGGGTCACAGGCAGAGTCAATATACCAGATGAGCAGAGCAGTACAATAACAGGAGAGTAACAGGAGTGTAATCGGGGTCACAGAC
The DNA here is from genome assembly GCA_038501925.1 of Xenopus petersii. NCBI lineage: Eukaryota > Metazoa > Chordata > Amphibia > Anura > Pipidae > Xenopus > Xenopus petersii. The sequence continues at coordinate 165,777,697 of CM076673.1, forward strand.
CGGGTCAATACACCAAACGGGCAGAGCAGTACGAAACAGGAGTTAGTAGTGCAATCGGGGTCACAGGCTGGTGCAAAATACCAGAGACTTTACAGGATCCGAGAGAATGGTCAAACACAGGCAGGGGTCAGGAGAGGCAGCAGACAAGACTTGGTCAAGAACAAGCAGGATCAAACACAGGTAGAATTACAGATAATCACACCCAGGAACTAATGAAATGACCTAGGGCTATGATTTCCACATAGCAAGCTATTTAAATATTTGTATTTCCAGCCAGCTCGTAACATCGCATTTGGGAACTTCCGGATCTAAGAATTTGCATTCACCGGAACGGCAACAAAGAAGGCAGACGTCTTGAAGAGGAGAACCCACAAGCGCCTCAACACAGAACCCAACTGGAGTGTGTACAGGGGTTAGTGGAGTGGAAAGTATCTAGTTAGACTAGCCAAACTAGGTACCAACAGTCAAACCGAGTCAAATTCAGATCAGAAGTCAGGGGCAGGCAGCATGGGTTTGTTGTCGGAGTCAGGCCAAAGGTCGAGCAGGAGAAAGGCAGCAAATCCGGGAAACAGGCAGGGTCACAATAAGAAGTCAATCTGAAAATATAGCTAGGCTTCAGGGAATAAAGAAACAACGGATAGGCGCACTCAAAGCATAGCTGGATCCAAATAGGATGGGGTACTCTGGTACAATAAGTACTGGTAAAAAATCAAATTTTATTAAATATACGTTAAAAACATCGTTACTATATGAAGTGGATGTATAGAGCAGGGGAGTGCATGGTTCTACACATTTTGTGACTGCATAGGTCACTTCATCAGAAGCCGCAGATGGGCTTCTGATGAAGTGATCTACGCTTTGAGTGCGTCTATCAGTTGTTTCTTTGAGTGCAGTCCAGGTGACCAGAGTGGTACAGCTGCAGCTGAACGGAGGTGACTCGCTCTCACCGTCTCTCATCCTTGTAGTTTGGATGCGGGTTGGTTTGTTTGTTTGCTTCAGGGAATAAACCAAGACAACCAGGCAATAAACCAGATCCTCAGCATCCTTTAAATAAACCTAAGGATGAGCGGCAGGATGCATTGTTCCATCATGCACTTAAATGTACGTTGAAAAATGCACTTGCGTCGAACTTGTCACATTCGCACACAGACGTGCATCAGTGCATGTAGAAGATGGGAACGCGTCTGAAGGCGATTAACCCCACAGAGAGGGGGAGAGATGGGACAGTTAACTGCTGCCACGTGAACTGGAGGGCTGAGAGAGTTGGAATCCGGAGGTATATTACATCTATGCTCTAGTATTACTTGTATTTTTTGTTTCTGTTTATAGTAAATGTTAATCGAAGAAGCATCCTAAATTATCATTGATAGCAACTGAGCCTCAAAATCTGCAAACATGTCCTGGGCGTGCCACTGATGCAACTACAGCAAAAAATAATTCAGTGAACTCCTATTTTTCCCCAGTGTTGGCCACTATTAGCAATGTTCAGCATTTGTATTTCTATAACATTCATAGGTAAGCCATCAATTGCTCAGCAGGGGCAAATTATATTTCTTTTTTTTCTGTTTTGTACAGGATTATTATTCTATTCCCTTCAGGGCCATGCAGTTTGCAATATAGAAATCAACAATATAAATGTGAAAACTTTCATATCATTTCATGCTGTCTCATTCCTGTCCTGGCAAACTGACACAGGTAGAATGACTGGTGAATGATAATTATGTGTCGCTAATGGAGTAAACATCATTAAGGGCTTGCCGATAACGCCTACTTAATTACAGTACATGGTTGTTTTCTTCTAGACTGGCATATAAAGTGTTTATTTGAAAGAGGTTTAATGTGAAACTTTATTTTCACCAATTCAGTTAAATTGGCAATTGCACTGCAACATGATTGTTATAGTATGCCAGCCTCCATGAGAGCAGAAGAATATCTGACAAATTAAGTCCATTGGCAGCTGGGATCAATCATGGGCTCACATTTGCTTAGATTACTTGGTTTTTTCATGGGGGCATGTTCTGGTGCTACCAAATCAGTTAAGGAAGGCCTTGTTTATAAAGCCAAAGAACCCTGATAGACAATAAGCCACTAAAGAAACGGTTGCACATCATATAATTGGCTTTGTTACTTTTGTAAAAGTTGACACCTCTTAAAATGGACCTGTCACTTGTACATAAAAAGCTGTATAATGAAAATTCTTTGGAACACAAATTATTTCTTTCATTAAAACATCCATACCTGTTATAAATATCTGAGCTGTAAATCAAATATTATCTGCCTGCCTCTATAGAGACATAGAGGTGAGGCAGTCAATTACTTTCACTTCCCATTGAGCAATTCCTACATCACTGTACTTCTCACATTTCCCATTCCCTCATCAGGATCTAATATTGAGTAAGGCACTGCAAATGGGCATTAGGTCCCCCATTCTGGTGCATACACAAGATTTTAGGGTGATACACAATCTGTTTTAATAACAGTGCCCACAAAATGGCTCCTTCCTGCTTACAGTGATTATGTAATTCCAAGACTGAAGGAAACAAAATTAAGTAATAAATACAGTATAAGTAAAGTTTATTTCACTCAAATAACATGAAAGAAAAGAATTTGGAATTATTTCTTTGGATGACAGGTCCCCTTTAATGATCTTTTCTACAGCAGACCTGTACACCCTGGTGCAAAGTTTAGGGACAGGACTGGCCACATTGTTGGTCCTCGTATTACAGCTGGCATTTTGCACTCAGGGTGCCGGGGGTAGCTCCCTAGGAAATTCTGATCAGTTTCAAAAACTAAAATGTTAAGAGCGTTATTAAGCACAAAAAACTTCTGTGCCACTGTAAACACTTAACAAAGATCTTACTCATAGAAAATGTCACATAACTGTAAAGAAAGATTCTCTTTTCCAAATCATTATTTGGTACTCAAAAAAGCTTGTCTTTAGTAGATGTTTTCCTGCATATATTGTAGTATCGCTACGGTTATACAGAATAAATGAACAGTCTGAATCTCAGGGGTTTTTGGTTGTGGCAGTATCTCTATGCTCTATATAATTGCTCTATATAAGAAATGGCAAAATTTGTTTGCTATTTCCAATCTATGGTAACTGCATGTGTGCCTTGTACTTTATGGGTGTTTTACCATATTTTGTGGAATTTTTCCCAAAGTCTGATATATCTAAAATGATGAGGATGGCTTCCCCAGGGCTACAATGTCAACAATTGGGGTTAAAGCCGTAAAAGGATACTGTAATGGGAAAATCAGTTAATAGTGCTGCTCCAGCAGATTTCTGCACTGAAATCTGTTTTTAAAAGAAGCAAACTGATTTTTTTATATTTGATCTTGAAATTTGAAATGGGGCTAGGCATATTGTCAGTTTCCCAGGTGCCTCCAGTCATGTAGGCAACCCAAGCCCCCGTTTGAGCTGCATGCTGTGCCCTGCAATAAAAGAAGTGTTTGATATTGCCGCATTTATTGTGACTGTGACTTCTTTGGGGCAATAAAGGCCTACCTCTAAACATCTAGTAATGGGTGACACACTAACCACGGGTGCCCCCATTACAAGCAGTTCCATAGTGCAGCACTGGCTCTTTCTGATAGCAGATAACCAGGCACAATGACCTGATATGGCTGCCTACACACCAATATTACAACTAAAAAAAATACACTTGTTGGGTTAGGAATGAAATTTTACATGGTAGAGAGAATTATTTGTAGTGTAAACAGTGTAATTTAGAAATACAGAATACACCATAAAAATCATGACAGAATCCCTTTAAGCCCAGTTATGCTGAATATTGATGTGAATGCCTATTAGCTGTCTTAGCAATGTAACAATTGTATATTACTATACCTGTAAACCTAGTTTGAGCTTAGGTGCTGACCAAATGTTATATAGCAAACGGCAGGCCTTAAACTCAGAATCTCTTTAAAGAAACTCTGCTTGCAATTACAGAAGAAAAGGCAAAATGCTTTGTACATGACTTAATGGTAATTATTGCACATAATTAAATGGTTGTACATACATGCAACATATTTAACTGGTATGAGCAGCAATGTAGGAGAACATCAAGGTTTTAATTAACAGGTAACATATAATGCCTTATACTGGAAAACATATCATCCAAAATATGTCTTAGGTGCTGGGGAGAAATAATGAGATACTGTCAGATGTGTGGCCATCTGCAGAAGGACAGAATGAACAGTGTGCTATTCAGGAAATCATTTCTTCCTTGGTAATATTCATATATCTAGTGATTAGTTTTAACAGCAAAGTGTAGAGCCAGTAATAAAAAAATAAGTAGAAATCTTTCTTTATAAGCACAGATGTGAATATAAATATGCAGATAATAATTGGTAGCACATTTATTCAAAGATATCACAGAGAACTGTTGAAAATGTTATTGTCTGGAGGCACTCGTGATAGGGGGGCTCCCTCTTATTTCACTTCTATATTTAAAACCATGAATACCTGGAGTGTAGTTATGAACTCAAAGCAAGCAAAGAGAGAAAGAAGCATTGTCAATTTTTCATATTTGATCCATCTTTAGTGTATAGCTCCCTGCATTTTATAATCATTATTCACACAATGGGAAACCTATTTATGAGATATATTTTTATTGCTGCCTTATACTTCAAACCAGAATTTCCAGAACATTTAGTTTCAAGATCAAAGTATAGTTATTATAGAAATATCTGTTGTTGCAAAGATAAGCATTCAACCAATATATATATATATATATATATATATATATATATATATATATATATATATATATATATATATATATATATATATATATATATATGTAGTAGAGTGAATAATTTGTAATGTAAAAAGTAATGTAAAAAGTGTAATTTAGAAAAAAATATATTAATAATAATATTATCCCATAAGCTGCAGTTTATTTAGAGGGGAGTGATAAGTTGTGCAAAACATTCAGCTACTTCTGGATCATAATAACAGAATGCTACTCATCTACTCTTTAGGCAGTTTAGAGTTTGTCCTTATAGAGGTGAAACAGAACATATCTTCAGCCTAAGAGCCCTGACATGGGTTGGCAGAAACCCAAGGGAACCACAATATTGAATCAATGTATAAAGCCTTTACAATGAATATTAATTTAAAGTACCTTGTACGAGAGAGTAACATTTTAAGGACTATCGAAAAGTTCGGCAGATGGCAAGACCATGAACCTCACCATTAGACTAGCACTTCTCTACTGTATAAAAAAACCTTTTGGGTGCTGTAAATTTTTAACATTGTGTTCTGGTTTCTATGCAGATCTGTTAACTTTTACTAAACATTGTTAGAGTTGGACTTTTTAATAGCTGAGTTTATCAAATAATTAGAATGCTTGTGTTAGAGATTTTACCTTTTTTTTTCTCTTCCATGAATGATGGAAGCAGTCGCAAAGACATGACAATATAATGCACTTAAAATTGTCTTTTTTTGTAGAATAATGCCAGTGCCACCCCTAAAACACATGAAAAAGTGATCATTGGTAAATCTGAACCCAGTTCTGCCAAAGAATCTGGGCTTATGGCCAAGCAACTTCCTATTAGAACGATTACCAGTGAATACAGACTTACTTTTCTGTTTAGGCCATATAGGTAATATTGGGAGGAGTATCTAGTCTGACTCTCATCATCTAAATACTGCATCTTCTTCTAAACGGCATATTTTGTAACTAGCACATCATAGTATTTATTGTATTTTCAGATTTTCTACTGAAAACTGTTTTGAGACAAAGAATATTCCCCTTTCCACTGTCATTAAAATGTAATTTATCAATTGTATTAAATGAACAACATTTTATGGAAATATTACATCCTGAAAATGATAAATGAGCTATCTCTGGAAATGAGACATGGAAGGCAGACTAATGAGTAGCCAGAACATTAGATCCAGTCACACATAACGAGGTACCCACCTTCCTACTATCTAATTCCCTGGATGCTTTTCTTGTTAAAAAAAAAAACTAATTTACTGTAGCTTTCAGAATGTAAACTCAATGTGGTTAATTTAAACACCGACCTTATGTGCCAGCTCTGGCACATAGATTTCACTTGGACTGAATGCAGGCAATGTCAACTAATAACATGGTTAGTCCTCTTAATTAATGTAGGCACTGAAATGATGCTTCATAGAGAAAGTCTAGCTTCAACAGTTTTACTCCAAGCAGTGACATGCTACTGGGACTTGTAGCTACCTAAATGCCACTCACTATCTTCTCAGTGTTTCAACAGGTGAAACCAATATACTTACTAGCCACTGATGATATATATTATACAATATTTAATAAGTGCTAATTATTAGTGCCATTGGCTCATTTCACAATGTTTTTTATGTGCACATGGTTATTTCATAAAAAGGTGCTGAAATAGTTAGTGCCAATTTAATCTGTTATTTAATAAAGTTTTACACAAATCTGGCCACCAAAGCTGACATAAACTATGGGATATAATCCTTTATGGTAATGTTTTTTACATTTTTTCAGGGTAGTTCTTATAGAATTTATTAGGAGAAATCTCCCCAGAAGTCAACATAACTAGCCTTCAGGCTAGACCCCTGGTTTAGCACCCCCTAGTGGGCCGACACTGTTGGGGATACTGTTGGGGGTACTGCTTGTGGGTAACTTGAATGCAGCCCTACCCCTTGACAATCTGTTAATAATAGTATCTGTGTTATAGAGGCCTGAGATGATAACATTCCTACTGAATTACCCAAATATAATTATTACATCTTTACGGTTTCTATAGATCAGGTCCCTTGGAGTGAGTTGCTGTTTTTATGCTATTAAAGATGGCTACAGCAATTTAACATGACACCTTTAAAGTTGTATATTTTTGGATTGCAATACATATATACAATTATAGTGCATTCTGATGTTTATATATGCATTTTCAAATAATAATGTTGTGAGTGATGCATAATTTGAAAGAGAAAAATCTGTTCATAGCAGTTGTGAAAATAAAATCCATCTGTTGTATATTTATACATATTTTTGCATAGGTGACATCTGTTGGTTAAAGTGCACTTCTTAAATGAAAAGTCAGTATAAAAAATTATAAACAGTTTATAGATTATGCCTAAAGAATTTGTTCAGATATGTTTGATCCTTGTTCCTCATTAGGTCTCTGTGGACAAAAAACTGGTCCCTCTAGAAGTTTATTGAGTACATAGCAGTGTCAGATTGGCCCACAGGAATACCAGGAAAACTCCCGGTGGGCCCAGGTGTCAGTGGGCCCTCCTGCTTCAAAACATTTGACATATTTCATGGCCATTACATATTTCTATGAGAACAAAGAGACTAAATAGATTGAACAATAGAGTATAGCATGTATAGAAAGGAGACTAGCAGAATAGCAAGGAATTAAAATAGTACTGAGAGTGGGCCCCTGATCTAAGGCCTTTTGGTGGTCCCCTGGTCTATCGTTTTTGGGTGGGACCCTGATGTCCCAGTCCAACACTGGTACATAGTGCATTTAGGTCTTTAGTTTTTGTTGTAGGGAGTTTTATTCTCATATATTATCTATTGGCGAACATAAGCTATTCTCTGTTTCTCCTATCTTTATATTCTGATTTTTTTTTAGACAATAACGGTCCAATTTGTTTGTATAAATGTTGTATGTTCTGGAAAACTTTTACAATTCTAATTGAAGTGTTCTGATTTTGCTCTGCTCAAGAAAGAGATCAGAAGTCTCAGGTGTCCTTTTCCATCTCTTTCCTGAGCAGAGCAACATCAGAACACTTCTGAAGGTATAGAGTTTTGACTGTACAGTTACAGGAACTGACCAGTAACAACTTGTTACAAAATAAGTTATAAAAAAACTTAAATAATGAATGCAAATTGGGAAAAAAATGCTTATAAAAGTACCCTGAGCAAATTTACATTAAATTTGTTTTAAGGTTTCCTTGTTCTTTAAGCAAGGTTATTGGGGGTATAACCTGCATGTATAGCTTGGTCTCTTATCCAGCTTATAAGAAAGTATCAGGAGAATATGACACTGACTTTCTCCAAGGAAAAGTACTTTGGGGAAGTTAAGTTAATAAGATCTCTTGGAAATTACCTTTTAATGGACTGTGTTAGATAGCAACTGAGGGGGGGGGGGCTATTCTACTTAGACAGATATGCTTGTAAATTCTCATTTGTTTTTTCCTATATAATGTTTACCATAATCCTTACATTGGTGTGTTAAAAAAAATTCCTTTGCAACCTGTGCAGCAGCATGATATTTATTCTGCCCCTTTTAAAGCGATAAGACAGTTAACCTATTACAAAACTATAAGAAAAACATTTAGCCAGAATAGAGACCAACATTTTAGATTTTTACATCTTGGTTATAACACTATGGTGGTTATTTATCAAAGTCCAAATTTATCTCAATAATTTCTGGAAAAAACTTCGACCAAATCTGCACAGGTTTTTTGGGCTTATTTATTAATACACTTTCCCCAAAAATTTTGTATGCGGGAAAAAAACCAAAAAAAATCATGAAAAATCAGATTTTCTGGATTTTTTCAGATTTTTCACATGAAAATTCAGAATTTTGCCCGAAAACTTCAATGTATTGTCAAAAACCCAGCGCACATCAAAAAATCATTAGGATTTCTCCCATTGACTTATATACAACCTCGACAGGTCTGAGATGCCGGATTTTCAGATTCTGACTTTTCCCATCCTCAGGGTTTAATAAATTCTGAAAAACTATATATATAACTATATATTGTATAAAATACAATTTTATAAAAAAAAAAAATCACAAATTTTTTGTGATTTTTGCATTCGGAGTTTAGTAAATAACCCCTTATGTTTTGTGAAGCTCCTGATTTTAGAAAATAATCTTATTGTCCTAAATTTAAAAAGTATGGTATTGACATTTTTTACTACATATGGTCATGTGCTCTTATGAAGATCTTTTGGCATAGTATTCAGGAATTTATAAGAAATGTAACTAATTTAAAAATTAAACTGATCCTACAATTTGCTTGATCTTATAGACTATCTTCAAAAATCAGATAAAGATTCACTTTCTGATATTTCTAACAAATTAGTTAATTTTTGTTTCTTGGTTGTGGCACCTTCTCAGAAGTCAATCTTTTTAAATTGGATTAAAGACACTGTTCCTGTTTTGGAAAATGTGCTTCATTATATTTACAATCTGTGTTTACAGGATGCTGTTAGATATAAAGTAGGGGACCATCAGTTAAGGAAACAATTAAAATCAAAATGGTCTATTTATTTAGAAACAAGAAGAAAAAAGAAATGTATTTTTAACTTTATGGGAAAATAATTTGAGATTCAATAAGGTATTGCTATCTGTCAAGATTGTATATGAAATTGAAATTGTTCCATTCACTTAAATTCAGTACTTTCTAACTAAAAGTTTATGTTAGGCATAGAGATGAAGCTATTTTTTTTATTTTGGCCACATGGTAGTTATATATTTTTTAAATTATTAATAGTTTTACTAGTTCTTACTAGTTATGGTTAATATATTATATTTAATTACTCATTTTGGAAGATGCACCGATTTAGGTGCAGATATGGACGTTAATGAGGGAATATGTTTGAGAAGATTCTCATTCATCCAGGTCATGGTATGTCTGTAGAAATAAGTCAACTGGACTTAAAAGGTGTTTTTCTTGAAGATGTTTTACCAGTCATCCAACTAGCTTTCTGAATTCTGAATTGATAATTGAGAAAGCCAGTTGGATGACCGGCGAAACATCAAGTCTGTTGATTTGACTTATTTCTACAGAGGTTAATGAGGGAAATGACACAAAGGTGTCTTGTATCTCTCTAGGTGCAGTTTGGTGCTAACAATTGAGTGTTAAAGGGGCTTTACTGCAGCTCTTGGTCTTTGCTCTTCCAAGTTGCGGCCAGTGGTCGGTGTTTCTGCCAAAGAAGGCTTGGGAAGCCTGAAGGTAAAAATAAGTAAATAAATAATTAATAGTTTATATAAAGGAAGCTTATGAACTTGATTCTGGGTGATTAGTGGCAGATACCACCTGATCTCTTGCTGGGTATGCCTTTACCTATCTTTTATTTTTAGTTTGTTCTTATGCTCAGACAAGCATTGCGCCCACATGTTGATATCTATAGAATCTTAGCATAGCGCGGGCCTCTGCCACCTACATCTGGCCATGCCTTCATGAATATTATTCTGTTTATAGTATTTTAAAATGAAAGGAAATCTTTCTGTGTTTAGTTGCTTTTTTAGAAAATATATTAATTGCACCTAACCCCAGACTTTAGAAACAACATACATGACATTAAAAAAGGACAAAATATGACATTATTATATAATTGAACTTCTAAAATAGCATCTCCCAAGTAATACACCACTATATGAACAGAAAACACATGGACCTTTTATGGACCATTATCTGATTTGCTTACCATATTATTCAACCTAAACAGATATAAAGAGTAATCTTCAGGGTGGCTTGGAAAATTGACTGTTGTCCTGTGGCATCAATAGTGATGAGCAAATCTGGTGTGTTTTTCTTTGCCAAAAAATCTGTGAAGCTGCTGAAGTGTTTGGCCAAAATGTAGATGAGTCAATGGGAAGGTGAAATTACATTGTTAACGTGTTTTTAGCATATTGATTGCCGTACCTTGTTCCTTCTTTCCACTATGCTACAACTGTTCTTCATGGAAAAAAATGCTCTCTTGTCGCCCGTTTCTTCCAAACATTTTGTCCTGACAGCTCCTTATATACAGACAGCGGGAGAGCTAGAGAGGGTTCTTAAAGCCTTGGTTGATGTAGAACACAAGGGACAGTAAATAAAGAAGTCTGCTTTTTTTGCAAGTTAGGGTTTTTTTGTGAAACCAAACCCATGGTGAAATTCTAGCACTAAAAAGCTCATTCTTAAACACCATACTGCTAAGTAATATGGTTAATATGATTAATCAAGCAAGCATTGTGGTTTCTCAGAGCAAGACTAGTATTAATCAAACAGAAAACATGGTAACAAACACTGGGCATGTTGTATAGAAAGTAAGCAAAAAATTTACATTGCAATGACCTGTTATGAACAGGCTGAAAGTCCCTAACTGAAATATTTTTAATTGCATCACCCTTTTCTCTGCTTTAATTTGTTTTCATACAGAAGAATGGAAAATGTGGAGATGCAAACTAAACTTTCAGCAGGGGAACAGACCGTACATCAGTGTGACTCCTGCAGACAATGTACTAAATGAAAGAAAAAGCTCACACTAAGGGGCAGATTTATTAAGGGTCAAATTGAAAATTCCCCAATTTTTTATATGGTCAAAACTCTCAAATTTGAATTGTGAATTATCCAAACTCAATTCGAGTTTGAATTTTAATTTAGAGATTTATCATACTCTAGTCCTTTAAGAACTTGAATTCGACTATTCGTCACCTAAAACCTGCCGAGTTCATGTATAAGTCAATGGGAGATGTCCAGGGACCAATTTGGACATGCTAGTAGCCTTCCTGACATTCAAGTTTTTTTCGGAGAAAAAACTCAAATTGAGTTCAGTCAAATTCGATTTGAATTCAATTCGAGTTTTTGAGTCTGTAAAATTTGTCTGAGTTTTAGATATTCAATTTTTTTTTTTTTTTTATAAAGAACCCCCCATTCGAATTTAGAGTATATTGGAATTTAATAGAGTTTTAAAAAACTCACATGAATTCGAAATGTAATAAATGTGCCTATAGGTCTCAAGTAGAAATGCTGAGAGCAATGTTCTGTTCTGTGCATCTTGGAACACACACTTCTAGGTTCAGATTGTTCAATGATGTCTCAAACATTTTGAAAGCCAATGCCTCCCATATATGCTAATGAATTTGTGCATATTTAAACATTCATTAAATTGAAATATATAGTATGAAAACATCTGCAACTACATCAGATGGGACTATCATTGTAATATATTTATATTCTCATAAATGGGGCTTTTGTTTTTTTCAGAAAGTCATCCCCAGCTTTTTGCCTTACAATTCCACCAGCAAGTCAGTATGAACTCATATGTAAATTTGTGTGTCACAGGAATCCAGGATAGAGTGGAGATAATGACCAGAGTGCACAGGCCCATACTTTTTTTAACATATGCATATTTTTTTAAATAACCAATACTTAAAATATAACCTTGGAACATTATTGCATTTATATACAAGCGTTCATGTGGGGTTTAAATCAGTTCTAATTTAAATATAAAATATATAACTATATATATCATATATACTTTTTCATCAGGTTTTTTCCAAAAGACATGGAAAAGCCAAACCTTTATTTCACCTGTTACAAGATAGAACTAACCATACTGCTACCTTGTGTTTGTTTGGGATGCAGCCAATCAGAGCTGGTTCTTAACCCCTCCTGGAATTTAATGTTACATGCCAGCAATCTAATGACCTTCATGACCCCTACCAACATGTTTAGTAAGGTCTTTCTTTCCAAAGCTTAAAGGGATACTGTCATGGGAAAAAAAACATTTTTCAAAATGCATCAGTTAATAGTGTTACTCCATCAGAATTCTGCACTGAAATCCATTTCTCAAAAGAAGCAAACAGATTTTTTTATATTTAATTTTGAAATCTGACATGGGGCTAGACATAGGGGCAGATTTATCAAAGGTTGAGGCTATTTTTTGAGTACTTCGACTAGGGAATAGTCCAAATTTGATTTGAATTTGAAAAAAATGCTAAAATTCAAATATCAAAATTTATTATGTACTGTCTCTTTAAAAATTCGACTTCGACCATTCGCCATCTAAAACCTGCTGAATTGCTGTTTTAGCCTATGGGGGACCTCCTAGAACCTATTTGGAGTCAATTGGTGGAAAAGTCAAAGTTTTCTTTAGAATTCGAATTTGATCGATTGCGCTATACCTTCAATTCGTATGATTTGAATTCAGCTGAAGACAGACCTATTCGATTGAAAACGGACCTATTAGACCAAAAAAAAACTTCGACTTAATTTCGGTTGGTCTTTTTGAATTTGAAGTTTTTTCAATTCGAAATTCGACCCTTGATGAATATGCCCCATATTGTCAGTTTCCCAGGTGCCTTTAGTCACGTGACTTGTGCTCTGATAACGTTCAGTCACTCTTTACTGCTGCACTGCAAGTTGGAGTGATATCACCCCCTCCCTTTCCCCCCAGCAGCCCATCAGCAGAACAATGGGAAGGTAACCAGATAGCAGCTCACAGACACAAGATAACAGCTGCCTGTTAGATCTAAGAACAGCACTCAATAGTAAAATCCAGGTCTCGCTGCGACACATTCAGTTACATTGAGTAGGAGAAACAACAGTCAGCCAGAAAGCAGTTCCATCCTAAAGTGCTGGCTCTTTCTGAAAGCACATGACCAGGCAAAATGACCTAAGATGGCTGCCTACACACCAATATTATAAGCTTAAAAAAATATACTTGCTGGTTCAAAAATTTCATTTTGTATTGTAGAGTGAATTATTTGCAGTGTAAACAGTGTAATTTAGAAATAAAAACTCATGCATCATAAAGATCATGACAGAATCCCTTTAAGGAATAGAGAAAAGAAAGGTGACCATATCCAGTTGTTAAATGCCACTGTACACATACAGTACATTGGTATTGTAAATGGTCCCTATGGATTGTCACATCTTTATGATTTCCTATAGAAAAGCAAGGCAAGATTAGCAATAACCCAGCCACCAACACCTCATTAGTAATAGTATGGTGGAAAGGAAAACGTAAGTAAGAAAAATAAAATGGCTGCACATCTAGATTTTGTTAACTTTCTGCCTCTTCTGTTTTACACTATTGCTTTTTTGGATTTTTGTTTAATTTATTTACAAAAGAAAAAATACCGGCACTGCAGCACAGTCACTCCAGGTAGTGACTATTTTCTGTATTTTCAATGTGAACACAATGATACCTTATTAAAATTCTTAATGAAGTGATTTTAGGGGAAGCATAGCAGGGGTGAGCATGGCAGGAGAGCCATGGCAGATTTAACAACTTAAGTCCATCAAGTTAAAGTACAGAAAGTTTAAGTACAACATATAGAGTTAGACAGAGTTAAGAACTTACATATATGGATACCTGCTGAACTGCATCTCTCCTTCTCATCTCTTCCAGGTATGTCTAATTCCTGCTAATTGAACTTACTGCTCCTAGCTTTCTGCATCTCAACATCCAACTCTGCTGCAAATCTTTGTTTTACCATTGCCAATTATTCAATTGTGGGGTATGTCTAATTCCTGCTAATTGAACTTACTGCTCCTAGCTTTCTGCATCTCAACATCCAACTCTGCTGCAAATCTTTGTTTTACCATTGCCAATTATTCAATTGTGGGGTATGTCTAATTCCTGCTAATTGAACTTACTGCTCCTAGCTTTCTGCATCTCAACATCCAACTCTGCTGCAAATCTTTGTTTTACCATTGCCAATTATTCAATTGTGGGGTAGGTGTTAAAATGCATCAGTTTAAGTTTATCTAGCAATTTGTTGCTTGCTTTAGTGAATAGTTTGGTATGTCCATTTTATTGCTATTGATGTCTGTTAGATGACCAGACTCAGAGATTCTTCTGTCTTTAACTTGTCTTTATTAATCAATTGCTGGCCCTCACCCATGTGACCCTCTTGCTGTATATCAGGACATTCATTGTAGGGGAAGCATAGCAGGGGTGAGCATGGCAGGAGAGCCATGGCAGATTTAACAACTTAAGTCCATCAAGTTAAAGTACAGAAAGTTTAAGTACAACATATAGAGTTAGACAGAGTTAAGTACAGAAAGTTTAAGTACAACATATAGAGTTAGACAGAGTTAAGTACAGAAAGTTTAAGTACAACATATAGAGTTAGACAGAGTTAAGTACAGAAAGTTTAAGTACAACATATAGAGTTAGACAGAGTTAAGTACAGAAAGTTTAAGTACAACATATAGAGTTAGACAGAGTTAAGTACAGAAAGTTTAAGTACAACATATAGAGTTAGACAGAGTTAAGTACAGAAAGTTTAAGTACAACATATAGAGTTAGACAGAGTTAAGTACAGAAAGTTTAAGTACAACATATAGAGTTAGACAGAGTTAAGTACAGAAAGTTTAAGTACAACATATAGAGTTAGACAGAGTTGGACAGCATTTGGATCAGAGTTGGACTGGAATCAGCAAGCAAACACTGGACATCACTGCTCATCAACCTCTGCTATCTACAAGATAAGCTGGATTATACTGTCTAACTATGTTTAATTTGATTGCCTTCTTTTTCTCTCTCTCCTCTATACTTCTGCATATATCCTCTGCACTTCAACATCCATCAAAGTATCCTGAAATTGAAATCTCCTCTTCACTGCTCCCATCACCCTCTCTCAATCTAAGCACACTATCTTGTATTGTTAAATCTATTATCCCCTCTCATCCCATCAAACAATACACTGCTCGCACTGTCAAATCTAGGTCACACCTTGTCTCACTCTCATTATTACTGTTACTTGCAGCAGGGGATATCTCCCCAAACCCTGGTCCAACTCACTCATTTGTACCGTCACTTATTCCTACTCTCAGGCATTCAACAAGGTCTTTTCCAGTCTCTCAGACTTTACGCACTTCTAATCTTGCAAACCTAATTCACATAAAACCAACACCCTCCCCGCCTTTCTCATGTGCCCTCTGGAATGCACGGTCAATCTGCAATAAACTAACAGCAGTCCATGACCTCTTTATAGCTAAATCCCTTCACCTTCTTGCAATCACTGAAACATGGCTCTCCCCCTCAGACACTGTTTCACCTGCTGCCCTCTGCTATGGAGGCTTCTCACTTACTCACACTCCTAGACCGGATGGCCATCATGGTGGTGGGGTGGGATTTCTTCTCTCCCCCAAATGTAGGTTTCAAAATCTAACTACACCAACTTCTCTCTCCTTCACTTCTTTTGAAGTCCACAGCATACGTTTGTTTTCTCCAATCTCTCTGCGTGTTGCTGTCATATATCGCCCCCCAGGTCCCTACTCCACCTTCTTGGATCACTTTGCTGCCTGGCTTCCATACTTTCTCTCCAGTGAGACACCTGCTCTCATTTTAGGGGACTTCAACATCCCCATTGACAACTCTGATTCTGCTGCCACCTCTAAACTTCTCTCTCTAACAGCTTCTTTTGGTCTCTCTCAGTGGACCGACTCACCTACCCACATCGAGGGTCATGCTCTTGACCTTATATTCTGCCACTCATGCTGCCCATACAACTTAATTAACTCTCCCTACCCTCTGTCTGACCATCATCTACTCTCCTTTCAGATACTGCTTTCACCTGCACCTTCACAACCATCTCTCTCTACCCACACGTACAGAAACCTTAATGCCTTTGAACCACAACAATTATCAACAGTATCAGCACAATCCATATCTCATATTAATACTCTCTCCTGTCCCAATATTGCAGCTTCTCTCTACAACGATGCCCTTTCAACAGCACTTGACTCCCTTGCACCTTCTACCACCCGTCACAGCCGGCCAGCTAAACCCCAACCCTGGCACACTAGTGTAACACGGTACCTCAGAAGATGTAGTAGATCAGCTGAGCGACGGTGGAGAAAGTCACGAACTGATCCTGACTTCATCCACTTCAAATTCATGCTCTCCTGCTATAACCGAGCTCTATCATTAGCCAAAGAACAATACTTCTCTCATCTAATATCTACTATGTCCTCCAAACCACAGCAGCTGTTTGCTACATTTAACTCACTCCTATGCCCCCCTCCACCACCTCCACCTATTAATGTTACCGCCCAAGACCTTGCTCATTTCTTTAATGAAAAAATCGATCTCATTAGGCTGAGCATACCGTCCGACAACAATCTCAGACCAACGTGCAGTCCACTCACATCTACTTTGCACTCCTTCACCCCTGCAACTCTAGATGAAGTTAGCAAACTTCTAGCCAGCTCAAACCCCACCACCTGCTCCCTTGACCCCATACCCTCTCGCCTTCTCCACCCAATCTCTGACACACTCTCTCCTGCACTTACCCACTTATTCAATCTTTCACTCTCTACTGGTACCTTTCCATCATTATACAAACAAGCACTAATCACTCCTATCCTCAAAAAACCTTCCCTTGATCCCAGCTCTCCCACTAACTATCGACCGGTCTCCCTTCTTCCATTCGCATCCAAAATACTAGAAAGGCTTGTTTACAAACGCCTGATCCAGCATCTCACTCACAACTCCCTCCTCGACCCCCTGCAATCTGGCTTCCGCCCATCACACTCGACTGAAACTGCACTCACCAAAGTAACCAATGATCTTCTATTGGCAAAGTCTAAAGGTCATTATTCCATTCTAATCCTTCTTGATCTCTCTGCAGCCTTTGATACAGTTGACCACACACTCCTCCTTGACATTCTACACTCATCTGGCATTCGGGACACTGCTCTTTCATGGTTTACATCTTATCTGTCTGACCGTTCCTTTAAAGTTTCCTTCTCTAACTCTACTTCTACTACTTTCCCACTCTCTGTTGGAGTTCCTCAAGGCTCTGTTCTTGGCCCCCTGCTGTTCTCGCTCTATACAACTTCACTAGGAAAACTCATTCAGTCATTTGGACTTCAGTATCACCTTTATGCTGATGACACCCAACTCTACTTGTCTACTCCTGATCTTTCTAACTCTGTCCTTTCCCAAGTCACAGACTGTCTCTCTGCTGTCTCCTCCTGGATGTCACAGCGCCACCTGAAACTGAACCTTTCTAAAACAGAACTCATCATATTTCCTCCAAGATCTTCCCCTGTCCCTCAGATATCACTCTCCGTAAACAACACCACCTTTCATTCCACCACACAGGCACGCTGCCTAGGAGTCATCTTAGACTCTCATCTATCTTTTTCACCACACATTCAAACTCTTGCAAAATCTTGCCGTATTCAACTGCGCAACATTGCTCGAATACGACCCTATCTCAGTTCAGAATCGACTAAAACACTGATTCAGTCTCTCATCATCTCCCGCCTTGATTACTGCAACTTACTCCTCACAGGTATTCCAACAAGTCACCTTTCACAACTCCAATCTATTCTAAACGCGGCCGCTAGACTCATTCATCTATCTCGCCGCTCAACATCAGCTGCTCCCATATGTATGTCCCTTCACTGGCTCCCAATCTCTTCTAGAATCAAATTCAAATTACTTACACTCACATTCAAGGCCCTTAATAAAGAAACCCCTCCCTATATTTCATCTCTAATCTCCAAATACACTCCTTCACGAAACCTACGCTCTGCTTCTGATCTTCGCCTCACTTCTCCTCTGGTGACTTCTGCCCATTCTCGTCTACAAGACTTCTCTCGGGCTTCTGCTTTTCTCTGGAACTCTCTGCCACAAGCTGTCAGACTTTCCCCTTCCTTCCAAACTTTCAAGCGCTCCTTAAAGACCCATCTGTTTAAAGAGGCCTATTCGATGTACCTTAATTAATCATTGCTGTATCAAAAATGACAAATTGTTTATACAATCCTAATGTCTCAATTGTACCCTAACCTTTTAGTTTGTAAACCCTATTGTACTCTGTAATCCTTGTCTGCTATCCACCATTTATTCCCTGTTTGCTATAACTGCAGTAAAGCACTGCGTATCTTGACAGCGCTATATAAATAAATGATGATGATGATGATAGTTACATAGTTACATAGTTAAATTGGGTTGAAAAAAGACAAAGTCCATCAAGTTCAACCCCTCCAAATGAAAACCCAGCATCCATACATACACCCCTCTACTTTTAATTAAATTCTATATACCCATACTAACTATAGAGCTTAGTATCACAATAGCCTTTGATATTATGTCTGTCCAAAAAATCATCCAAGCCATTCTTAAAGGCATTAACTGAATCAGCCATCACAACATCACCCGGCAATGCATTCCACAACCTCACTGTCCTGACTGTGAAGAACCCCCTACGTTGCTTCAAATGAAAGTTCTTTTCTTCTAGTCTAAACGGGTGGCCTCTGGTACGGTGATCCACTTTATGGGTAAAAAGGTCCCCTGCCATTTGTCTATAATGTCCTCTAATGTACTTGTAAAGTGTAATCATGTCCCCTCGCAAGCGCCTTTTTTCCAGAGAAAACAACCCCAACCTTGACAGTCTACCCTCATAATTTAAGTCTTCCGTCCCTCTAACCAATTTAGTTGCACGTCTCTGCACTCTCTCCAGCTCATTTATATCCCTCTTAAGGACTGGATTCCAAAACTGCACTGCATACTCCAGATGAGGCCTTACCACGGACCTATAAAGAGGCATAATTATGTTTTCATCCCTTGAGTTAATGCCCTTTTTTATGCAAGACAGAACTTTATTTGCTTTAGTAGCCACAGAATGACACTGCCCAGAATTAGACAACGTGTTATCTACAAAGACCCCTAGATCCTTCTCATTTAAGGAAACTCCCAATACACTGCCATTTAGTGTATAACTTGCATTTATATTATTTTTGCCAAAGTGCATAACCTTGCATTTATCAACATTGAACCTCATTTTCCAGTTTTCTGCCCAGTTTTCCAGTTTAGACAAATCACTCTGCAAAGTGGCAGCATCCTGCATGGAACCTATAGTTCTGCACAATTTAGTATCATCTGCAAAAATAGAAACAGTACTTTCAATGCCCACCTCCAGGTCATTAATAAACAAGTTGAAAAGCAAGGGACCTAGTACAGAGCCCTGCGGTACTCCACTAACAACATTGGTCCAATTAGAAAATGTTCCATTTACCACCACTCTTTGTAGTCTATCTTTTAGCCAGTTCTCTATCCAAGTACAAATACTATGTTCCAGGCCAACATTCCTTAATTTAACCAGTAACCTTTTGTGTGGCACTGTATCAAATGCTTCAGCAAAATCTAAGTAAATCACATCCACTGCCATCCCAGCATCGAGGTGTCTACTTACATTCTCATAAAAAGAAATTAAGTTAGTCTGGCAAGATCTATTACGCATAAAACCATGCTGGCACAAACTCATAGTATTATGATTTGCTATGAAGTCCAGTATCTTATCCTTTATTAACCCTTCGAAAAGCTTTCCTACCACTGACGTCAGACTAACTGGCCTATAGTTTTGAGGCTGAGAACGGGATCCTTTTTTGATGATGATGATGATGATGATGATTTTAAGGGTTCAGATCCCGTTCTGGCCAAGCTTTTGTCTCGGATTTGGCCAAATCCTGAACCAAATTTCAGAGCATTGTTATTTTTGTTACACCGACAAAGTAAAAATATAACATACTGTACATACCTGTGCTGAAGGCATTTTATATAAAACCCTAACAACAGATCTCTCCTTGATGTGAGTGCACTGGTTTTAATTACCATATTATCCTTACAATATTGGATGTGAGTTTAATTTGAGTGGGATTTGGGAGCCAGTGAATGGATTTGCACAACTGATGAGATGGAATGATGAAATGAGTCCAGCAGAAGCATTTAGAACAGACTGGTCTATACTGGAACATCTGCAAGGAGTATAGACACAAACCAACATTACTGTATGATATGAATAATCATATAATCATATGATTATAACTATGTTTATGGTAGCCTGCTGATCCAGACCAGTATCCACATTTTATTGATATCAGTCAGTTCGGGAATCAGGTGGGTTACAAAATTTCATCTACTGATGCACTGCCAAATTCAGCCAATTCAGCCAATTCATTATACATCAGCAAATGAGGTAGTGAAAAGTATCCACAGTATGCAACCCTCTGAAAAACTCTAAAAACATATTTTTTATCTTCATTTTTTTTTCTGCTGGGCATCATAAAATATATGTGTGTATATGGCATAGTTTAGGGTGTTCGGTTAATTCTAGCTACTTATAATATCCTACCCTGCCCATAAATCAGTTCCTACTGAAGAATTTATGTATTAAATTTACAATGAAATTTACTACTTCAAGGGTTCATGTCTAAATTCTTGGCAAAAGAAGCTTTACAAAAAGATGAAGCAAACATGTTAACAAAGTATTTCTTTTAATTCCTGCAGTCTGTTTCACAAAATCACTCATCTGTGTCAATATACTTATTAGGTACCATGTAAATTCCTCTGCTTCTGGAACCTAGCCCAGGACCCCATTCACACAGATGGATCAGCAGATGGGCCATTAAGAAAGGGCCACCTTTTTTTTTTAATAAAGATTTTTGCACTGTTGGTGCTATAGGAGGCTTACATGACACCTAGGGGCCCATTTACCTAGCTTGAGTGAAGGAACTGAATAAAAAAAACTTCGAATTTCGAATGATTTTTTTGGCTACTTCAACCATCGAATTGGCTCCTTCGACCTTCGACTTCGAATCGAATGATTTGAACTAAAAATCGTTCGACTATTCGACCATTCAATAGTTGAAGTACTGTCTCTTTAAAAGAAAATCGTTCGATCGATTAAAATCTGTGTATGTAAATCTGCTCCCTAAGGGCAGATTTATCAAGGGTCGAAGTGAAAATTTTAATTTTCAAATTCAAATTACGAATTTGAAGTTTCAAGTTTTTCTATGTAGAATTCGCATAGGGAATAGTTAAAATTCAATTTGAGTTTTTAAAAAAATTAGAATTCAATTTTCGAAATGTATTATGTACTGGCCCTTTAAGAATTCGAATTTGACTATTCGCCACCTTAAACCTGCTGAATTGCTGTTTTAGCCTATGGGGGACATCCTGGGATCAATTTGGATTTGTTTGCAGCCTTTTTGAAAATCACATTCACCTGAGTTTGAAAAATGTAAATTTTTTGAAACATTTTGGTTGTTTTTTTTTTTTTTAATTTTGAGTGCGTGGGAGTTTATGGAACTTTTTACAAACACCCATGAACTCTAAATTCGACCCTTGATAAATCTGCCCCCTACTGTACACCATTTTATGCCATGCCGGAGGGTAATTTGCTACTAGTATGTAGGCTTTGTATGTGGCATGCAATTATAGCCAAGTGTATTTATCATCTACATGTGACGCACACTTTAGAGCAAGCAGAGGAAAGATAACAGCCTATTGCAATAACAACGTATAATTAACTCCACAACAGCTATCAAGGCACTCTGAAAGGCACTGTACCTTAAATAAATTATATTCCCTTTAAAACAATGAATTCTCTGAGTATTGTGCAGAACACAAATCACCCCTATGGGGTAGAAAGGGCAGGAATGCCAGTACTGAATTATGTCTTAGAGCTGGTAGTCACCAAGGGGATGATTTAGAAACACTCTCTGTCAGCAGCAGTGTGTATATATGTATATATATTTTTTTTTGAGCTTTTGGAAAAACCCTGTGCAAGGCAGACAGTCTGTGAATAACTGAAGCTGAAAGAATAATTGACTCAGGCTTTTCAGAAAGAGAAGTGCTCTCCTGGGGAGTGCAGGGTTTTCCCTAACGCAGGGGGAATACTTAGCAGAGCAGCTGAATTTAAAGCAGAACATTTCTATTCTATTTAACCACTATTTCCCCTGGCAAGGCTTGCACGTTTTTCATAGGAACAGCTTTTTTTTTTCAAAATCACATACCATTGATTCTGCATCAAACCCCCTACCACCCCCCAATATTTCCCATTTCTTATTTAATGAGAAAATAAAATACCAGCGTTGTTTATTTATTTTTCCTGTTTCCAACACGTGGGAGCGGCAATATCTGCAGGTACAAATGTTTCCCTGGCAACCAACTAGTTCCTATGGTATTATGTGTTTATATGCCCTGATGCACTTATTTAACACGCAGGAAGAACAAACTGTCAATAACAGCAATGTTTTTTTAGAGGAGGGTGATCAGTAGGAATCCTCTGGAATAATAAAAGAGAACAGATTCCTCTTTATGCGGAAAAGACTTCCCCTTAGAGAGAGCAGCATTACATTGTATAGTCATAATTATTTTTATGTGGTTCAAGGCCTGGCATACAGGGTAACCGTCTGAATACGGTTCGTTCAGTATAGATGCCATGAATTTGTATTAATCTGTGATGTGTTTTGCCGGACAGGTAGAGCCAGAGGCTTTGTCTGAGGTTCATGTCAATCAAGCCATGGTAGCAAACACACAGATGGCCAATAGAAGTGGCAATAACTCTGATCCTGCATCACAAATAGAAATGAAATTCAACATATTAGTCATTGTCACTAGCTGAACACGTAGCACCCGGGGGATAAAGGCATAAGCTCTGCAGCAGTATGTGTGCGGTGTTGATTTCATAGTGAGTTTTATTCAAGACCTTTGTATGGAGCTTCATAAAACACAGAGATGTCACAGAGAGACAATAAATTGGTCTGGATGGGGAATCTTCAGTTTCCTATGGTGGTACCTTATCAATCACATAACAATAAAAGTAAGCATCCTATTCGGAGATGAATGTATTCATTCAAAAGGTCACAGAGATTCCAAACCTGTGTCGGACAGACTTCATATGAGGACACCTTCATATGGGGCCATTAATATATATTACAGCTACCTGGCAAATGTGACTCCGAGGCATCCAGGAATAGTTTTTAACACTTCTTTTTATTGCACCATATAAGACAACATTTCGGGACAGCACAGTATCACAGTTTGTGACTTCAAAAAGGCATAGGGGCAAATTCACTAAGCGCCGAAGCGCCGAACGCTAGCGTTACTTCGCTAGCGTTTGGCATTTTCGTTACTGCGCAAATTCACTAACGAGCGCTGACGTAGTTTCGCTAGTGTTACTTCGCACCCTTACGTCTGGCGAAGTTTTGCTAGCGATGTAACTACGCAAATTCAAAAAAACGCGTGCAGTGTACTGAACGCTACCTTTTACGCTAGACTTCCTTCGCCACCTCAGACCAGGCGAAGCGCAATAGAGTAGATAGGGATTGCTTCAAAAAAAGTCAAAATTTTTTCTAAGTCCCAAAAAACGCTGGCGTGTTTTCTACATTATGGGTGATAGGCTGAAAAAGATCGAAAATTATTTTGGGGCTCCCCTCCTTCCCCCTACATTTCCTGACTCATGGAAACTTACCTAGACAGTGGGCACATGTGTAGGGCAAAATAAAATTTTTATTTGATGTTTTGAAGCTTTTCTAGCCATTTGTAGTGCTGATACGTATTCCTCCATTGAAATTTGAATTTGACGCCGTATGCAAATTAGCCTTCGCTAGCGTAACTTCGCTTTACTTAGCGAAGCAACGCTAGCGCAACTTCGCAACCTTACGCTACCCCTGAGCGCAACTTTGGATTTTAGTGAATTTGTGAAGCGCTGGCGAAACTACGCCTGGCGAAGTGCGGCGAAGTTACGCCTGGCGCAACTACGAATCTTAGTGAATTTGCCCCATAGAGTGCTGTACCAAAACATTGTCTTATATGGTGCAATAAAAAGAAGGCATAAATAAGATTGCGACCAGGTCTTGGCATGATCCATCCAATTGAGTACCAGGTAAGATTTCATTGCTGAGTGCTAAATAGAATTACAAGAAAAATGTGCAAGTAAAAAGTAGAACTAATGTATCACCAGTTTAATCTTCAAAGAGGATTTAGCAGCTAGCATAGAAAATAAGGGAATGAAGAGCAGAATTGGAAGTTTCTCTGTCTTCCGCTCCCTAGTACAGGGAATGCACGCTAGCTGTTAAAGGGCCACACCGAAAATTGCAGGTCTTTTTATACATTTCCATGTAGCATTATAATGCCCTTAGACATACTGATTACTGCATATTGTCAATATCATTTATAACAGGGGTGCTCAAACTTTTTGCAACGAGGGCCAGATTTGGTGAGGTGAAAATGTGTGGGGGCCGACCATTCAGCCGACATTCTTTGAACCATTAACATTAAATTACAGGAATCAAGTAATCGTAGCATTAATATTTGGGCACATTAGTGAAATGCTCTGCCATTTGGTCTATACTGCTGCCTGTGTGCTGAAGGTGTTAGTAATAGACACGTACTGGCACGTAGTGATGCCATACTTCTTTAGTTTACTGTACTGGCACGTCAGTACGTCTATTGACACCTTCAGTCCTAAAGAAGCATGCAAAAACAGCGCGTCTCTACGTGCCAGTACATGTCTATTGGTAACACCTTCAGCACACAGGCAGCAGTATAGACCAAGTGGCAGATCATTTCACTAATGTGCCTTAATATTACTGCTATGGGATTCCTGATCGCACTATGATGGGGGGCCTCATTATTATTAATTTCATGATGGAGACTGAGGGCCGGTGAAAATTTGAAAAAGGGGCGCAATTGGCCCCCGGGCCGCACATTGGACATTCCTGATTTATATAGTGAATAAAGTACCCCTTATTGTAAAAAATAAGGATATTATAAATCTCTGAGGAGGCTGAATGCTTTTATGCAGGTCTAATATCCTAATATTTTCCAACAAGGGTTACTTTATTTATTATAATACACAAGTTTTAGTGAGTCATGTGACAAAAATGACATCCCTAAGAGCCGTTTATAACTGATGACATCACTAAAAAACATTTATAAGGATATAATTTACAGAATATTCCCGGGCTTTTGTGTATTATATAAATAGAAGCATTTGAAATAGTAGAGGCAGTCATAATGGACTGTAGAATCCACTTTGCATAACAGATAAGCAATTTAAAATACAATAGTATAGGTATATAATGGGATCCTGCCATCATATAATTACTCCCTTTTATTATAACACAATTTGGGTAATGAATTGATTTTAATGGTTATAATGATAATATTGACTTTGCATTTTATGCTGTGACTTCTTCTGTAAGATCCCCCAGGCTTCTGGGCAGCTGACAAAGTACAGCCCTGCAGCTGCCTTGCACCCTTATGTAATAGGTAATTATTATCTAATAGGTAACTATTAAACCTTCTGGCAGTCATCTTTAATTTTTTTATTGCATGGTTTTCCATATTGCATTAACCCCTTCATGTTAAGACATATTCAAACAGACTAGAAAGATGTATGTCAACAAGCTAGAGATATGCTAGTAGAAAACAAAAGACCTTTTACCACTGACCATACAGGGGCAGTTAAACTGCAAATATAGATATGGGACCTATAAGAGATCTGTTGATAACTATACCTTAAAGGAATTGTTCAGTGTATAAATAAAAACTGGGTAAATAGATAGGCTGTGCGAAATAAAAAATGTTTCTAATATAGTTAGCCAAAAATGTAATGAATAAAGGCTGGAGTGATTTGATGTATAACATGTCAGTCTGAACACTACTTCCTGCTTTTCAGCTCTCTTGGTTTACATTGACTGGTTACCCTGGTTACCAGGCAGTGACCAATCAGAGACTTGAGGGGGGGGCCACATGGGTCATATCTGTTGCTTTTGAATCTGAGCTGAATGCTGAGGATCAATTGCAAACTCACTGAACAGAAATGTACCATGTGGCCCCCCTTCAAGTCGCTGACTAACTCAGAGTTATAGAGCTGAAAAGCAGGAAGTTGGATTCTGGCTGTTTTATTAGACATCTGTTCACTCCAGCCTTTATACATTACATTTTTGGCTAACTAACTATATTAGAAACGTTTTTTATTTTGCACAGCCTATCTATTTACACAGTTTTTATTTTCACACTGAACTATTCCTTTAAGTATAGTAAAATAAATAAATAAATAAAGATTAAATAAACCCAATAGGATTAATTATATCTTAGTTGGGATCAAGTACAAGGTACTGTTGTATTATTACAGAGAAAAATAAGTGTTATAATTCTTTACTGAAAATGGAGTCTATGGAAGATGGTCTTCCCATAATTTAAAGCTTTCTAGATAACACGTTTTCCACATAACAGATCCCATACTGTTCCTTAACCAGTTTGTTATTTGATTATTTTGTGTTCTTTTTGCTGAGTTTTGATTTATTTAGCTTGTTCTACAGCTACCCATTTTTATTTTGTTATCCCCATTACCCTACGTTTGAATGGTAAGTTGGAAGATGTTTAGGAGAAAGCCTAAATATATATATATACATGACCACATCCTGTCACACTATAATGAGAGAGAGAAGGGTGGGATCTTCCTCTTTGGCTGCTGGTGTCCTGATGGACTGGTTGCTCCCATTGAGCCTGGGTACAACAAGGCCCAGTAAAGTGTGAGCCCTAGAGGGACCGGGCCCTCTAGTGTCTGAGTCGGGATGCAGGGAATCCCTTGAATGCGGTTAGCTAAACAGGGTAAGTTCTGTCACAGACTCTCTAGGAGAGTAAGGTAGAGAGAACAGATAGTATGAGCAGCTGAGCTCCATCAAGGATTGTTGTAGGGAGTAGCTTCTCAAGGCTTTTGAATTGCCTAGGGCCACAGTGAAAAGGGTGTCAGGATTAGAAAGGTGTTCTCCCTGATCACTCCACTGGAAGGGAGCCGGACCACTTTGAGGTATATTGCAGAAGAAAATGGATGTACTACCTAACTACCTTGCCTGATGGGAGTCACTGTTCTCTGCTGTGTAATGTAAATTGTTTCAGCCTGCTGTGTGGCATTGTGTATGCCTTGTACCTCTGTAAGTAAATCCTGGGCTCATTTGTCTTGTACAAATAAACTGTTATTCGTTTGGTTCATCACAAGAATCTCCTGCCGCCAATTATTTCTATTTGGTGTAGCAAAGTAGCGTAAGAGTTGTAGTTAAACTACTCCACCTCCAATTTGGAAATTTGGCTCTTGTAGTTTAGAGAGTTCAATTGCACTTCTCTGTGCTAGTGTAGAGGACCCCCTTGAACCCACTCCTAAAAGGTGAACGTAGGGGGGAGGGGGGCGGCAGCAGCAAATACCCTCAGGGTGGTAGAGGGGCCAGGATGGTCCCTGCTGAGAGTACACATATTTTAACATTCTGGGCAAATGATACTTTTGTTTCAATAGAACTATTAACACATCACATTTCCCTTTAAGGTTAAATATACCCTACTTATAAGTAGGGTTGCCACCTTTTTTGGAAAAAAATAGGAGCCTTCCTATATATTTATCTTTTTTCCCTAATAATAACATTGGGATTAGCCATCATTTTTACCAGCCAGGCCAGTAAAATACCGGCCAGGTGACAACCCTACTTATAAGTCTGGTTCATTTTCTATTTATCTAGCTAGCTATAAGAGTAAGTAACTATACTGCTAAATGTCACACTAGAATTGAAAAATATAGTCCTTTTATAAGGAGCGTATGTTTTGCTTTAAGACTGATTTGTGCTAAAAGCATTTTAACAAACAACACATCATCATGTAAAGACAGACAGAATGAGGGAAATCATATTGCCGTTAGACTGTAAACAACAGGATGCATTATGTTGGAAGCTTTGGCCAATTAAGCTAATGAAAGACAGCCTAAAGCGTAAATGCAGTGACAGTAAGCGAAAATCTGGTCTCCAGTGAGAGAATGTACCGGAAAGTAGGGCTTTCGCTTGTGTTATATAATTGCTTCAAGGCAAAGCAATAATATGTCTTGAGCAAGATTCAAAATAACACACTGAAAAGGAAAATAATGTAACTTTTTTATTTTAAGTAAAAATGGCTTTTTGCTTCAGGATGTTTCGGTTACCTTTTATGGTACAGTGTAAGAAACTTTTTAATAGTTTATAAATTCACATCACAAATTGTGTTTACCTTAAAAGGAAAAACCAGTACAGCACCTATTGTATTTTTATGGCTTAGTATCAGGGCTTCCCAATTTTTTTAACCCCAAAGCCAAATGTGAAATGAGTTGAGGAGCAACACAATTCACAAGCAGCAGTACATTATATTGTCATTTTTTTTCAAACACTTTCATCTTTTGGTGTTACTATCACTGCAGGCTAAGGGTTTAATCACTGAGGATGGTATGTGATCATTATGAATAAATATAAACTGGGCCAACTTTCTGCTAGTAGAAACAGCAACTTCCCCAGGAGACTAGAAGGAGTTTGTTTGAGTAAAGAGCTGATCTTGGTGGATGTGTGCCTTTTAAAGGAGAAGGAAAGTTGTTTAGCACTTGGGGGTGCCAAATGTAACCCAGGGCTGGTGCTCCTATCAGCAGAAAACTGCACCAGCCCAGGGTTATTCCAGCAAGCACCACGGAGCACTTCTCTTCTGGCTTCTTTTTTCTTCAAATTTCCCGGAGCAGATGCATGTGCAGTAGAATGGAAAAGACAATTTTTTAATTAAAGTGCGGCACTTCACTCTTATGCGCATGCGCAGCTGCGCAAAGAAAGAAGAAGACGGAAGAGGAGCACTCAGTAATGTTTGCTGGTATAACCCCGGGCCGGTGTGGTTTCAGGTAAGTAAATACATTCACTTGGGGGTGCCTAACATTTGGAACCCCCAAGTGCTAAACGACTTTCCTTCTCCCTTTAAAATCTCAACTAGTATATACCCATCTCTATCTGCCTTTTCATATCTCTGCATATATTTATATAACTACTCTATGTTCCAGTCAGGCTAGTCAAAACGTTTCCTCTAAACAAACTCTAAGGGGTAGATTTACTAAAGTTCCAATGGTAAATTTTAATTTTTTTTGGTCAAAACTCACAAATTCGAATTTATAACCACCATCTTGAATTTGAATGTGAGATTTATCACACCTCAACCCTGGAAACAGTTCTAATTTGACTATTCTCCACCTAAAACCTGCTGAGTTCACGTAGAAGTCAATGGCAGAGATCCCTTGAACTATCTAAAGATGTTAGTAGTGATGAGCCAAATTTTTGCCAAATTTCACTTTGAAAAGTATGCCCCATAGACTCCAATGGGAGAAAAAAAAAATCTAAAAAGTTAAAAAAAACATTTTCGGAGGAAAACTCAGTTCGATTCCATTCAAATTCGATTTGAATATTCAGGTCGGGACTATTTGATGGAATGTTAGACTTTCGAATTTATTCATGAATAACATACAATTTGAATTGTGAATAAAATCAAATTTCTTAGAGTTTAAAAAATTTGCATTACTCTAAAATTCAACTTTGATAAATAACCCCCCAATTGTGAAAAATATTGCAATGCATTAGTGTTTAAGGAAAAACATGTTTCATCTTCTTCCCCATCTCCAATATCTTTATCAAAGTCTCTTCTCTATTATTTATTCTTCTAGCATTGCACATTTTTTTGTGTGTTCCTTGTTGCTTGGATTATTTAGTACTAAAATATTAAATCTTCTCTCTCCCATCTCTTGCTGGAAATGTTCATCACTATATATTTCTGTTGCAGATACTTATAACTCTGTTTAATATTTGAATCTGTTTTTCCATAGAGAATAGCTTTTTAAATTATTTGTTTCTTAATCCTTCTTTATATTTCCAAATCTTTGTGTCAATCAAGTAGTCGGGTGTAATAATCCTCTTAGTGGAAAACATCTTGGGAAAGATATTTGGGGATTTAAGGCAATGGCACACAAACATGTTCTATCACTATAATCTTCTCATGGAGAATCATAGTTATTAAAATGTCCTGTTTGCAATAGGCCTTTCAGCCATCATTAGGGTGATCTAACATCAGGTGAAACAGCCCAACCATAATATGTCCATACAAACAAAGCCTAAAAAGTTCTTGTTAAAAGGATTCTGTCATTATTTTTAAAGTGTAGTTTTTATTTCTAAATTACACTGTTTACACTGCAAATAATTCACTCTAGCATGTAAAATTTCATTCATAAGCTAACAAGTGAATTTGTTTTAGTTGTAATATTGGTGTGTAGGCAGCCATCTCAGTTCATTGTGCCTGGTCATGTGCTTTCAGAAAGAGCCAGTGCTGCACTTTAGAACTGCTTTCTGGCTGTAATGGAAATGGAAGTCACTACTCACATCCAAGATGGCGACGGCATCCAAAATGGCGACTCCTTGCGTCTCCATGTGGATCCTGCTGGTCGCAGCGCTATGATGCCAGCGTCTTCCCGCCTGCTGATTGGTCGTCGGCGACGGAATGGTCGCCAGCGTCAGAACGTACGCCGGCGTCTAAATGCCGGCATCAGGACGCCAGCGTCAGCGTCATGACGCCATTGTGCCAAGCTTTGACGCCAATCCTGGCCTATATAAAGCCTTCTGGACACTGCCTTACCCTTCTGATACCACGAACTTTGGTCTACTACCTGCCTCCTCCTTGGTCCGCACTACAACTGTGCCTTCGGGCCCTTACACTGGCAGGCTCTTGTTTCTCCTACTCAATTTGAAAAATGGATTTCAGCACAGAGGTCTGCTGGAACAGCACTATTAACTGACGTATTTGAAAAAAACTTGTGATCCCTTTAATAAATATATATTACATATGCAACAAATGATGCTGTATGGTGAAAGGCTACTAATGCAATATTATGTGTATTTGCTGGAGGATTAAGAAGTACAGGTATGGGATCTGTTATCCAGAATGCCCAGGACCTGGGGTTTTCCTGATATCAGATCTTCATACCTTAAGTCTTCTAGAAAATCACGTAAACGTTAAATAAACCCAATAGGCTGGTCCTGCTTCCAATAAGGATTAATTATATCTTAAATGGGATGAAGTACAAGGTACTGTTTTATTATCAGAAAAAAAGAAAATCATTTTTAAAAATTTGGATTACTATTTGGAGTCTATGGGAGATGTCTTTTCCGTAATTCGGACCTTTCTGGATAATGGGTTTCCAGAGAAGATATTTCTTTTTAAGAAAGTACATGATGTATGCCAGTTTAATTTAAAAACACCTTAATATGTATCAGTTGTAGACTAGGGATTTTTTTAAAAAAAAATAGAAGCCATTAACACTGATAAAAAAACAAGAAATCTCTGTTACAGAGTTATTAAAATAAGCTCTTGAAAAATATTTCTGAATAGGGACTAATTTAAGAGGCTTGTGTGAGAAAACAAAAATGTTGTCTTACCTGAAATTTTCATTTTCTTTAGTCCATAGTCAGCACAACACTATGGATTAAATCCCCGCTCCAACCCTGGTAGCACAGAAATTATTAGCAATCAAACAAACATGCATAAATAGGAACAGGCAGCCCATCCCCCTCAGTGTTAGTTTTCAAGCTACCCAAAAAGATAAAGACCCTATAATGTTTCAAAAACTTTATTTAGGGAGGGAATACATGTGCTGCCTACGGACTAAAGAAAATGAAAATTTCAGGTAAGACTAAATTTTTGTTTTTCCTTTACGTCCTACAGCAGCACAACACTATGGGATTTAGCAAGCTAACTCTAAAACAAAAAAAGGCTGATTCTGCTGCCAAAAGCTGCATCTTGAGAGGCTGCCACATTCAATTTGTAAACTTTGCAAAGGTGTGGAGGTCTAACAACGTAGCTGCTCTGCAGATTTATGCCACATCCACCAAAGACCTCTCTGCCCTAGAAGTAGAAACTGCTCTCACAGAGTGTGCTCTCAACCCCTATGGAAAATCCTTTGTGGCTAACTCGTATGCCACTGAGATAGCCTTCTTCACCCAAACTGCAATAGTACTCTTGGATGCCTTAAACCCCTTTCTCTTCCCAGCATACGCCACAAAGAGGTTTTCTGACTGCCTCACTGGTTTAGTTCTTTCAATGTACATGGAGAGACATCTATGAACATCCAAGAAATGCAACTTCTCCTCTCGCTCATCCCCTGGAGCCTTACAGAAAGCTGGAAGAATAATCTGAGAATTCAAATTCTTCCAGGATGGTACTTTAGGAGAAAAAAATGGCAATGTATTCATTATTACTTTTTCTGGCAAAAAAATTGTATAAGGAGGATGAGCTGATAGAGCCTGCAATGTAATGTAATGTAATGGTCACTAAAAATAAGGTCTTCCATGACAAGAACATCATTGAAATCAAAGAAATTGGTTCAAAAGGATCTTAACAGAGCCCTGATAATACTGTATTCAAATCCCAAGGAGGAGCTAGTACTGATACTCTTTGTCTCAATTTGTGAGAAGCTTTAAAAAAACGTCTAACCAGATCTATAATCAGACAAAAATGACCATCTGCTTTCCGAACAAGAAAAACCCGAGAATAAACACCTCTCCAAAGCTCCGACGAGGGAACTGTCTCTACCACCTTCTTCTCCAGAAACTCCAAAATTGCTACTTCTACAGCTTTCTGCTCCACTGGATTCTGAAGAATATGGTTGACACAAAATCTCTATCTTTGTCCCTGTCCCTGAAAGATCTTTTGTAAGACATGGACTGGGAAGGAGATTTTCTTGCATAGGGACAAAAAAGGGTCTCTTCTGAACTTTTGGTCTATCCTGCGGAAGAGTCTTCCCTTTCCCTGAAGCCAAGCTATCAATCAGCTTGTCCAAAGATGAGCCAAATAATCTGACGGGTTCAAAATGCATAGAAATTAACGCATTCTTGGAAGCCAGACCTGCAGACCATGCCTTTAGCCACAGAGCTCTTCTTCCAGCTGTAGACAAAGCCATTGTTCTGGCTCTCAACTTAACTGTATCAATCACGACATCACACAGAAAATCTGTTGCAAGCTTGACTGGATTTAGTATATACAATAGATCAGAGGTGCTGGCATAAAGCTCCTCCCCCTATGAGTTTAGCCAGAATTTTAGCAATCTGGAAACTGATACAGCTGCTAAGGAAGGTTTACAAATATTAGAGCCTGTGATATATAGCCTTCTTAAGGCACACTCTGCCCTGTGGTCCATCTGATCTTTGATAGCCGACTCCTCAACTGGAATGGTTGTAGGCCTAGCTAGTCTAGCCACTGGAATGTCAACCTTCGGAGGCTCTTCCCATTTCTGCAATTCCTAGGCATCCAGAGGAAATGTCTTTGAACCTCTTGGACACATCTGGCTTCTTTCCCGGACTTTGCCATTCTGACTCTATCAGTTGTTTAACAGATGGATGTATAGGAAACTCAGCAGACTTCTTTCCTGAGAAAAATAATAGATCCTTCTTCTTTTCTCCAGCGGGGCAGAACTTTTAACTCCTATAACGTTCTTAAATTCCTCCTTGGATCTTTGAGGAGATGAAGATGAGGTAGAGGTTGAGCCACTAGATCCGTCTGAATCAGCCGAAACATCATAACCTCTGGTTAACCTTGTTGTAGCACCCATAGAAAGGGCCCAGAACAGCAGAGGATCTTACATCATCAAAGGCCTTATAAGGTAAGATAACATGCCCCTAAACCAGACCATAAAATCTTCAGGGTTATGAGATGGATTATCCCCCTGAATCATGGGAGCATGAGGCACAAAAGGATCCGGATGTATCTTCGGGCAGAGGCTGGTCACAACCTCTTCCCCAATTGAAACATCTGGGAACAAGAGGAAATAATCAGTAATAATATGTTACATATACTGTACATACAAGGACAGCAAGGGTAAAGAAACTCTCAGCAGAATGGCTTATAAGGAGGCAAAATGTGAGCACCACACCCTCCAGAAACCTATAAAACGCCTTACCGGCAACAGCTCCCGCTCCTGAGAGACATTGCAGTCACTTCTGCAACCCATGCAGCGCAGGGGGGTTACTCCCGCATGCCTGAGCGCCCAGAGCCGTCAGCTTCCCGCAGCACCTTTCTCTCAGAAACCTGGTTTCTGCCTGCCAAGAAGACTTGCAGCGAAGCCCCACACAGGTACTGCTAAGCCTAAGGGGGGACTTAACCTCATTTCCTTTCCCCCTCCCCCTCTGGAGTTAGCCACCCTCATGTGGTAACTTTTTCAGGCCATCAGGCTCCTAAGAACCTGGATCTTCATCTGTTACATTCTCGCCTACCTGGGAAGGACAGAAAAAAACACGGAGGGGGCGGGCTGCCTGTTCATATTTATGCATGTTATGGATGATTGCTATTAATTTCTGTCCTACCAGAGTTGGAGCGGGGATTTAACGCATAGTGTTGTGCTGACATAGGACATAAAGGACATAAACATTCATATTTATCTTCACGGACAGATTGGAATGAGGAGGAGGCGGAAGTGGCAGTTCTGTTGCAA
The DNA here is from genome assembly GCA_038501925.1 of Xenopus petersii. Classification (NCBI taxonomy): domain Eukaryota; kingdom Metazoa; phylum Chordata; class Amphibia; order Anura; family Pipidae; genus Xenopus; species Xenopus petersii. The sequence continues at coordinate 165,812,485 of CM076673.1, forward strand.
GAGAGATTCAGACATCTAAAGAAAGAATATGTGTGGGTAACTGGAGTGTATTTTAATTCCCAATTTAAAAACTTGCCCTAAACAAATAATGAAGTATATTATTGTGACAGATTATACTCTCCTTTTTGACTGAAATGTCTTATTTTTCCAATGAGAATGAACAAAAGACAGTGTTTTGAAAGAAAACAAATGAACAGTTCAGCAGTTGGAATTTTTTTTGATTTTTCGTTTAATATCATATCATAATACTATGGGACACATGGCGGCTGTGCAAGAGCAACTTATTTCCTGATGGCAGGAAATGTTTTACTCAAGACATCTTCAAATTTCCTGTCACTTTCATTCAGCTACTCAGATGTGAGATAAGCCAGCTGGGTTCTCATCTAAAAACCACCACTAGCCAAGGATATTGAAAATAACTTATGGGTAGAAGTGCAGAGTTCAACAAGTTTATGGCTGATTTATGCCAAACACTAATACAACAAAAGCAAAAGGTGGAACAACCAGGCCCGTATTTGTGGAGAGGCCACAGGCCTAGGATGGCAGGATTCTAGGGGGCGGCATGCTCTGCCACCACACCCACATTGGTTCGGAAACACTGGGGATTAGCAGGAGATACAATTGTTTTTTAAATTTCCTGTGCACCATTCCTTATTGCTGTGGTCCCGATGATGAACATTTGAGCAAATATAAGGGAGGGGACAGGGGCAACAAACAACAGCGGGCACTATGTAAATCTAGCCCTGGGAACAACTGTTTTGGACAGTAAAGCATTGGGGGGGGGAAAATAATGGAAAAAAGCATTACATATAATGAATAAGATTGATGAGTACACAAACCCTCCTCTGAAAGTCTTGGAAACAATATTCCCTTTAATCCAGGTATTCATATGCTATGGACTCAAAAAAAGGTCACCATGCTGCTTCGGGTGGGTCACCATGATCCCCACCATATACAGTGACAATAGAAAATAGTCATTAAAATAACCGTTGAACTGATTTGTAGGTTATTGAGTCAATGTTCAGACTTAACTTGGATCCCCTGAGAAAAAAAGGTTAAAAATCACTAAATCCAAAGAATTTTACTAAATAGCCATAATCATGTGAAGTAGGGGAGATTATTGGCTTTTGCACCCAATGCGTACCCTCTCCAACCAGGGGTGCTGTTGCCAAGAGGCGAGTTGAGAAACATCTCTCAGGCATCAGCAGCCCGCAAGTTAGAGTCCTGCAGCAGGTCGAGTACCTGCGTATTACCCGCAAAAAAAGCAGGCACTCTTTAGAATGAGAGGAGGATTTTCATTTGCAGGTAAAGCTGTGGGTCTGCTGGTCGTGGGTCTGTGGGTTGCGGGTCGGGTTGCGAGTCTCATCTAAATTTCTTATCTTATGTAAAATTGTCTATATTTTACTCCTTTTAAAGTTTTACAAAACTTGTTTAAATCCCACCCACTTTTGATGATGTCATTTCCGGTTTGCAGCACCAACACTTCCTGTGTGATGGTGGTCCGCAGGTTGCGGGTTGGGTTGCAGATAAGGCAGTTAAATATGGGTAAATATGTGGGTTGCAGTTCAGGTCGCAGGCTGTGGATTGCGGGTTCAGGTCGGGTCCGGGTCTCAGAAATTGGTTCCACTGCAAGTTACCAGGGGCAGTTAAAAAGCCGTTCCTGGTAATTTTATGAGCTGAAATTTTGTTTTTAAATCAAAATTTCGGCTCTGCTTGTGCAGAGAGCACAATTGCACTCTCCTCTGTAGTGATGCACCCCCCTACACCCGCTCCAGAGTTCAAAATGGTATGCGCCGGGTGCAAGGGGGGGTGGCATGGAGCCCCAAAACACCCCTGTCTCCCACTTACCTCTTTTGAATTCAAGGTAAAGAGGGGGTTGCACCACTAGGCCAGAAAGTGGCCTAGTGTAAATTGAAGTTACTAAGTGGTAAAGTGTCTTCCTAACCTTGCTTCATGACAATAACATCGCTGAGCTAAAGTGGAGAAAAGAAAAACAGTGCAGTAAATGGAAACATTCCTCAATTTAGTGAAAGGATTAAAAAAAATCAGTGGTGACCCCAGTCAACAATTACCCTATTAATTATTTTAATCAAGTTTACCAATGAAAACATTCATCTGCTAAAAACACATCTGAAAACTTCTTTAATCAGTTTAGCAAGTCATTACTATCTTCCATTCTTATGGAAGAAAACTACATCCTTTGGGATTGCTCCTTGGCTTGCAATGAAAACAAAATCATGCAAACATAAAAATCTAAAACCTTAATTTTTTTGTCTAATTCTCTGGGGGTGATGGAGTTCAGAATAGAGTTCAAAGGACGGCCTATTTTGATTTTACTGAAAGAGTCACAAAATGTGTGAGGCCAAAAAATTGTTGTGCAATGGAGATAAAAATGTGTGTGGTCTAATTCCATGCTATAATATGTAGTAGATAATGCCTCCAAACAAGCTTTTTTTTCTAAAGGTGGGCATAGACGCACAGATAATATCATACAAAACAAATTTTCATACGGTATTCAGTGCGTGTATGGTGGAAAACAATATCGGCAGAAGACTTGGATATCAGTTGACTGGTTGATCGGGCTGGATGGAAAATTTTGATCTGGTGGCTTTGAAGGCACCCAAACATCGGCCACTGTTTAGTGCTAAATCATCAGATACAGGTAGAATTATATTGTTTCTATATGTATATCTGACGATTCAGCTCTACACGTGTGTATTGAAACGAACGATCTTTCTTGGAAATATCCTTTCCAAGAAAGATCGCAATTGTAACGTCTATGGCCACCTTAAATGTGGAAAAATGTAACCAATGTATGTAATCTGTTGCGATGTTTTCTTACTTATGTGTCAGGAGAATGAAACATCAGAATAAGACAATGGTGCTTGTGTATCTGTATATTTACGCAAATATGTTAATTCTACTCTTTACTCTCCATAATTATCCTATGGAGTCAAATTAAAGAATAATATACAAGCAAAGCTTAATTTTCAACTCTTCCTACTCCTCTTTAAAATAAAATCATTGAGAGAATACAGTGTTAACTGCTCCAAGAAACATTCTGTTATGATGGTCCCAGTGGCAAAAACTAAAGGTTCCCTCAACTATGAGAAACTTCATTACCCTCATAATGTTCCAAGGAAAGCAGTCACTTTAGTCCAGTTCCAGTAACTTTCTCCTCACATACATATAGGTTCTTATTGCTCAAAGGATTACAAGAAACGAAGATGCTCAACAGAATTTTAGGAAAAAAGTAGAATTATCACTGTAATTCATTTGATCATCTCCTTTTGAAAACCATGCCCTGAAGCTGGAGGATTTGTTTTTAAGTGGATAAGAAATAATAAGTGGTTGTAATATTGTGTATATATATATGTAAATATATATATATATATATATATATATATATATATATATATATATATATATATATATATATATATATAAATCATTTGAAGAGGTCACACTCACAGGTCTTAAAGTGAAAACAAAAAGTGTTTATTAAAATGGATGTCTTGTGGGAAATGTCACAGCAGGTTCGCACCAAACAGTGTTTTTAAGATGGTTGTTTAGTTTCTGTTGCACTTTGACAAAGGCTGCTGTTGCAGCCGAAACATTAGAAAATGTTAGACATACTTTATAATAAACATTTTTTAGTTTCACTTAAAGACCTGTGAGTGCGTCCTCTTCAAATAATTTCTAACCACAACGTGGACTGCACCAAGGCGCCATTGTTTGGATTTATACAGTATATATATATATATATATATATATATATATTATAGTGAATAAAGTACCCCCTCTTGTAAAATATAAGGATATTATAAGTTACTGAGGCGTTTCATGACCATATAAAAACAGGAGGAAGGCCGAGTTTTTATACAGGTCATGGAACTCTGAGGTAACTTCTAATATCCTCATATTTTGCAACAGGGGGTACTTTATTTATTATAATACACAAGTTTCAAAGAGTCATGTCACAGAAATTACATCAGAACTCACCATTTATAAGTGATGACATCAGAACTCACGTTTATAAGAATATAATTTACAAGATATCCATGGCTTTTGTGTATTATATATATACATACAGTATGGCTACTAATGCAAAAAGTACTACAAATTGTAATGGCAAAGAGACCGCAGTCACATGTCTTTTTAAAAAAGTTGAGAATCTATTTTATTTTCAATGTTTTGGTCACATACAGAATAACAAATGTAACATTTACTCAAAGAAACCTTTGTGGCAGTTTTTGAACCAGTGCCACCATTGTGTCAGCATCAAACATTTTATACTAAATATGCAACAAGACTACAACTTCATACCTGACCACTTGCCCATAAATATTAAAGGACACGCATAGAGTTTTAGCTGCTGTGGCCACAATTTTCCTGATTAATATCATTAACTCCCAACAGAAATGCATCAACTCCAAAACACACAGTTTGCATGCAACACTGAATAATCAGACCTTCAGACACAAGGTTCCAGATAAAGGTCATAAGACAGCTCAGAAATGTAGAGATTGCATTGATGAACTATAAATTATTTTTAAATATCCTCTGATTAAGGAAATTGTATCCAAAAAACCTTATCTCCTATTAGAGAGTACATCTTAGTTCAGTAGGGCATTAGTCTATTACATTCAGTAGATATATATACTGGATAGATAGATAGATAGATAGATAGATAGATAGATAGATAGATAGATAGATAGATAGATAGTATATATCCAAATTGATAAAAGTGTGCTCCATGACAATAATTTAAAAAAGTTAAAAATACATCATTAAGAACGCATAAAGTGAAATTCATACTGAATCATATATTGATTGGGCTAATTTACAATAACCCAACATCACATGCCTTTAGTGTCTGACTGGTAGTACTGAGAGTGGGCCCCTAGTCTAAGGTTTTTTGGTGGGCCCCTGGTGTCCCAGTCCAACACTGCATGCCTTAGTGCTCATTTTTTTTTTTTTAACTTCGGGTAGTTTATTGAAAGAAAAAGTAAACAGTTTACAATGTAATGACAAATCACGGAAAAACATTGTGTCATATGTTACATGTCTAGATCAAGCAGGGTGAAAGAAGCAAAGCATGCAATATACATTTTGTCATGAGTATTGCAGTACACAACAAAATCGAGACTCCCTCCAATGAGGGATTCACAACCAGTTAAACAAATGGAATATAAATATCAGTTACCTGTCCTAAACACTAGTCAATCAAACTGCTAGTGGTTGTCTTGGGTGTAGGGGGTAAATGTCAGTCCAGGATCCCCAAATTTTATGGAATTTGGTAGGGGCTCCCCTCTTTAAGAACATTAGGTATTCAGTGGCACAGGTATCCTGCATTATTGCTTTCCAGGCAGAGAAGGTAGGAGGGGACACAGCTCTCCAGTTCTGGGTGATTAGTCTCTTGGCTAGTAATAGTGCCTCTAGTAGAAAAAGTGATTGACAGTGAGTCAGTTTTAGATCCTGAATTACGGCCAAGATGCAAGTTTTAGGAGTTCTAGCTATTGTCACCTGAAGCACCCCATCTAAGGCATCTAGTATTTCCCTCCAGTATGTAGTAAGCTTGGTACAGCTCCAGAGCATGTGCACCAGAGTTCCCCTGTCCAGCGCACACCTAGTGCAAACATCTGGGGTGCCAGCATTAATGTAGTGAAGTCTGACAGGGGTGTAGTAAGCTCTGTGAAGAATATATAGTTGAATTAGGCGTAGTCTATGGTTGGGGGATACTAACTGGGGGGATTCTTGCGCTTCTTGCCATTCCTCATCTAGGAATGTGCCAACATCCACCTCCCATTTAGATCGTAGCCCATCCAAGTTACTTCCATGCACTTCTTGCAGCAACTTAGCATATAACATGGTGACCAAACCCTTGGTATGTCCCCTTTTAATGTAAACTAGAAAGGGGTGCGTGGACAGCGATAAATCTTGACGCCTGTGAGTGACCGTGAGAGCACGACTGAGCCTATGAAAAGTCAGCCATTGGTTATGTGGGATCTGAAAGTGGTCCTTCAACCGAGCAAAAGAAACTAATGTGCCATCATGCCATATATCACCTAAGGTATTAACCCCAAGGTCCGACCAAAGATTCATTGAACCTAATTTTGCCAACAGGGGGTAATTGTGGTTGTGCCATAGTGGAGTAAGTGGATCAGTGGGGGGGGACTTCAAAAGTGCATTGGCCATTTTCCACACCTTACGTAGGGAGTCGATGGGGGGGGGAAAGTAATGACTGAGCTGTAATGACAGATTTCCCCAGAATCCAGCTTACTGGGTTCTCAGTGAAGCCAGTCAAGTGAGCCCAAAGAGAATGTAGCACTCGGTGATGCGAACCTTCCACCCACGTGGTGAGGTGGGACAATTGTGCTGCCAGGTAGTATAAATACATATCTGGTAGGGCTAGGCCAGCTGTACTTTTAGCACGCATTAATGTTTCAAGCTTTAGTCGTGGTCTGGAATGGGCCCACACCAGTTGTCTAAAAACAGCATTTATTTTAAGAAAATAGGATTTGGGTATCCACACCGGGGCTTGTTGTAATGCATAGAGCAGCTTGGGTAATATAATCATCTTAATAAGATGGATCCGCCCTGTAGGGCCTATTGGGAGGTTAGCCCATGATTTAAGCTTCAGAGACATCCAATCATTCAATGGATCTAAGTTAAGTGTTAAGTATTGTTGGGGGAGAGCTGTGACCTTAACTCCTAAGTAAGTAAATTCGGGAACTACTTTAAAAGGAAAGGTAGACATTCTTTCCTCCTCAGTAAGCGGGTCTATCATAAGGGCAGGGGATTTTGATTTATTTACCACCAGTCCGGACACTTCACCAAATTCTGCCAAGACCGTTAGGGCATTGGTTAGCGAATCACCCCTGTCTCCCAGATATAAGAGGGTATCATCGGCATATAATTGAATACGATCCTCCCTATTACCCAGAACAAACCCAGTTATATTGTTATGAGATCTGATACGGCAAGCAAGGGGCTCAATAGCCAATGCAAATAGTAGAGGAGAAAGTGGGCAGCCCTGCCTAGTACCTCGGTAGAGACGGAAGGACGGGGTAATCATATTACTAGCTTTTATAGAGGCAGTGGGAGCATTGTACAACAATTTAACCAGATTAATGTAGTTGGGGCCAAATCCAAATTCTTTAAGCAATTGCCAAAGATATGGCCATTCAACTGTGTCAAACGCCTTTGCAATATCCAAGGCAACCACAGTCCTCTGGCCCTGGTTATCATGAGGGAGGGAAATATTAGTGTAAAGTCTACGGATATTCAGAGCTGTAGATTTGCCAGGCATGAAACCAGTCTGATCCTCATGCACCAAGTGGTGAATCACGTCACCCAGTCTCATGGCTAAGACTTTTGCCAAGAGCCTTAGTGCTCATTTACCTAGACTTGAATAGAAAGTTCTGGGGTATTGCTACTCTGTACCACCAGAGCAGGGGTGTCCAAACTTTTGGCTCGTAGGGCCACATTGGAAAAATAAAAATTGTCTGGGGCCACACATGAAATACACAAACACGTTTGACTTGTAAAAGTAAAGGAAATACACAGAAAAGAACTACAATGCCAGTTGGATAACCAGATGGAGCTATACACTGAAATATGGGACACCTGGATATTAAATAGACTTACTATTATATTATTATTACTAACTGGGCAATAGGTGGAGTCCCCCCATCTCCTATATCCTTTGTGACATGAAATTTGCTCGGGAACCAAGCTGGGCGCATTCATATGCATCCTGGGCCTCATGTGGCCCTTGGGCCACAGCTTGGACACGCCAGCACCAGAGCATAGCGCTTGTGGGTAAAAGATATCCCAGTACAGAATGACTTGCAAGTTAGGTGCCAGGTAGGGGGTGGGAAACAAATACCAAAGTCTGTCCCTCATGAATACAGTGCTGCTGAAGGCAGGTATTGGTGTATTCATCATAAAAGTACAGGTTCTTGCACCCTTTTCTGCTATCTGTAAATTGGCTCCTTAAACATAGTAATGCTACCAGCCAGACAAATTGACAATGTTCCTTAAAATTCTGTAAACCCTGTAAAAGCAACTCTGCAATTCATTATTTTTTAAGCAGTCCTATTTGTACAATGAATGAGAGTGTGCAGCTACAATGATTTACCCAATTTCATGCGTGGATCTCAGATCAGAAATAACACAAGGAAGAAATCTTGTGCACACAGTAGTAGTTAAAACATCATTTACCCTGCACTTAGATGAACATCCACTGACTCCTGAATAGAAATTGTGGTCATATTAAGCCTATGCCTGACTCACACACGTTCCCTGCTCTTCAACTAAGTGGATTTCATTTTCAGTGCTATGAGAAATTGATCCATTCATTGACAGAGCCAAAAGCTAAGGTGCTAGTTAGTCTACTTTACCCTCTCATTCTCTAATTTCAAAGCTACTGACTCTTGCTTAGTTGCTCGTCTGCATTTAACAAAGAGTGTTGATAAAGTTTATTATAAATCATTCCTCAATTGTTATGTTACCTGGAAAAGAAAGAAAATTTGCCGGCGTCAAAAAAAATTTTCGCCAGCGTCGAAAAAAAACGAACGCCGGCATCAAAAACAGGCGCAGTTTGGCGAATTTTTCGCCATTTCGCGAATTAATGCACCTAGCATTCCATAAAAACATTTAGAGGCATATTCATCATGTTGCGTAAAAAAACAGCAACCAAATACACCACACATCATCAGACTTCTCTGCATAAGAAATTGCATCCTTAAGCTGTGTTCTAGTGATGTGCGGGTTGAGAAAACCTTGACCTGCATGTTACCCGCACCCACCAGCACCTGGCTTTCCCCCTCTATCTATAGACTGGTCGCCGACCCATCAATAATGTCACAAAAGAGGCAGGGCAGGCACGCGTCTATAAAACCTAAAGCCGGCATTGTAAGGTCGGGGATGAGGAGAGCAGGCAGGAGAGACCAACACACACCTGTGACCCTCAAAAGACGTCAATGTTGGCTCAAACCCATCCAACATACGGGTAAACCCACAGGTCCCAAGGATAACCAACGAGTCTTGCCATACCTTCCAACTGTCTCGTTTTCAGTGGGACATTCTAGCTTTTGACAGCTCAACCCACTCAACCCGACTTTCTCTCCACTGAAAAAGATACAAAGTTTCTAACTTAATTGGCTTTTGCCAGAGTGCCCAAACAATTTCTAACAATTTTTAGATAAGCAAATAAGTAGTTGTAACAATTTAGAAAAGGAGGTCCCTTGGGAAAAGTTAGATTTACAGTTTAAAGGCCAATTCACCTTCATTAGCAAAACTGTAATAACTGAAAAACAACACAGAAATATGTTAAAATGTTCATAACCTGCCAATTTTTGTAAAAAGAACATGGTAATTAGGGGGTGGTCAAAAAATTTAGACACCCAACACGCTACAAATTTTATAGTCCCTCTTTCTATTTCCAAAATGTTGGGAGGTATGGACAGGTATCGGGCCGGCCCGCATATCACTACTGTTACTTATGTTTAGCAACCATATACCACTGTGTAAGATCCCAGTGCAAATTCATGAGTCTCTTGAAACCGCTCCTGCCATGAGGCAAGATTGCAGTGAGCGGCCAGTTATAAGGGGCAGCAAAAAGCCACTTCTTGTAACTTTAAGAGCTGAATTTCCGGGTTTCAACCTGGAAATTCAGCTCCACTAGTGCAGAGAGCGCTATTGTCCCACCAGCCCAGTCCATCCCTGTTCCAGAGTGATTTTACTTTAAACTTGTCCCATTGATTTAACCTGATTAAGCAAGGTTTGATGAGGTATAAAATAGCTTTAAATCTGGCATTTTGCTGACATAACCTAAAAAACACACACCTTGATAAATTTCACATTTATTTTACACAGATTTTTGCACTGTTCAGAGGTGATTTTTAAGATGATTACGCAGGGAACACACAGCACAGCAACTTGTGAGAAGATTAACTTGTGAATCACACAGGTATAATACAGAGCACATTCAACAGTGTGGGAAAACCAAGAACAAGCAGAAAGAGAAAAACCAAGGAAGCAGAAAGAGAAAAAGAGTGCAGTAATACAATAGCAAAGATCATTGAAAACACCCAATAGCAATATTCACAGTGCCATCTTGTGACCCTTTACTGCAGCACACCATTGTCACTTGAGTGGTTTTCTCTGAAATGTACTTGTCTTTGTCACATAATCCTTGAATTTATCAAACACTTCTGATTTGTTTTTTTTATTTTATATATGATTGTGTATCTTGAATGGTCATTAGTCATCTGTAAAAGTCACTGGGGGTCATTTATAAAGTTCCCAAATGTGATGGGTGTTTTAGTGCACACACTGTGCTCGAAAATAACGTTGACAGTAACTTAAATTCACAATTTGAGAAACTGTTTTGCAAATATTTTCAAACACAGAGTGTGCACATAAATATTCGCAATTTGAGATTTTAGCCATATTTAAAACACTCGTAAAGACATTTACATTGCGAAAAAAATTGCACTTCTGTTTCTCTTATTCAGCTTTATAAATATAACCATGCACAGGGCAAATATATTCACGGTGCAAACCAATGTGCCCTGTGCAAAGTTTATAAATGAGCCCCACTATGTATCTGTTACCTCCTGGTGTGGAGCAATAATCGGTCCACATCACCCCCCTCTTGGTAAAAGTGATTATTGCTCCAGAGGGAGGAAATTTGGACATTTGAATTACAGTGTGAATCCCCCCAGGGCTTGAACAGTGCCCTACAATTAAATTGTTTCTTGCCTACATAACGGAATAGTAATATGATGGTGCCTTGGTTATTCCCATTGCTGGAGGGTACCCCCCTTGAGAGACTTACTTTTAGGTTTACCAATTGATTTTTTCTGTGTATTGTGATTATATCTATGTGTGCTACATATGATATGGTGGTAATTAAGCTATGATATTTTGTGATACTTGTTCTATGATTAAATTCAAACAGATAAGTAAGGAAAGACACATCAGGGGGCCCCCTTAGGTTGAGTCAGCACTTTAGAATAACGTTGTAGCTAACTTGGATTTTTCTTTATCTACTATAGGTAGTTGTAACCTGTTTTTATTCTCTCATATTGCACACAGTATTCCTATCTTGACAAGCATTCATCCATTGGATTGGTTTTATGTATATTATTAAGCACTCGGCACTTTGTTAATGAAATTTTTATCCCTATTTATATGATATGCACATAATCACTTTCATATTTTGCACCAGTCACTTTAATGCTTTGAATGTGATGTCATTCCTTAATTGCTTATGGTTTATTGGCTATATATATCACATGATGTTTAGGGTGTGGTAGCCTTAGGGCAATAGGGACCGAAACGTTGGCTGGAACATGCTTCACTAAATACACTTTTTTATTTTGAAAAATATCCCTGTGTTGCTGGTTCATTCTGGAAATATATGTGAAACTTTAACAGTGCAACTGGGTGCAGTCCAGAAGAGGAGTGCCACTCATCTTACTACTATATATTTATATACTGTTTATTTTAATAAATAAAGTACCCCCAGTTGCAAAATATGAGGATATTAGAAGTTACCTAGGACTTCCATGACCTGTTTAAAAACACTCAGCCTTCGGCCTTGTGTTTTTACAGTATATGGTCATGAAACTCCTCTGTAACTTTTAATATCCTTATATTTTACAAAAAAAAAGACGCTAGCGATTTTTGGAACTTAGAAAAAGATTCATCTATTTTTTTAGGAACTCCTATCTGCTCTATTGCACTTCGCCTGGTCTGAGGTGGGGAAGACAAGTCTGGTGCAAGAGGTAACGTTCAGTAAAATCCATATCTTAGTTAATTTGCGTAGTTACGTCCATTTGCCAGAGTGCAAATTTTCCAGGCGTTAGGGAGCGGAGTACCACTAGAGTCTATCTCCTTCACTAGCGAAGTTACGCCACCGACCGTTAGTAAATCGGCGAAGTACCCAAATGACGTCACGCTGGGAAATTTTTGCCAGCGTTAGTCACTTCGCCCTTTAGTAAATTTGCCCTTTAGACTTTTCACAACATATAACTATAACATAAAATACACTTCCCCACACAAAATCCCATATATTATACCAAATTACCCACATAAACATCCCATCATTATATCTATACTACACGAAACAACCTAAAACATAGTAACATTTCTGTATCAACATCATACTGTACATTGTGTTTCTATTCTAAATGGTGCCCATTCCGTTACTTATGTAGCAATCTAGAAAGTCTCAATCTAGAAAGTCTCAGATAGGAGCTCCAGTCTGAGACTTCCTAGATTGCTACATAAGTAATGGAATGGGCACCATTTAGAATATAACCACAATGTACAGTATGATGTCGATACAGAAATGTTACTATGTTTTTTGTTTTTAGGGTGTTGTTTTGAGTAGTGTTGCTATATGGAAATGTTGTGTAATAAAAAACTTTTAATGATTTTCAAGACCCTTTTGACTGACTGTCCAGTTTTCAAAATGTTTTAAATTGGGCAAAAAGTTTTGAATGAACAGCTTTTTGAAAATCTGAGATTTCCAATTTAAAACCACATGGGTGTCAACCATCTCTATATCTATATTTTGCCTGATGAGTAAACGTAATCCTTTATAATTACATGTATGGGATCTAATATACAGAAATCAGTTATCCAGAAAGCTCTAAAATACAGCAATGCTAATTTAGAAAAACAATTTCTTATTTTTGATTGATTTGCTTTTTTGGATTCTGTAATAATAAGAAATGTATTGCGCTTGATAATAACTAAGGATTCAAGTTACTATTCCCTCTGAATCCTCCAAATGACTTTGTAGTCTGACTATTCAACAGGTTGGTGGAGTAGCCATCTCCACGTAATAACATGAAGAATAACAGAAACCGGAGAGTCTTCCAGTGTGAATGGATTTTATTAGAGCACTACATGTACTTGTAACTTGCACCAGAGGAAGGACCCTAGAGGTCCGAAACATGTAGTGCTCTAATAAAATCCATTCACACTTGAAGACTCTCTGGTTTCTGTTATACTTCATGATAATAACTAAGCCATGCTGAGGTGAGTATCTTAGTATTTAAATGTTTTCCATTTATTGGGCAGATTATTGTTCTGGTTTCACAAGGCTGAAAATTGAAGAGAAAGCTGAGACCTGAACAGGCCAAACTGTTCAGGTCAAAACCAAACAAGTGGCGACCCTATCCCAGAGGGTATATAAATGTGAAGCATACAGATTATATCTGCTTACCATGTTGGGATACTTGCGATAGTAATAACGATTTGTTGTTCTAATCTTAATAATTTATTAACGTCTTCAAAGTTGTGATGCTTTTTCCTTATAAACTATTTCAATGTGCTCAATTTATTCCTTTAAATTCTTTTTTCTTTTTGACAGATTGTACTGAGATCAGTGAGCATATTGCTACTCTAGAAAACAAGTAGGATAAATAGAAAAAGTTTAATGGCCAAGGCAGAGAAGGTATCAGGCTTCTAAAATTACCTAAACTAAAACAGGAAGACATATTGACAGGATCATGTAACTCTATGTCAAAGATTAAACTGAAAGTGGTAAGGATGGTCTTCATAGAAGAGGTAGAGACAGAGAGTGAAAAAGTAATGAAGAGGATGGAAAAGAGAGAACTTGTATAAAACATGTATGATGAGAAGCAACATCACACAGGCTATAGGTGTAAATGTGTCTTTGTAAGTATAAGCCCTTCCCATTGTTCTTTATTGTATGAGCAAACCGTAGAAACCAGAGTATTCTACAAATATATATTTTTTACTATAAGTAATTATGTGCATAGAGTGAGAGTTTGTCACACTGTAAAGTGTTAATCTTTCCCAATAAATGAGAACATTACCTGACAGCCCTGATTTGATAACAAAGTGCTATGTATGAACTGACTGGACCTTTTGCTACAGAAGAAAATGAATTCAATGGTAGGTCATATGGGATTTATTCTCCCTTACAGAAAGAGGACATTTACATAAATATACAATCCCTGCCTAATGCACTGAATAAAGCCGGAATTATTACTTATGACAGCATCAATATGTAGTAAAGTCATAAAGATACTGCAGAGCTCAGTCACTCTGACAGCAATTTCATTTCCATCTGAAACACTGAAGCCAGGATCACCCAAAGTGCCCAGATGAAAGCTCTCAGAAATGCAGAAATGCCCTTCCTCTTACAGAGCCATTTAAATGACTTGCCAAGTGAAACTCATTCCATAATGAATTTCACATAGAATTCCTGTCTATGTTAATGTGGAGGTTGGAATTGTAGTTCTCACCTGCTAAATCCTATTTTGTAAATTTGTAGTAAGAAATACAGTGTAAGGGCTTCCCAGTAGCACCAGTATAAATTGTATGGGACACAATTCATATATATATATATATATATATATATATATATATATATATATATATATATATATATATATATATATGTGTGTGTGTATATATATGTATATATATAAACAGCACTAAAATGAGGTGCATACAATAACAAGCTGTCCACAGCACTGTCAGGGCAACCAAGGAATAAGTTTGCCTGGCGGACTGATGTCCTTGTTTACATTGAGACATTTTGTGCATTAAGTGACCAAAAATTGCCTTACCCTTTAAACAAAAACATGATTGTTTGTCCATTTATTGGCCACCAGTGGGATCACCTGACTGTAGTTGGAAAGGGTGCGAGCTACAACATGGAGCTGGCCATGGCTCCTGCATAAATCATAGCAAACAAGGGAAAGTTGTGCTCACTATCTTAAATATATTGCAATATATGAACAAACAATCCTTATTTGTTTGAAGGGTATGGCATTTTTTAGTAGCTTATGGCACAAAATGTCTCAATGTCTTAAATACATTGTTAATGGGTTGAGTGCAGAGGACCTCTTGTATTTGTCTATGTGAATTTTATGGTCACAGCCTCGTTGCACCCCCACTTAATCTTTTTAAAGGTTGGTGTTGAGCACGACTTTCCCTTGTTTTTTACAGTTTATGCAGGAGCCGTACTTGTGTACTTCGGCACTTTGTCTTCACTCCTTCATACTCTCTATATTCACAGCTCATATGAGATACACACCCAGGAAAAAACGACCCTATACATATTATAATTAATACATGTATCCAGTGAAATTTACTCTTATACTTGTCACTCACGTTATGTCAATGGTGATAAAAGGATATGTGTGCTTCTCTCTCTCCACACAAACATCCCTACTGAAAACACCTCTAATAACCTCCACTTCATGGAAAAAGCAGCCAATAATGTATAGGTGTTGTATAGAAGATCTAGAAAAAAAAAGACGTAATTGTAATTAGTGAGAAACCTCACTAATGTAATGTAGAAAAAGGATTACCCTATTTATAAATTAGGGGCTTCCCAGAATACATGCCATTTTCCTTACCCATTGTGCAGACACAGTGATTGCTGTCTAATAGGGGAATTTAAAATGTTTTAATGGGGCAAAAACATTTGCTAACGCCTTTGCGAATAGGGTCGGCAAAAAAAAAAAATATGGTGGCTTGTCCCCAAATTGCACTTTGCACATTGCACTTGGTGTGTGGTTTTGATTTGAAAAGTCGAGTAAAAACAAATGTACAATTAACTGCCAATATTGTAAATGTCCAGTTTGTATGAAATCCTCCATCTCATTAAAAGAGATCTCACTTGATCTCCCATGATAGAATGCATGCAATATACATGAGACCTAAACATACACCAACATAACGGCGTTGGGAAATAATGTCAAGTAAAAGGCTTTTTTATCTTAAAATTAAGCTGGTGCAAGACGCTGTACAGTAGGAGGTGACAACAATTGTGCAACCCCAGGCATCGAGTAGTGGTAATGTATACAGATGCAAATGATTCGATTTTCATGGACCCTTGCATAATATATAGAAATGATACAAATGTTGCATTGATCTTTTATTGTTAGTGTAGTAGTACATTATTGGGGTTCCATGATTGGCCTATTCACTGCAGTATAAACTGGCAGTGTAAAATACTCTATCTTATACTAGACAGCAGAATTCTGAGACAATTTGCAAATTGACATTTTTTTTATTTGTTGTTTTGAATGATTTACATTTTCATTATGAAGTTTTCAGGCTTGGAATTTCAACAGTTAATTGGTAATCAATTACAGATGAATATAACAATTTTTCTAATGCCATTTTTATTTCCTATGGTCAGTCTGGCTTTCATTTGCCTGAATCAGTGACCCAAGAAGGCTAATAATTAAAGGAAAACTAAACCCTAAAAATGAATATGTCTTAAAATGCCCTCTTTTATATACTGAACATATTGCACCAGCCTAAAGTTTCAGCTTGTCAATAGCAGCAATGATTCCGGGCTTCCAACTTGTCACAGGGGGTCACCATCTTGGAAAGTGCCTGTGACACTCACGTGCTCAATGGGCTCTGAGCAACTGTTGAGAAGTTAAGTTTAGGGGTCGTTGCAAATTATCAAGCAGCAAAATGAGGTTGGCCTGTAATAAAAGGTGATGCTACAGGGCTGATTATTAAATTCTGATGCTAATTGCACTGGTTTCTGTGCTGCAATGTATTAATTATCTGTATTCATTACTAATTGTGACATTTATATTCTATGTGTACTGTATATTGTGAGTGGGTCCAGAGCATGTGCAGTGAATCAGCAGAAAAGAAGATGGGGAGCTACTGGGGCATTTTTGGAGACACAGATCTTTACTGCTAAAGGGCTGTGGATGCCTTGGGCTGGTACTGAACCCCAAAACACATAAATATATATAACAATGATCTTCACCTTTAACGTAAAGTCTTTAATACAGTAATTAACAGTGAGTTAAATAGAATATTACAGGGCCCTTAAAAATCTGAGTAACTTTACAAATGATGGTTTGCAATAAATCATTCCAGGAACTATCTGACCCTTTGTGCTAATCATAATTAATGTTGCAAAAATAATAAGTCGGTAGGAGCTAATACTTTATCCAACACCTAACAGAGCAAATGATTTCTAATTGCAGCATGCTCATAATTGCACTCCCAATTCTTATCAGTAGTTCAGGGGACAGGATCACCCTTTACAAGCGACGGGATAGGTCACATCTCAGTAGTGCAAATACTGTGGGTGGAAATCAGTTTATAGGCTGATGGTACTGCCTGCAAGATATTATATAATATAATAAATATTGTATAAGAACATACAATATTTTTTCCAGACACAAGCAAAGAAAGATTTATTTCCCAGTTATTAGGACCATGGGAACTGAAAGAAGATATCTAGGGTGAATTGTGCCATCTAGTGGCATCATAAGCTGTTGATTTTTCTGTGATATTTCAAACAGTGATTTAAAAGTGTTATGATTTGCTTTTGTTTTTAGCACAAGAATTGTGGCTTCAAAGGACCACTGTGCATCCTAAACCCCTTCTGCAAAATTCCGCTTACTACTAGGGTATTCCTAGGCCTGACTTGGAAATGCTGTGTGTTTCTATAGAGAGTAACTAAATATTGTACCTGAAATACCCAGGTCCAGTCTGAATCTCAGTCTGGACCTAGATCAATCTAGATTCATGCTATTATTTTTGGTAATGAGAGGTAATGAGGTAATTTTGCCTGTTATGTAGAGGTCCATTTACACCCCTGGCAGGCTGGACATGCCCCGCCAATGACATCACACCACCCCACCTTACTGCCAGGCCACCACCCATTTCTTCTTTAATCAATCTTCTTTTAAAATCATAAATAAGTCATATTAAGGATAAGTCAAGTACTGCTGCCTTTGGAAAACCATTTAAAATCAACTGAACATTTCCATTTTTTAAACATACATCTATTTTGCCCACTTGATGGTGCTTTGGGGACCTTGTTAAAGTGGTTTTCGGTTAAAACGCAACACTCCCTTTACAACTCATTATACAAAGAGTAATATTTTTCATATATACAGTATATACAGGTATATGTTCCTTTATAAACTGGGATCAGTTAATTTGAATATAATTTGCGATAGCAATGCTTCTAAACAAATTACAGTGTATATACATATACTGTGACTGCATAAAGGTAGAATGGTGATAATCTTCTTTTCTTTAATTCATTATGATTAGTGCTGTATGGAGAATGTGTAACCAAGGAACATTAGACTGTTTCAGAACTGAGCCTGGATAGCTTGTCCGTTACAGAACATCATTTTTTTGCTGCTGCAAAGGGAATGTCGTCAGGCATATATTTTTTGCACACTATACAATAAATGTTTTACTACAAAGCCTGCATGAGGCAATAAATAAGTCATAATTTCTAGTAAATACATTATCCAGTTTGTTAGTTTAAAAGTCTGGTGTAAGTGCAATTTAAAGAGTTTAAAATATGTAAAATATTCCTTCAGGCAAAAGCACAAAACCTCAGGCAAATCTGAATTGGGAAGATTTAATCCAGTGTAGAGAAACTTTATTTGCTGGGCATGTCAGCATTGAAAGCATCTGGTTACAATTAGTGATTGGCGAATTTATTCGCCAGGCGAAAATTTATGTCTAATTTCCACGTTTCGCCGCTGGCAAATAAATTTGCGAAATAATTTTTTTGACACCGGCGACAACTCATAAATGTTGCCTGCGACAATTAAAAGCGTGCGTTGACTTTAATTGTCACCGGCGTTAAAAAAACTATTTTGACACCGGCGTCAATATTCGTGTTTTGCGGGAGAAATTCGCCCATCACCACTTAGATTACACTTGATGGCCCCAAAAACAAAACAGGACCACTCATCCACTATCTGAGATTTATCTGGATGTAACTCCATGTCCACATGAGAAGAAACACACTATCCCATTGCAAATTTAGTACCAGCTTGACTATCTTATTGCTATCTATGATTTAGATGGTGCAGATATAAGATCTGTTATCTGTAATAAAAAAAAGCTCTAAATTAGAGAAAGGCCATCTCCAATAGCAAAAAATTTTAATCTTTAAAAATATTTTCTCAGTAATAACAAAAAGTACTGTGTACTCGACCCTTAGTAAGCTTAAAATTAAGCCTTATTGGGGGCAAAACAATCCTTTTGGGTTACTGTAATATTTAAATATTTTTAGCAGACAAAGTATGGAGATCCAAATTACAGAAAAATCCCTTATCCGGAAATCCCAAGGTCCCAAACATTCTGGACAGGTCCCATACCTGTTTTAGGGGAAATCCACAAAACTAGTAACCCATCATTTTCATTTTGCAGTTTAAAACATGTTATATCTGTTTTATGAATTCCTCCATAATAATCAATTTGGATGAGTAAATTCCCTTAAGGTTTTTCTTATGGGTCTCAGGGTCATCTTCTCTGTTATAAAGTAATGGTGAATCGGCTCTGTTACATATAGTTACATAGTTAAATCAGGTTGAATAAAGATGAGTCCATCAAGTTCAATCCCTCCAAATGAAACCCATCATCCATCCATATACAAACATTGACCCCTCCATATACTCACATAAACGATATATACCCATATTTATACTAACTATAAATTTTAGTATCACAGTAACCTTGGATATTACGTCTGTCCAAGAAATCATCCAAGCCAATCTTAAAAGCATTTTAACCAGTTTAGTTGCACGTCTCTGCACTCTCTCCAGCTCATTTATTTATATCCCTCTCAAGGACTGGAGTCCAAAACTGCACTGCATACTCCAGATGAGGCCTCACCAGGGACCTATAAAGAGGCATAATTATGTTTTCATCCCTTTTTAATGCACTTTAACTTTATTTACTTTAGTGGCCACAGAATGACACTGCACAAAATTAGACAACTTGTCATCAACAAAAAACTCCTAGATCCTTCTCATTTAAGGAAACTCCCGACACACTGCCATTTAGTGTATAACTTGCATTTATATTATTTTTGCCTAAGTGTATAGCTTTGCATTTCTCAACATTGAACCTCAAGTTTGCTGCCCAGTTTTCAGCAAAGGACCTAGTACAGAGCCTTTCGGTACTCCACTAACAACACTGGTCCAATTAGAAAATGTTCCATTTACTATCACTCTTTGTAATCTATCTTTAGACAGTTCTCTATCCAGGTACAAATATTTTGTTCTAGGCTAACATTCCTTAAAGGGCATGTAAAGTCAAAAAAATAAAATCCCATTTTTACTTTCTTTAATGAAAAAGCAACCTATCTCCAATATACTTTATTTAAAAAATGGGTACCATTTTTATAAGAAACCTGACTGTATGCAGTGAAATTCTCCCTTCATTTACTGCTGTGGATAGGAATCCACCTTACTTACCGCCTTACTTACCAGCCATGCAGAACTCAAGCAGCTTTGTTTATGACGATCCCTAAGCAGTCCAAATTCCAAAACCCACCAGCACTCCCTGGCCTCTCCGATACAAGCTGGCCCGGTGCACAGTTGAAAGGGATCGGCAGCCCAGACCACACTGAGCCTGTGCACTTAGTCTTAGTCTTGCAAAGATGTTTAACAAAATTCTAAGATGGTGACCCCCTGTAGCCAACTTTGAAAGAATAAATTATTTGTTTGATTAGGCTTGTGGTGCAGTAGGTTCATGTTTATATTTAGTATACAAAATTCAGCATTTCTAGCCTTATTCTATTTTAGACTTTACATGCCCTTTAATTTAACCAGTAACCTTCTGTGTGGCACTGTATCAAATGCTTTAGCAAAGTCCAAGTAGGTAACTGCCTTTCCAGAATCGAGATCTCTGCTCACCTTGTCATAAAATGAAATAAAATTAGTCTGGCAAGAAGTATTACGCATAAAACCATGCCGGCACAAAAAGTACTTGATTTGCAATGAAATCCAGTATATTATCCCTTAGAACCCCTTCGAAAAGCTTTCCTACCAGTGATGTCAGACTAACTGGCCTATAGTTTTGAGGCTGAGAACAGGATACTTTTTTGAATAGTGGCACCACAATAGCATTACGCCAGTCTCTCTGCACCATGCCAGACCTAAAGGAATCCTGAAAAATTAAGTAAAGTAGTTTGGCAATCAAAGAGCTAAGCTTTCTAAGTACCCTGGGATGAATACTATCCGGCCCCAGACCTTTGTTTATCTTAACATGTTCTAGTCTCGTTTGAATTCCTCATGCACGAATCATGCAACATTAGGGGGCAGATGTACAAAATTTGAGTGAAGAATTCGAATGAAAAAAAATTCGAATTTCAAAGTATTTTTTGGGTACTTCGACCATCGAATTGGTTAAATTTGATCGAATTCGAACGATTCGAACGATTAGAATAAAAAATCGTTCGACTATTCGACCATTCGATAGTCGAAGTACTGTCTCTTTAAAAAAAAATTCGATCCCCTAGTTCGGCAGCTAAAAGCTACCGAACTCAATGTTAGCCTATGGGGAAGGTCCCCATAGGCTTGCTAAAGTTTTTTTCATCGAAGGATATTCATTCGATCGTTTTATTAAAATCCTTCGAATCGTTCGATTCGAAGGATTTAATCGTTCGATCGAATGAAAAATCCTTCGATCGATCGATCGAATTTTTAGCGCTAAATCCTTCGAATTCGATATTCGAATTAGAAGGATTTAAATTCCTAGTCGAATATCGAGGGTTAATTAACCCTCGATATTCGACCCTTCGTGAATCGGCCCCTAGTTGTATTACTAGAATTGGGACTTTTAAAACAGAAACCTTCATTAACCTCATTTGTGTAGACAGACAAAAAATAAGAGTTTAGAATCTCTGCTTTTGTCTGTTCTCATCAACTAGCTAACCCCCTTTGATATTAAGAAAATAATAATAAAAAATAATTTTGGATTTTTTTACTGCTTTCTGCACTACCCTTTTCCATATAGATTTTAGCTTGTCCGATAGCTTTTTTGCATGATTTATTGGCACCCTTGTACCTGATAAAGGTTTTGGCTGTCCCAGCTCAACACCAACACTTCTATTGAACCACAACGGTTTTGTTTTGCAACATTCCTTGATTACAAGGGGAATATACTGACATGATATTTATCAAGCAGCATTTAAAAGACTTCCCATTTTTGTTCTGTCTTTAACCCTGTGAAAAGCATTTCCCACTTAATATGTTGCAGAGATGCCCTTATACTGTCAAAGTTTGTGTTTTATTTACTCCCTTATAGAATTGCTTCTACAACAGAATCTCAAAGGAGACCATGTTGTGATCACTATTCCCTAAATGCTCACCCACACAAATGCTAGAGATGAGATCAGTATTATTAGTTATTACAAGATCCAAAAGAGAGTTATTCCTAATTGGTCCTTGAACGAGCTGAAATAAAAAGTTGTCATTCAGAATATTTACAAACCAACTAGATTTTTCTGTCTTGGCAACCCCATTACCCCAGTCAATGTCTAAATAATTAAAGTCAACCATAATAATAACTTGACCTAGTTGCAAAGCAGCTTCTATTTGTAAAAATACTGTAGCTGGGCTTCATTCTTGTCACTTATTCGAGGTGGTTTGTAGCATAAACCAATGATCATTTTTTTAGAACCTTTTTTTCATTTTCTTTGTAAAAGAAGCTAATATCATAAATGTGAAACCTGAATGTCCCCCTCCTGTTTTATCTGGACAGGAGACAGGAAAATTGGTAAAAACTTAATTTATTGATGCAAGCAGCCTCTCCTGATACTTCCCTGCTGAGCTCTCTTTTACTGTAACACTGAGCATTAGAACAGTACAGAGAAGCAGAAAACTCTCTTAGGACAACAAATTGGAATTGGAAAAGTATCATTTTATTTTATATTTATATTAAGGAAAAGTAAAGTGATTGCAATCACTAACCGGATACCCCGGGCCGGTACTCCTGGTTGCAGAAAACTGTATTGCCCCCGGGTTCTTCTCAGCAAGCACCACGGTGCGAAACCAAAATGTATATACTGTCCTATAATAACAGCCCTTGTTCTGCATACTGGATCTTACCTTGTAAGGCATTTAACTGTCATCAGAGTAAATGCTAAAAGAAGTCTCTTTGCTAGTGACAAGTGCAGCATTCAGGCAACGGCCATCTGAGATATTCCCACAAAAAAATCTAAGGCTTTTGTAAACAGGGCAAAAAACAAGTTCAACAGACTGAATGTGACACTGACAACTTCACATTGTCACTTGTACACCATGTAGACCTTCCCAGACTGCCATTTGCAGGCTTGCAGCACACAAACGAATGATGTACAGTTATAGCATAAAAAGGAAAACAGTTGCTTCCAGTTTATTTTCCACCCAACAGCAATTTCCATCCAGAAGCCTAGTGTGTCATCATATCTACATGACTGAACCAGGCAGAGAATTCACAGAACATATGATAATAACAATAATAATTATAATAATGAATATTGCTTGCCACACAGTGTTCTCAATGTATTTGTGTGTATGGAAATAAAAGCTATTACAAAGATTTTGAGCTTTATTCACACTTTTTTCACTGCTATTATTCCGAACACAACTTCTCGGAGGTGGGTGGATGGCTCTGCAAAATACAATAATATATGCTCTTGAACACAAATAGCCCAGACTCTATTATTAATCTCAACACCTTCACTATAAATTTCATGTGTCACAGTTTGGAACTAAAATTCCAAAAATTTAATGCCACAGATTTCTGCAGTCACTGTTCAGAGCAGAACGAATTACAGGAAATGTAACAGCCCTCTTTGCCACCTGTATTTCAGCTGGCTGCTTAGAGTTTCCAGGGCATATATAGCTCTTTATAAATACTTCTAATAATACAGACTGCTATGATTAATCCTACAGGGCACTTTGGCAGCTGCTTTGTATCAATTATACAAACATACAAGGTGGTGTAACATCACATCATGCAATGAAAATGTTAGAATTCATTTTACTGTAAGGGACAAAAGCTTCAAACCTTAAAAAAAATTATCCTTCGCAGCCAAGAAGAAACCATGGGCACCATTTCTCATCACTGTAACCTCTTCAAAGAAGATTATTTAGACTGATTATTTGAGAACAAAGGTTCTTGCGTGTTTGCCAGAGTGATTAAACAGTCTTGCCAACACAAGATACAGTATCCTACAATTTCAGTATTGTTGCACTTTTCATTGATCTATCATTCTGCCACCCAAACTGACTCTACAGTCATTCCCAATTACAGTAATTATTTCAGTTACTTTTCCCCCATTATGTCAGCTACAAGAAGGTTAATTATGGTGATTTTAATAACAGCATGGAGCTTCAAATCCTGTTACAGCCATATCAAAGATGGTGATGCTCCTAATATTGTATTATGTGATTCATGGACTGCAAGGATGGAGCTTTCACAAAAATGAGTTTTGAACTGGCCAGAACACAGCTAACGCACTGTAGCAAGTATCTTGTGATTGTTGGAGGATTTAGGCAGCTTGCCAGGGTCGGACTGGCCTCCCGGGCCACCAAGTAAAAACCCGGTGGGCCCCAGCATTGGTGGGCTCTACGTCCTCTAATTACATTGGTGGTGCAGTGCATCCTGTGCCAGAGCCAGCCTCTACTTGACGCGACTGGGCCAAGACCCGTAGAACACAGTGCGTGTGCATCGGCAGGGGGCCCTGAGTCTGCAGTCCCGGTGGGCCTCCGGCCCTCCAGTCTGACTCTGCAGCTTGCAATGATTTATCAGAAAAGAAACAAAAAACATTTTAGTAACCCTCAAACAGCAGAGTAAATGAGTCTGAGATATCAGTGAGAAGCTATACATTGACATTTTAACACATAATTAATTGTTACTTAAGGTTTTACTGGTCTTTAAACAAAGACCTGAAAAAAAATAATCATATTATTAAGGAAAACTTTACCCCCTAAACAAGTGTGTGTGTATAAAAATATAATGCATAAAACAGCTCATATTTAAAACCCTGCTTTATGTAAATAAACCATTTTTCATAATAATATACTTGTTTGGTGCCATTGGATAATACTAAATAGAAAATTGGCATTTTAAAAAATTGGGGCAAATTGGTAAAACCTTAATTTATTGATGCAGGCAGCATCTCTTGATACTTCCGTGCTGAGCTCTGAGGACAACTCTCAGGACAACTTATATTGGAAAAGTATAATTTTATTTTAAAGAAAAAGTGAAGTGATTGCAATAACTAACATGATACCCCGGGCCGGTGCTTCTAGTTTCAGAAAACTGTATTGCCCCCGGGTTCTTCTCAGCAAACACCATGGTGCGAAACCAAAATGTATATACTGTCCTATAATAACAGCCCTGGTTCTGCATACTGGATCTTGCCTTGTAAGATATTCTTTAATATGCCAGTTAATTGGAAAGGCTAAAATTAAATAAGCTTTATCAGAAAGGGTTATATAAATACACCAATAAACCCCCAAAGTAATGCTGCTCTGAGTTCTCTGTCAAAAGAAACACAGCATTTCTTACCTTCTATTGTGTACATGTGAGCTTCTGTATCAGACTTCCTGTTTTCAGCTTAAACCTCAAGGGCTAGAGCTTGAGCATGCTCTGTTTGCTCCTCTCCCCCTCCTCCCTCCACCACTCTCTGCTGTATTCTGAGCTGAGAGCTATGAGTGAGGCAGGAAGTGATGTCACACCAAGCTAATATGGCAGCGGCTATCCTAAATGAACAGAGAGAGCTTCTAGAGCTGTTTACTCAGGTATGGTAAACTGTTGTACAGAATAAATATAGTGTTATAGCGTGCACTATTGTGGCTAATCTATTGGCAATAACCTGCTTCAGTAGCTTTCCTTTTCTTTTATAGGAGAATTCAACCATTAACTTAAAAAAAAAATTTATACCCCTACTCTACGTATACCCCCTCCTTCCTCCCCCCCAGCCTAGCTGCCAGCAAACCCCCCCCCCCAGTTCTTTGTGGTTTTTGTGTTTGATGAGGCTAATTAAAGACACAGATTCCTTAGTAATACCCTGCGGTCAATTCCATATATAATACACCAGAACACAACAAAATAAAAACAGTGCCAATAACATACATCCCAGAACACATGGCAGGAAACATGCAGAGCATATTCTATTGATAATTCCATGGCGTAAATTTTAAAATGGATAACCCCAAAACATGGCAGAATAAATACTGTACCAACCTTAAATATAATATCTCTAACCTATTTGTAGGAAACCCATTGGTTGGGGTGGTTTGGCCTTCATTAAAATCCACCCATGACATTAATGATTTTCAGAATAACATTTATGGACAGGCTGCTTTTATTTTTGATTTTCTACAATTCTTCTTAGCAAATAGACCTAAATTCCTTCCAGCATGAAGCAATATGCTTAACCCACAGTTGACTTTCAGAGGTGTTAAGGTTTTTAAGCTTTCCCAGAATTAAATAAACTTCAAAGACACTTTTTTTTGTGTTTGCAGAATCACAGTTATATATTAAAAGCTGCATTAGCCTTAAATGAATTACTCTTCTAGAATTGATCTGTAAAACATATTTTCCCTCAATGCATTAAAATAACAAAAACAGCCACAAGGTGGCAATAGTTCCCCTTTAATTCTAAACTATACGAAATTTGTTTTCTAAGACCTACATTTATTTAAAAAAAAACAACTGAAATTCACTATTAATATTCTACTTTTTTATATCACATTTTTCCTGAAGGTGAACAGTGCCTTTTATTGTGCATTCAAAATTTAATTTACTGATCAGAAAAGTATTGTGCCTATGCTGGCATTTTTTAATAAGGCACAGCCTAGACATGTGGCAATAACCCATGGCAAACAATCAGATGTTTGCTTTTTGTGTTCAACCTGCAGTTGGCTGAAAATAAGATAATCACTGCTTGGATGCTATTGATTACTGCCCAGGTGCAAATTTACCCAGTGTTTAAAAATGAGCCTCATTGTTTGATCCTCCTATGGTATGCATTTTTTTTTGCCATGCACGTCTTCCAGTTTTAACACATGCTACACGTCATCTTATTACATAAAGTTTATTTTGAAATTGAGAATGTGCAGATGATTTATAAATTCTGATCTTTTTCTATGAACAATGGCATCATTCATATTTCCCTTATAGACTTCATTAGCACTGTTTCATGTACAATCATCAGTGTGATCCTGATTTTATTGGGGACAATTACATTGTCTACATTTACATGAATATAGCTCTTTGTTTCAACATTCATTAGATCGCCTACACAGCAATGTCTTCTTTAGAATTGTGTTAGATGTAATAACAACCTAATCACACACCTATCTTTCTGTCTTGCTGAAGAATTCCTTTTATATGGGATTAAGGGAAGATGTAAAAAAAAACTCATGAGCCCTAAAAGTTCTATGCCGCTATCTGTTTTCACTGCAACACAAATATTTCCATCTAAACAATGAATTCAAATAATTAAATAACCGGTTTTAACAAAAAAATTAAATTTCAAGCTTTTTTTGTGTACTTTTCTAATTCTAATATTGAAATTTATCATGTACTGTCTCTTTAAAACTTAGACTTGACCATTCGTCATCTAAAACCTGCCGAATTGCTGTTTTAGCCTATGGAGGACCTCCTATTTGGAGTCAATTGGTGGACTTTGAAAAAATCAAAAGTTTTTTTTAAAAAATACTTAGAATCGATAAATTACGATCCTACTTCAATTCGAATGATCGAATACAGCCTATTTACCCACAGAAAAACATCACGTAATTTTGTAAGAGCAATCACCAAGGAGGAGCCCAGAGCCCTTTGCCCTGCTCTCCTTGGTTTCTCTCTTCTTAGCGCGCCCCATGCTGGTCTGTACATCAGATTTCCATACAACCCTGAACGTATGATCACAGCCTACTAGTCTGGGAAACTTTAAAAGAGGCTGGCACAAGCCTGGACCCACTAAGTAGCAAAGCCGGAGTCAGATTTGTAAAAGGGTTAAAAAAGCTTACATTTTATTTTCTATAATTAAGAACCACGGCCTCTACTAGTCTGAGCATAGGACCCAACACTGTTGCACATGTCTGTCCTTCAGCATTCCGCCAATTAAAAATGAGGGGGCCGGGCCTCTTTACCTATGGTTTTGTATCGCAAAAAAAACAAAAATGTTATCTGGACCTCTCGTCCCACACATAATGGAAACCCAATCTCAGGAGACATGTGAGGCCAGACTGCACTCTTTTGCTTATAACCAATGCCTAGAGATATTTTGTTTTACTAGACAGTTTAATGGAGGGAGGTACCCTTTGTTTTCACTCAAAATGTTTTATTTTTATTTTTTTGCCCTGGTAAAACATACCATACAGTTGGATAACATGTATACTGTTCTGTTTACATTGACATATTATATATTTAGTGATACAAAGTATGTCATTTCAACAATCAGTTGTAAGATTAAAATAACCAGGTAAATTAAGAAAACGAAAGGTCAGAAAGAAAATAAAAAGGAAAGATTAAGCGCAGTAAGTAAAGAATTGTATCCCCCGCTCAACTTATACCTTGCACATCATCTGTTTTGGGCCTAGTGCCCAAGCCTTTTATTTACATTATTGTAAGTTAAGCCGTGTTGCAGTAACATGGCTCAGCCAGGGTGTCCAAATTTCAACAAACTTGTAAATGTTGTCCTGCAGCCGATAGCTGTTCCATTGTATAAGTTGCATTAATTTTGTTCAGAGTCTGTTGTCAGGGTATGTCTGAAGATAACCAATTTATGGATAGGCTCCATTTTACTGCAGAAAGCAGGTGTTTGATCAACTATGTGGTTTACTTATTTAAATTTTTTATTGAAAGTATAGACAATAGTTCCCATGGGTTTAATGGAAATGTTGTTGAACAGATCTCCTCTATAAGAGACTGTACTCCGCTCCATTGATGTTGTGCTACTGGGCAGTCCAACCATATGTGGACTAGAGTTCCTATGGTGCCACAACCTCTGAAGCATAAAAGGCGAGTGTATTTGAGAGATCCGGTGCTTCCTTTGGGGAGTCATGGGGGGGAAAGGCTAGAAGCACTTGGGCTGCCAAATGTTAGGCACCCCCAAGTGATTGTATTGACTTACCTGAAACCCCTGGCCGGTGCTCCTATCAGCAGACAAACTGCACCAGCCCAGGGTTACACCAGTGAGTACCACGGATCGATCCTCTTCTGGCTTCTTCTTTCTTCGATTTCTCCTAGGGAAAAAGCATGCGCAGTAGAATGCAATAGGTGACTTCTACGTTAAAGTTTGTCTCTTTGCTCTACTGCGCATGCGCGAAGGAAGACGACGGAAGTAGATCGCTCTGTGGTGCTCCGTACACCCGGGCCAGTTCCGGGTGTACGGAGGGGGGTGGGGGCCCGGCTGCGCGTCCTGCGCCAGGGCCCGCCCCCCTCTAGTTCCGTTTCTGAGTTGTCTGTTAGCATTAGAAACTCTAAGAGGCAGAACTACCAAGGGTCAAAGTTTGAAGTTAAAAAAACTTCGAACTTCGAATTCAAAAAGACCAACCGAATAGAGGTCGAAGGTTTTTGGGGGTCGTAGTGGTCCGTATTCAAATCATACGATCTACTTTGATTCAAAGTTTTCTCCCAAAAAAATTAGATCTCTCAAACTCCACCAATTGCCTCCATATAGGTTCTAGGAGGTACCCCATAGGCTAAAACAGCACTTCGGCAGCTTTTAGGAGTCAGTATCACTTTAAGATATGGAGGTCCAAATTATGAAGACCCCTTATAAGAAAAAAAAAATTCAAGTCCCAAACATTCTGGATAACAGGTCACATACCTCTACAGGAAAGTATGGACAGGCAGAAGATATGGAAAGACACTACTTTATGGGGTTGCCAAACAAGTATAATTTGTATTTTGTTTGAAGCCAGATCCTGCCTCAGTTGTCTTTACTGTTCCCAGTGGACTGTAGGAGGTAGAAAAGGTGAATTTGCTTTTTTTATTTTGGAGCAAAGAGGAAAAATATGTGAGTTGTCTGTGAAATAACTACATAAGCACAAGCTTCTTTTTATTGGCAGTGTTTCAAAGCATTACAGGGTGCTTACTCTTGTACAGTATCAGACAGATATTCTCACACAACAAATAAGTACTATGATTAAGCTAGCCAGCTTCTTCATCCCTTTGTCTTGGTCTCCCTCATAACACACAACATAAAACAGCAGCCATAGCATGAGTAATTGCTCCCTTTATAAGGGTCTACGGTAAAAAATGAAAAGCTGTACAAAGTCAAGAGAATGTCTGCACTGCTGTGGAAAATCTTTTCTTTCCAGAGATGTTATAAATTTTACAGTACAAAACATGACACACGCTTAGCCTTCGATCCATGCATCTCTAGATAAATCTGGCAAGGTTTCTTTAACATATGTACTGCAGGCATAATAGAAAAAAGGAACATGAAGGAACAGTACGGCAAAGATTTTAGAAATAACCTTTTTAAAAAGCAGCAAATGGTTTTATTATTGAACAAGAACTAAAAATTACAAATCTCGGAATGCTATACCATATTACATGAATTAATCTAAAGCCCCCATTTTTATAAGCTACATTTTCCACAGACTTCCTGCTTTATAACCCATTATCTGCACAGCTCTGAAAAGAAAGGTACTTTAGCAATTTACAGACCTGTGTATTGCTTCATTACAAGAAACAGGCATTTGGCATACGTTCCAACTGTCCGGTTTTTCGTGGGACAGTCCCAATTTTGATAGCTAAACCTGCAGTCCCGGATTGTTACTGAAATGTCCTGATTTTCTATTTGATCACCTGCACTGAACAGCCCGAAAAAAATACAAAATCTTTAAAAAGTAATTGGCTTTTGGAGAGCCCATAATATGTGGCAGGTGCACTTTGATACATGTGTAACCATTTAAGATAAGCAAAGAAACAATTGTAACAATTTAAGATAAGCAGATCTCTTGGGGAAACTGTGACTTGCAGCTTAAAGGGCAATTCACTGTCATTAGCAAAACTGTAATAACACATAAAAAACACAGAAATGTGTTCAATCTTTCATAACCTGGCAAATTTTGTAAAATGTACTTTTTAATTGCTACTTTAATGGGGACCCTAACACATAGGTTTGAAATTAGTTCTAAGTGTTAACCCATTTGTGGCTCCACCAGCAGGGGCAGTTCTGGGCTTTTCACCACCTGAGGTAGCCTTTCAGATGCCGCCCCCTCACACCCTCACACATAGAATTTTGGCTGTTTAAGTTACATGGGGTGCTTTTTGCTAGTTTTTCAACTCACCTCATGGCAGCAGTGCCCCTGTGCACCAGACGAGAAAAAAGGTAATACTTTTTAAAAATTTGGATTAATTATTATAATGGAGTCTATAGGAGACTTCCTTTCCATATTTCTGAGCTTTCTGGATAATGGGTTTCCAGATAAAGGATCACATACCTGTACAACAATTTGCCTGTAGCACCTGCCTGCTCCCTTTCCTATTTTTTAGGCTTGCCTCTATTTTTTCAGAATTTCCCTCTAATTACTCTAAAATCCACAAGAGGCATTTTCAACATGAGACCTTTATCTTTTTAAGTCATACCTCTGATATGTGCTGCCTCTTAACATCTGCCAGTCTAGGTTAGCACTAAAGGACAGTTGCAAAAACCATGTGATAAATGAAGGATTTAAGTAGCTCCTCTAACAAATTGACTTAAACCAGGTTGTGGACTTTCATTGTTTACTTTTATCTTTGTAGAATGCAAGCTCCATGGCTCAAGAATTCTCATGTGTAATGTGCTTTACCATCTATTTAATACTTGGCACACACATCATTGTAAAACCGCTGTACTGGTGCTTCCAGGTATTCTCCAATCAAGTCAAGAGGAGGCAGCCAGCTACCAGCTAAAAAACACAGGTGTAAATGCTTGTTTTAGTCAATGAAGCAAGTACAAATAAATGCACAGCAATAAACATTGCTGCACTGCCACCAAGTAAGTGAAAGAACAATTTAAAAAACAAATGTGTTCATAGATATAGAGGGGTAAAGACAGAAACTGTGATAATAGGAAGAGATGTTAGGGTAGTGCTTGTATTGACACATATGGGTGGTCCGAATGATTTTCTGATTAAAGCAGGCCAAAATACTTATATTTGATTTTCACTCAAGTCATGAAATGGGCTAATTCATCCCCTAATGATCAAATATATAATCTGAGGGTTCTCACTCCGTTCCTATGTAGAGCAACATCAGAATAGTTTTCTATCTTTCTTCCTGACATATTTTCCATAATTGTAAAGTTGGAAAGTGACCAGCAGGTGGTGCTGTTGTAACAAAATTAATTATATTTGCAGTTTAAAAACAAACAGCTTTGAATGAAGTAAATTAATAAATATATATTTAAATATATAATGCTTAGAAGAGCATACATAAATACACACATTTGTTTTTAAGATTTACATTTCACTGTGGTCACATGATTGCTAGCCCTGTCTGTAACCCTTGCTATAGGGCAGGCAGTAAGGACAAGGCTCATTTTGATAGTCTGAATGCCACAAAAGTATAGGATGGGGGATGGCTAAATGCCTTCCCCATTTCCCCTCTCATGCAGGGTTTGTGGCAAGGCCACAAAGGCTCGGGCCTAGAACAGCATAAATTTAGGGGGGCATGCCCCTCAGTCACGCGGTCAATTAGTTAGTAGCAACTAGGCACTAGTGCTCTTGTAGGAAGAAAGGATGCATATGCACCCAGCCCTTTGGGAGGGAATGGGCGAAGGACCCTGCTCTCATGTATACATTGCTACCTAATGCAGGCAGACTGTATAAATTGGGAAACCGCAGGATCTTGCACCTTTTGGTATACATGGCGGCTTATGGCTGTGTTTTGCACTTTGCATCTTTCTTCAAAATTTGTGAATTAGCCCTATTGCCTGCATTAAACATTGTGGTAGAATGACCAAAGAAATGTGTAAAAAGGTGTGTTTTGCCTTTAATTTCTCCCTTGTAGGAGTTGGAATCTGCAAGGGAGATGTGTTTAAACAGAGAATGGTTTCTCTGTTTAAATTATTTTACTGTCTGGCCCTTGAAGCTATAGTGTCCAGCAAGGAGCAGGCAATCCATTCCATGTTGGAGCTCACTTTCCACAGGAGAAGTATGTCATGCAAGTCTCTCTGAGCAGGGCATAGAACAGAAAGGTTACCTGTCTGTGTTAAGAACTCCCAGAGGGACTGGGGGTGCTGCCTGTCACTGCAAGGAGCAGAGGGAGAAGTGACCAGGTGATTGAGATTGAGTTTAAAGTTTGGAGGTGCTGCCAGAAGGTGAGCCAGGCTGGAAGCTGGTGAGCTGATATCCCAAGAGAGACAGAAGGGCATAGTGAGGAGCCTAGTTGGAAACCACCCTGTATGGTGAGAACCCCAGTGTGGGGAAAAGTCTTTGCATGTATGCTGTTGAAACGCTAATGAACTGTGTTCCTGTATAGCAGTGACTTTATATTGGAAGAGTTTTCCTGATTCAACCTGTGGTTTTTTTGCCAGATGTGGTGTCCCTTTCTTTATGCTCCTGATCCTCTGCTTACCTGCCTACCATTGCTAATTTCCCCCCAAAAAAATTCATGTACTAACCACCAGCTTGTCACAGCATCTATAAATTCCATATATTTTCTAAAAAATCAAGGCAGCTATTGTTGATGAAGACAGATATAGTCGAATTGTGTAATTACACTGTATCTGTTTTTCAGAAATCCAAAACAGTAAATAATAACTTAAGCTTTTTGGAGAATGAGAAGTGTTCTACCCACAAGTATTTATCAATTTATATGGCCTGCAACCCCCCCTTGTGTGCCTCCCACATAAAAGTCTGCCTGCTGTGTCTGCTTACCATGTGTAAACTTTAAAAGGTATCACTAAAGAGATTAACTGGCCCCTGCATTGTTTAAACCTCAAATTCAAACTAATCCCCTGCATTGTTCATACTTGTAATCTGGCCCTGCATTGTTCACACTTGTAACACTTCTATTGTTCATTGTTCACAACTCTAAAGGTGGCCATAGACGCAAAGATATGCCATTAACGAGCATGGCTATATCGGGGGTAATCTGATTGTTCGTCCGTATGGCGGAATAATCTGATTTCTATGCGCAATGGGCCCCGGCAGCATCGGTCGGGTCAAAATCAACCCTGACCGATCGACCAAACTACTGATCTCCGCCGGACGAAAGATGTTGGCACACGCGACACACGATGAGAAAATCGTACGAATTCTCGATTCGTACGATAGGATCTGTGTGTCTATGGCCACCTTTAGGGTTAGATCATACGAGGAGATTTGGGGAGATTTTGTCGCCTGGCAACTAATCGTCTTCTAGGCGACAATCTCCCCGAACTGCCTCAGCGTGTCTTCCCATAGGTTATAATGAAAAGTCGCCTGCGCTAAATTACACGCGGCTATGCGTTTTCCTTAGTCGCCAGAAGTTGCCTCACGGAGGAAACTTCGGACGACTTCGGACAATGCATCGCCGTGTGTGCTTTAGCGCAGGCGACTTTTCATTATAGCCTATAGGAAGACACGCTGAGGCAGATTGTCGGGGAGATTGTCGCTCAGAAGATGAGGTGGTTTGTGCCAGGTGACAAAATCTCCCCGAATCTCCTCATGTGAACTAACCCTAAAGCCCTGTACTGTTGAGACCCAGACTGAAACTGCCCACATTGTTCACCTGTTCACACTCATACAAACTGCTGGTGGGACACCAGCACTGTGTCACCGTATGTAGTACATCTTAGAGTGGTCTTGATATGTTTCCCTGTCTCCTGCTCTGTTCTGCCTTCCCTATGCTCCCTGTGTGTGCCATACTCTCCCTTCCTATGCTCCCTGGGTGTGCCATACTCTGCCCACATTATGCTCCCTGTGTGACCATACCCTGTTTGCCTTATGTTCCCCGTGTGTTCCCTACTCTGCCTGCCCTATGCTCCATGTGTGTGCAATACTCTGCCTGCCCTATGCTCCCTGTGTGTGCCATACTCTGTCTTCCCTATGCTCCCTGGGTGTGCCATACTCAGCCCACCCTATTCTCCCTGTGTGACCATACCCTGTTTGCCCTGTGTTCCCTGTGTGTGCCCTACTCTGCCTGCTCTATGCTCCCTATGTGTGCCATACTCTACCTGCCCTATGCTACCTGTGTGTGCCACACTCTGCCTTCCCTATGTTCCCTGTGTGTGCCATATACTGCCTGCCCTATGCTCCCTGGGTGTACCATATTTGGCCCACCCTATGCTCCCTGTGTGACCATACCCTGTTTTCCCTATGTTCCCTGTCTGTGCCCTACTCTGCCTGCCCTATGCTCCCTGTGTGTCATACTGTGCCTGCCCTCTGCTCCCTGTGTGTTCCATACTCTGCCTGTGTGTGCCCTGCTCTGCCCTACCATATTCTCCTTTGGTGTGCCATACTCTGCCTGCCATATGGTCCTTGGGTGTGCCATACTCTAACTCTGCCTGCCCGATGCTTCCTGTGTGTGCCATTCTCTGCCTGTGACTGAGCAGTGAGCACCAACCATTTGGTTGTTTTGTGTGCTACCACCATTTATGTGGACATGGTCTTGTGGTTTAAAGTGGGTGTGGTTTAAAAACAGGGAGTGGTCAACACTGGCTTCCATTATAGGCTCTCCACCATGTAGGCCAGAAGAACTCCGTCTCTCAGTATCACAGAAGTTGGACAGCACTGTTGTAG
Source organism: Xenopus petersii (assembly GCA_038501925.1). Classification (NCBI taxonomy): domain Eukaryota; kingdom Metazoa; phylum Chordata; class Amphibia; order Anura; family Pipidae; genus Xenopus; species Xenopus petersii. Next base: position 165,847,998 of record CM076673.1, read on the forward strand.
ACAAAGGTTCATGATGCTCACTAAATCTCACCATATTTGGCCTTTAAACTGGGGCTCCACAAATATTTTGGAGAGTAAATAAGCATCCATCCTTGATATTATGCAAACTGATTTTCAGGCTGCTACACTCCTCTCCACCTATTGCTTTGGGTCCCCAGGTGGGCAGCCTACAGTAAGGGAGTAATTTCTTCTTGGGATGCAACAGGCAAGTAGGGTGAGCTGGGGCTGAAAGAATGACTGGAATAACATTTCAACAGAAGGTAATAGCCAACAACAACAGTCAGATTCAGGCTGTTAAGACACAGACTGAGAAATCTGCTCAGTTGTGTGATCTTGTTCCAGTAGCCTCCAAGCATGTTCTCACATCATGCAGCTCTAATTGGATTTGGCTGCAAAATCTTATTGGCATCCATGGAAGTTTTCCTGGAAATAGATCACTCTGTAGGGGTTGTGCAGAGATACTGTTTACATCTGAACCTCTCTCCCCTACCCTAGCCTGGCATGATGGATTCATGTTCAGTGTTGCAAACCAAATAAAAATCAAATTTAAACTTTTTACCAACCTGAATATTTTCAGAAGTCCTTTCTTGTAATCGGATCATATTATGGCATGGTAAAAAAATGGTTAATTGATCTTGCTTGCACTTTAAAAGTGACAATAATGAATTCAATAGGGCATCCAGCCATTGTGCTCCATTTCAATGACCGCACATTGTCAAGTGAGCAAATTCAGTACAAAGTTTATTTAAAAATTTGCTTGACATTCTTATTTAATTGATCCTGTACTGAAATGGGACATTCAGTTGGTTCACAGAGAAATAACGTATCATTACATTTTTATGACAATATGAAAGGAACTAGTCAATAAACTAGATATAATTAAGTCTGTACCAAGTACCATTGTGATAAGAATCAATGCAGACATTATAACAAGGAAAGATTTTTATTGTATCTTCATTTGATGTGTCTGCTAATAATAAAGCTTTGGCAACTTCTGTCTTTGGAGCTATTTACAAATTTAGTTCAAATATAAAATAGCCACTTAGAAATGGGGATGCACCAAATATGCAATTTCAGTATTTAAACAAACTTCATATCCAGCACAAAAGATGTGACTAAATAAACCCTGACGTGAATAAACAAATGAGCACAGTGCAACACAATAACTTCCCTTGATGTAAAGGGTTCAGTTTCAGTGTGGGCAAGCACTAGAATTTGACCGAGTACTTATCCTGCAAAAAAACAACATACAGATCAGAAATATGCAGCATTTAGGATTTACAAAGGTATTTACAAAATTGGCATTCCTCTATAATAAATATTGTAATTCACCTGCAAGCCAGGGCATCAAATAAAAAGGATGATTTCTCTTCGTCTATATTAAAATCCCAAATTAAAGTTTATGATAATATACATTAAACCACCATCACCAACGTCTCCATGTAAAGGCACTAAAGACATATATCCCTTTCATGAAATGAATAATGCACTATTTCTATATACAATTATAAGATCAGACTTTAAGCAGAAGTCTCTGATAAAGTACTTATGCCATCATGTGTAAGACAACAGCATGCATAGCATAGTTTATTTCTGGTAACAGTGTCTGACACTCAGGGTCGGACTGGGCCGGCGGGACACCGGGAAAAAACCTGGAAGGCCCCTGGTTCTTGTGGGCCCCGCCGGCCCAGATCCGCACCCAGATGCACAATTTCCAGGCATTTTCCTGCTGTTGGCGCCCAGAAAACGTATTGCACGCACACGCCAGCGAACAGGTGCGCACACGCGACGTTACTCCCTGCCAGGGCTGCCTGGAAAGTACAGTGCTCGTCTGCGCACAAGTGAACACGGCAGCAGCAGCGCGACAGGGGTGGCTGGGTAGGTCTGGAGGGGGGCCCTGGACAGCAGCCCCAGAGGGCCCCGGGCCCCCCAGTCCGACCCTGACTATAATCACAGCTGGTATGGCAGGTAGAATTAGAGGAAAAAATTTTTTTTAAGACTAAGGGGGTCATCTCATTATTTTCTGAAATCTACTCTAACCAAATCCGCACAGGTAAATTCCCCTTATTTGCCAATACATTTTGCCGAAAATTTCCTATGTGGGAAAAATCAAATTGTAGGAATTTTTTTTAATTTTCCACCAGATTCTTTTGGATTATTGCCCAAAAACCACGAAATCGTATTGCACGAAACCCAGCGCAGATCAGGATATCTTCGGGACTTCTCCCATTGACATATACAACCTTCTAAGATTTTCAGATTTTTTTACATTCTCAGGGTATAATAAATCCCGAAAAATGTGAGTTTTTTTCACAAAAAAGTCTGATTTTATAGTAAAAAAAACTCCTAATTCTCTTAGTTTTTGGCATTCAGACTTTAATAAACAACTCCCTAATTGTGCAGGTCTATATTACTAGTGATTATAGGAATATTGTCATTATCACAAGGTCCAAATCTGTTCACTGAGTATAAGTGGCTCAACACCTACATTTGCTCCAGTTCTTTGATAATGGCATAGAAGTGCAAAGCCAGTAATACTGTCGATAAAATGAGTGACATCATAAAGGGAGTCAAAAGCTTTGGAAAATGACACATTGGCTAACACTAATGCTCTAATGTCTTGTGACATTGGCTTGTTTAACATTGACTGATTCATTGGTATTTTGACCTTCGATCTATTCATAGTTCCTGCTGTTCTGCTGTCTGTCCTGACCATGGCCTCTTCCAATTATTTGGCTACTTCTGATATGTGACGTTTTTTGGGGGCACATTCCACTTTACCTCCTGTCCATCTTGTGCTTGTAGGATGATATGTAATATACACCCATTTTGTCATCATTTAGAGCAAGAAATAAGAAGAGCCGTAGAGACTTCCTAAGAAAAAGGACAGGCTAAAAGTATGTTCAGCGCAAGCCTTATTCATTGAACCAATGTTGAAAAAGGGGCTATACTGTCCCTTTAAATGCCAAGCAACTATGCAGAAACGACACAACAATCAATATTCCAGGGATAATATGTTGGTGCTTTCCAAAAAACTTGTTCACAATCAATGGAAAGAGGGACAAAAACATCTGCTGCGTGTACTGTGGCAACATTTTTGACCATGCCCCTTTTATGGCCACGCCCCCTAATTACCATGTCCAGTTTACAAAACTAGACAGGTTATGAAGGTTTGAACACATTTCTGGGCGTTTGAGGGCAATGTTTATGTATTATAACAGTTTTGCTTATGGAGTTGAAATTGCCCTTTAAGCTATAAGTCAGAGCCACCCCCAAAGAGACTTGTTTATCTTAAATAGCTGCAACTGTATCTTGCTCTTCTTAAATTGTTACAAATGTATCTAAGTGCAGGTGCTGAGTATTCTGGGCTCTCTGCCGAAAAGCATCTTATTTTAATTAAGTTTCAGAAGCTTTGTATCTTTTTCTGGCATTAGTGCAGGACATCAAAGTAAAACTCAGGACTTTTTAAAGGGGTTGTGCACCTTTGAGTGAACTTTTAGAATGATGTAGAGAATGATATTCTGAGACAATTAGCAAATGGTTTTCATTTTTTTATTTGTGTTTTTTTGTTTACTTGGCTTTTTATTCAGCAGCTCTCCAGTTTGCAATATCAGCAATCTGGTTGCTAGGGGCCAAATTTTCCTAGTAACTATACATTAATTTGACCAATAGACCGAAATATGAATAGGAGAGATCCTAAAGGAAAGAAGAGTACTAAAAAGTTGCAATAACAATAAATGTGTAGCATTACAAAGCCTTTGTTTTTTAGATGGGGTAAGTGACCCCCCTCCCCATTTGAAAGCAGGAAAGAGGCATAAGAAAAAGGCAAATCATTACAAAACAATAAAATATAAATAACGAAGACCAATTTAAATTTTGCTTATAATTGGCCATACTATTACATACTAAACGTTTATTGTGACCCACCCCTTTTATTATGTGCGTTTTTCACTAATCTAGATGAACCACTTTTCTATCCATTCTGAATGAAGATGAAATATGGCTGCAGTATGTTACAGCAAGGTTAGTACAGCAACGTGACGTATGGCAGAAACGTGCCTTCCACAGTGTATTTATAGTTCCTTGCTTATGCATGTTTCTATCCCAGTGATTAATTATTTTCCCTGTGTTAGTAGCCAAGGGAAAAGATAATTGCCCATTATGTTACTATGAAGCTTTTGCCCCTTTTATGACCTAATTCAATACTTCAAGTCCTGCATAATTTAATTGTACCTGTGCCAAGAATATTTGGCAGTCTCTCACTTGCACTAGATGCTCTTTCAGCGAAGAGTTCTTTAACCTAAATCTATCAAGCACAAAAACAAAGTGAGAGATTAACCTTTCCTTAAGTACTTTTTTGCGGAACACTCTGATTTAAGGATTACATTAGCTAAGTCGCACATGTTCTGAAAACAGCATAGCTTGAATTATTTCCATTAATATCTTCTAGACAATGTAAGAATGTAAGGCAATGTAATATTTTGTGCCCTTTAGCAAGATTTTTATACTGTTCTCTAGAGTTCATGGCCTCTCAGGCATTACACCCACAGCTTTATTCCTGCTGCTATGGTATCAGGTCCTACTCATGGAACGACATTGATTAATTTGGTGTAATCTTAAACTTGTATTAAATATGTCAAAATAAGAGAGAATTAACCTTTTATTAAGACATAAAGCTATTTTTCTTTATTTCAAAATGTACTGGAATTTAGAAACAGCATGCAAAGCACTAGGCAGTGTAACAATAAAATGGGGAGGCCCATTTATCAAAATCCGAATTTATCTTATTATTTTCTGAAAATACTCCAACCAAATCCACACAGGTTTTTTTCCCCTTATTTATCAATACATGTTCCACAGAAAATTTTCCGTGCAGGAAAAAAACTGAAAAATTTGTGGAAAAAAACAGGTGATTTTTGCCCGAAAACCACTACATTTTCAGATTATTGCACAAAACCAGGACTTCTCCCATTGACTTATATGCAACCTCGGCAGGTCTGAGATGCCGGATTTTCTGACTTTTTCCATCCTCGGGATATAATAAATCCTGAAAAAATTTGAGGCTTTTTTTCCCACTAAAAATTCGTATTTTGTAAATAAAAACCACAAATTCTCGGGTTTTTGGCATTCAGACTTTAATAAATAACCCCCTTAGTGTCAATGTTGTAGCACCTAATATGCATGTGCACAGATTTACCCCGTTTCACGGCGCAGATCGAAGGGATCACAAGAGACGTTATTGTTCAATTTTCTTGCGGCTTTATTTGGCACATCTTTGTGAGTCTCTAGCAGTGGGTTGGTGAGAAAAACCTACGCGTTTCGTGCCCTCTTTCCAGGCACTTCGTCAGGGTCTAGTGTTTGTCACGTGTTCAGGGCTTTAAATAGACTGATTAATAGGTGTCAATCAAATACATTGGAAACTCCGTGTAAAAGGCTGTGAATTACTATAACAATTATTCATTAAAGGTAATAAAACATCATATGATACATCATATATATTGGATGATTAAAAAATATATTATAAACATTATAACCCTTACGTATAGTGATTACAAAATTCATTTGTGACACTCATTAATTAAAATACATCTATTTATAATACCTACATCCATCAGTTATTTGTTGATTCAGCACATTTCATATTTATTAAATTAATTCTATCCCTAAGTAAATAAATAGAAACTTCTTATAGTCAGTATAGATATTCAATAAAAGTGTTTTAAAACTTTTTAAAGACCAACTATTATATGTTTGGATGTTGTTTTTTTAAAAAGTAAAAATAATACACCGTCTATATTTTCGTTCATTTTGTTTTTTGCTATATTATATTTCTATTATATTTCCTAATATGCATGTGCCTTGGAGCCTATTTATTTTAATGCAAGGTGCAGTGTAAAGCACTATGGCAACCCTGCACTGGAGTAATTTACAAATAATGGATAATTTACAAATAGCAGGGTGCAAAGTGCAAAAAAAACAATTGCAAGCTGCCATAATTTTTTTGCACCATGCTTGACAATAAGCAGGTGTATTCACAGGTGCAGGTCTCTGTAATTCAGAATGGCTGCCCCTGTTTGGCAGCACTGAGGAAAATGCTGCGAAAGGAACGCCAACTTAAACATCATTCAGATGCACTTATGAGTTAAGGAGCATCTGCAGGAACTTGCTATAGTGCTGTAGGACACTGATTTTAGTTGTAAACGTCTTCCTGGTACATAGCTCAGTAACAAAGCAGGATTGCTTATTTCTGCATTGGTTGTGCCTCCTGCTTTCTGACTGAGCTAAGTGCTGGGACAGGGGTTCACAGTGAAAACATTGGTCCTAGAGCTCAGGTACACAGAACAGTTAGCTTCTGAAATTAGATGACCCAAGCTACAGTTTTACCATGCAATGTGGACAGATTTGAGGAGAGAAACTAGCAGCCAGAGTACTTACCGTAAGCTGTTCACTTTTAAATTAACTTTTAGTATGATGTAGAGAGTGATATTCTGAGACAATGTGCAATTGGTTTTCATTTTTTTATTATGTGTGGTTATTGAGTTATTTAGCTTTTTATTCAGTAGCTCTCCAGTTTGCAATTTCAGCAATCTGATTGCTAGGGTCTAAATTACCTTAGCAACCATGGATTAATTTGAATAAAAGACTGAATTATGAATAGGAAAGGGCATTAATAGAAAGATGAGTAATACAATGTAGCGATAACAATAAATGGGTAGCCTTACAGAGCATTTGCTTTTAGATGGGATCAGTGACCCCCATTTGAAAGTTGGAAAGAGTCAGAAGAAGAAGGCAAATAATTAAAAAACAATAAAAAATACATCATGAAGACCAATTGAAAAGGTGCTTAGAATTGCCCATGATATAACATACTAAAAGTTCACTTAGGCTATGGATAGACATGCGGATTATCACTGCAGGCGGTTTATAAAAAGCCGACCACTGCCAGGGGCGCGCCGCTCGCCTCAGGCAGCAGCGCCTGAAAGGATTCCAGGGGCGGCAAAAAGCCGCTCCTGCACCTTTAAGAGCCGAATTTCCGGTTTTTGAACCGGAAATTCGGCTGTACTATTGCGAGAGAGCGCAATTGCGCTCTCCGCAATAGTGTTTCTGCCTCCCCTCCCGACACGTAAGTTGGTGAGGGGGGGGCGGCATTGCAGGAGCCGCCTCAGGCGGCTCCTTAGTCAGAATCGGCGCTGACCGCTGCGTAAATACGCTTGTGTAAGGTGCTATTGCCTAAGCTTGAAACCACTAACGTATTTAAGCAGCGGTCGGCTTTTTTTTAAAAACCGTGCCACGGACCACACCGAAACCACAGGAAGAATCTGCAAGTGTTTCCATAGCCTTAAAGATGAACCACCCATTTAAAGGGGAAGTAAAGTCTAAAATAGAATAATGCTAGAAATGCTGTATTTTGTATACTAAACATAAACATGAACTTACTGCCCCAGAAGCCTAATTAAACAAATGATTTATGTTTTCAAAGTTGTCCGCGGGGGGCTGTCGTCTTGTAACTTTGTTAAACATCTTGCAAGACCAAGACCATGCAGATGCTCAGTGTGTTCTGCGCTTCAGTTGGGAGGTTAAGCTTAAGGATCGTCATAAATTATCAAAACAGCACAAGTCAAATAATATCTGCCATATAAGCCGATATAGCAAGACTGATTAATAAAGAGAATATGCAGACTGCACTGGGTCTGCAGATACGAATCTCTACACGGTTGCCAACTGCTCTACAGGAAAACAAACAAAGCTGCTCGAGGTCAGGGAAGTAAGATGAGGGGACTTCCCCTGCCATTTGAAAGTATGATTGTTTCCCTGCAAAGCAGTTAGGAACCATCTGAAGTTTCCTATCTGCAGCTGTCAGAGCAAGTAAAATGAAGGGGGATTTCACTGCATACAGTCAGGTACACATTTTTTAAATGTATATTGGAGATAGATTTTTTTTTTCCATTAAAGAAAGTAAAATTGGATTTTATCTTTTTGCCTTTACACCCTCTTTAATAGGGGCCTTTATTTAGAAAAAAATTATTGTTTCCACATTTAGTGCCTCATGGGTCCCAAATTAAATGGAGATTACTATTGTCTCCTCCATCTAAAGTGCAGGCTGTTAGACTAGTACCACATGGGGCCAAAATCAGCCTGCTGAAATACGCAGACCAATTGCCGCCCCTACACAAGGTTTTTATATCTGGAAGCGATGTGTCAACAAGACAAATTTTGGAGCAAAATGCAAACTCTCTTTACCGAAGTCTGCCAAGTGTGTTTGGGTCACACCTACCGCAATAGTTCCAGATGTGACAAGGATAGGAGCTACTGTCTGTGTAGGGGCTGATCAGGCCCGGACTGGCAATCTGTGGGTTCTGGCAAATGCCAGGGGGGCTGCTATAAGTTGCCATAGAAAGTCGGTATTTAGTGGGCTGGTGGGGGCTGATTGGGCCTCTGTGTACCTGAAATGCCAGGGCCTATTGTGAATCTCAGTCCGGACCTGGGGCTGATATCAGACTGCGTATTTCACCAGGCAAATTTCGGCCACTGTGTGGCACTTAGCTTGTACCAGTGGCGTAATAACTATAGAGGGAACAGACCGTGTGGCCAGAGGGGGGCCCACAAAAGAGGGCAAGGGGTTTCCCATGTGACCTGTATCCCCACTGCAAGTAGCTTTGCTGCACAGTCCAGTGATGACTGACTCTTCCCACTCAGTCTCAGCTGCAGCTCATGTGGGCCCCCTCTTTATGTAAGACCCCCGTTTTGTAGGGCCCAGAGTCCCTGACTGCCATAAAATACAATATTTGCCCTGCTAAAAAAGTGTTTCCCTTCTGCTCCCAGCTCCCCTCAGTAGAGTCGATACAGGAACTCTCTCCTCACAGGACTTTGTCAGATGTGCCGGGTGAGTTATCTCAGGGAGGGGAGAGAGAGGAGAGCGGAGGGGAGGGGACAGCCCATGAGAGGAGTGCTGCTGGGGAGAGGGGGCTTCACAGCTGCTTTTGGGCCGCTCCAGCTCCCAGCACTGGGCAGTAGCTCGTCCTCACAGCTGTGCACCATGGCGGCCGTGGAAGTGAACGGGAGCACGAGTTGTAGCGGGAGCAGCGACACTTCCAGTACTGGAGAGGAGGAGAGAATGAGGCGCCTGTTTCAGACGTGTGATGGGGACGGGGACGGATACATAAGCAGGTAAGAGCACACACGGGCTCCCTGCTGACATAGGGGGAGATGATCTTTACAGCGGGACTTGATTCAAAGTCATATCTTGTCTGCTGCAAAGTATGTGACATGGGGAAGAACACTTCACAAACTTATGCCCATCACCCTGCCCAGTGCTAATAATTGTATGTATAGGCAGTGCCACAGACTCACTGCCATTTGCTTATTAACACAGACTGTGAATGTAAGCAGCAACAAACAAGCCTGCAAAATAGATCCTTATTTGTGGTGCCTAGTTATGTCATCAGTTCACTTGTGTCACATGACTTACTAAAACTGTCACTTGTAAAACATATTCTCTATCCCTGTTGTAAAATGAGGATTTTCAAAGTTACATCAAAGTTCCATGACCTGTATAAAAGCACCCGGCCTTTGGCACTGTGTCATCAAGGGCGCTTGCCTCAGACAACATCGCTCCCCTGGTTGCCAGGGGCGACAAAAATGCCGCTCCTGGTAACTAAGAGCCGAATTTCCGGTTTTCAACCCGGAAATTCAACTCTTCTAGTGCAGAGAGCGCAATTGCACTCTCTGCACTAGCGACATGGCGACTAGCTGAAGGTGAGTGCTGTGGGGAGGCGGCAAAAACGAAGGCCGCCTTGGTCGGCAAATTGGACAGGATCGCCCCTGTTTGTCTTTATATGGTTATGGAACTGCTCTTACAGCAGGGCCTGAACCTGGCCAGTCACAGCACCAGCTGAACACGCACATTTGCCGCTATGGCACGCATGCGCAGAAACAAAATTAGACTGCCAAATAGACAATCGTGTAGAAAGGGGACCGGGCATGGGGTAGGCAACAGAGAAGGTATGTGCCTGGCACCCCCCAGCCTTGCGCCCTAGGCACGTGCCTATTCTGCCTACCCCTAGTTCCGGCCCTGTCTGTCAGGCCCTGTGGGTTGTGACAAATGCCAGAGGGGCTGCTGTAAGTTGCCATAGACAGTCACTATTAAGTGGGCTGTTGGGGGGTTTGTTTGGGCCTCTGTGTACTTGAAATGCCATGGCCTATTTTAAATCCCAGTCCAGACCTGTGCTCTGTGAATCCTTATATTTTAAAATAGCGGCTACATAATTGTCTAGGGGTGGGCGTTATAAATAAGTGGGTGCTGAGCAATGTGGGACTTCTGATCAGTATGGTTGCTGCATAGCGGTAACAAGCAAAAGTTTTATGAATCATGCAATCACCTAAGGAATTCTATGGAGTTTATTTACCAAAAAGTGAAGTTAGAGATCACCACAGTCCTCTAGACTCAAATTCCGCCACTCTCCATTCATTTTTATGGGATTTTCAAAAGAATATTATTTATCAATGGGTGAAAGTTCATCCTCTGATAAATACACCTTTCAAAATCCCATAGAAATTAATGGAGAGAGTGGCGGAATTTAACTCTAGAGGACTGTGGTGATCTCTAACTTCACTCTTTGATAAATATACGCCATTGTGTTTAGGCACTGCACCATGTTCAGTTGTTTGGGCTCCAGTAACAGGTTATTTTCAGCCCAATCCTTCTGGGCTGCCAAATTTGTTTTCCTTTTTGTAACATTAAATTTACTTGTATTTAATATAAATGGTACTTATATTTTTGAACATTTTCCTGACTGGAATCCTAATATTTGTGATTGGTCATGCTAGGAAGAAAAAACAGCATTATCCCAGAGAAGTACAGTAGATGCTCTCTTTACAACTCTCCACCCTGTAGTGCAGGAATGGGTTTCAGGGGGGGTCATGGGAACATTCAGTCAGTAAAATTGAGCAATTTTGGACAGTAATGGCCTAGGAAGCAGTATGAATATGTTATAATGTATATACAGTTGGTACTTGATGCCTTGGGCCACTTTTCAGTTTGGTTTATTTGCTTTCCTTTTGTGGCTAATGCTGTATTGCAAAATTGTTCAGCTAGGGTGCTCCAGTTTTACTACAACTTTCAGGTTACTGCTGTAAATATACAACTGTCCTGGGGTCACTGGGAGTTGTAATCTCAACAGTAGCTGGAGGGTCATCTGTTGTAAAGTCCTCCTATTATACTGTAGGTGAGGGATGAGATACAGATTGTCAGGCAACTGTAAACCGCTTGGTATGCTTGTGCCATGTGCATCTATTTCATCATTTTGAATTATCAGGAAAAGGCCAGGCTGGGAGAGAGCATTCCAGGCATTTCTGTTAGAAAATGCTGAGGGGTAAATGGTTTATTTGAAACATATGCTTGTTTATGTATAATGTTTTAATTTTGGCTTTAATAAAAAGATTTCTGTGTTCAGTGCCACACACAGTCCTTTAACCACTGTAAGTTGGACGCTGTTTCCAAAACTCTGCCTGCTGCAAATAACTGGGAATTTATTTATTTTCATTACATTTTATGAACTATTTTTTTCACATTTCCACTTTGGAAAAAATAGTACAGTTCCCTGGGAAACCCAGAGTAAAGAAGAATAGTTGGGAAGCAGTGCCTGTTCTGGCATGACATACTCTGGATTAAGAGCTAAACTACATGGGAGATTTTGTAAAACCGTGCTGAATCAAAAGATCCCATCCTATGAGTCTGATGTAGTGGCATGGGTCAAAATATACTGGGACTAATAGGAAAATCTGATGTGTAAATTACATAGTTTTTAGATGTTGCACCCTGTTAGCCATTGAAAAAATGCAGAAAATGGCAAGTTTGGTGATACCTTTTATTGGCTAACTGAATAAATAAAATTGCAAGCTTTCAAAGCACCCAGGCCCATTAGCAAAATTCGCAAGGGTCTGGCCGAATCTGCTCGTGTGGCCAGACCATAAAGTATAAATACATGGAAGATTTTTCATCCAACACACAACATGCCTGACTGAAGGGAACCTTGCATGCTGCATCTGTCTCTAATGGGGTCTGAATGACTTGCTCTTCTCATTGAAATACACAGATCTATATACCTGTACATAGCAAAACACCAGACTTTGACCTGACACCTGACTGCCTGACTTTATCTGATCCAACTTGTATTACAGCGGTGGTGGATCGGATTTTGTAGGAAGTTGGGTTGCTTCCCCAAGGTATAAAGAGCAGCAATCCAACTTCTGGTGCTCAGCAAAGACTGTATATCTTATGGTTTCCACTACCACCTCTATGCTGACGATACTCAGATCTATCTCTCATCTCCTGATCTCAACCCAGAACTCCTAACTCGCGTCTCCTCCTGCCTGTCCACTATCTCTACCTGGATGTTGCAACGCTACCTTAAATTAAACCTCTCTAAAACTGAAATGGTTCTCTTTCCTCCAACTAACACCAGTAGCATCCCCAAAGTATCCATCATAGTTAACAATTCCACTATCACCCCATCTCCCCAGGCCCGGTGCCTTGGGGTTATCCTAGATTCTGCCCTGTCATTCACTCCTCACATCCAGTCACTTATTAAATCATGTCACTTCCACCTAAGGAACATATCCAAAATACGATCATTAATCACCCAAGACGCTGCCGAAATTCTTATTCACTCTCTCATCATATCGCGTCTAGACTACTGTAACTCTCTTTTAATTGGCCTCCCCCTCCAGAGACTGTCACCTCTCCAGTCCATAATGAACACTGCTGCCAGGCTCATACACCTCAGCAACCGCTCCTCCTCTGCCTCGCCATTCTGTCAATCCCTGCATTGGCTTCCATTACCTTTCAGAATCAAATTCAAATTAATGACACTGACTTTCAAAGCACTTCATAACTCTGCCCCACCCTACATCTCTGAACTCATCTCTATATACTCACCCACTCGCTTACTATGCTCCTCTACTGACCTACTACTCAACTCTTCTCTCATTACTCCTCACATGCTTGCATACAAGACTTTGCAAGGGCTGCACCCCTCCTCTGGAACCCTCTCCCACGGTCTGTCTGACTTTCTCCCAACCTTTCCGCTTTCAAGAAATCTCTGAAAACGCACTTCTTTCGAGAAGTCTACCCTCACTCTGCTTAACTACCAAACGCAACACCACATACAATACCACATTTCTCACCCACTTAATTCGATCTTGCCCACTCCCACACCTTGTGTATTACTCCCTTCCCTTGTATGCCTATGCATAGGGCCTTCCTCATCTTTTTGTACCTGTATTGATTGTGATGTATGTAACTCGTATGTATACAATTCATGTGATTTAGTTGTATAATCACATTTACTTTACAGTGCTACGCAATATGTTGGCGCTATATAAATACATGTTAATAATAATAATAATAATAATAATATCCAGCTGTTGTAGATCAGAAAACACAATGAATTTGGCAAAACAGAATGCCACCCTAGAAGGTCAGGTTTTGAGATGACTCATTGGCAGCAGTCAGATTTTTGAATGGGGGAACTTAGATACATAAAGTGAACATTAAGGGTGAAGACACAGGTGACAATTAATCACAGTGACTTTTGAAACAAATTACGGTGACTGGTGACCATAACGCAAGCGTCCCGCAATTCATCACGGCAGCTTGTACACTACCCTACGGCCTCTTCGTCTTTGTGGTGATGAATAGCTTAGTGTGTCTTCGCCCTTAACATCTCATTGATGTAATACATTTGAGGCAGGTGGTATCAGGCCAATTGGGCCAAACAATATGATCATAACAGCCAACGGGGCAAGGACCATATAAAAGAGTTCCTGCCCCAACCATTCAGTATCGGTCTGACTTTTGGCCAGATAACGGTTGGGCAGACCCATTGTAGAGTCCCATAGACTGTCCAATAAGCCATGGACTTAAGCTGGCCATAGACCCAAAGATCCAATCGTACAAATCAAAGATTCAGACGATTTTCGGACCGTTTGTAGAGAGTCCAGACATTTTTCTTCCAGCGGAGATCGGTCGTTTGGTCGATCGTAAAGGTTAGAAAACTGTTGTAGGCTGAATATAGGCTGAATATAATATCTCTGCGTGTATTGCCGATCGTACGATTTTCAGTGGGAGACTGTCACTAGCTTTGTTAGACATAGATATCGTACGATTGCTGTCAGGGGCAGAACATTGGCTGATCTGTTCTTTAACTATTTTATTTGATCTGACTGGTAAGACTTTGATCTGAATGGTTAGTGGCAGGTCGGAAGATGATTCGTATGATCGGATCTTTGCATCTATGGCCAGCTTTAAGATTTCACTGTGACTGATGAAAATTTTCTAACCTGGCCGATAATTTGACGGATTTGTCAGATCACACAAGAATTGGACGTTTGGGAGAGAAAAATCTCAACTTCTATGGCCAGCTTTAGTCCGGAAGGACCAAATTTATATCAGCCTCTGTATTTCCAAGGGTCGAATGGTTCTGCAGTGGTTAGCATTATTACCTTGCAGTGCTGGTGTCCTAGGTTTGATTAGGGAGTTTATATGTTCTCCCTGTGTTTGTTTGGGTTTCCTCTGACAATCCAAAATATTTCAGAAGGTTAATTGACTGAAGAAAAACTGATAATATTGTTTGCGAGATAGGGATTTTTTAGTTCCTCTGGGGCAGGGCCTAAATTGAATGATGCGTAATTAATGGAACATGCTATATAATGTGTTAAGTCTATATAAATAAAGGTTTTTAATGACAGCACGTTTCCATTTGCAGAAGGATTTTCAAATACAGAAGCATCAGATTTGATGTGGCTATTAGTGGTATAGTCTTTAGCTGTTAACTATCACAGGGACTCATTTTCAGTTCTTACAAGCAGCAGAACACTGCACTTTCCCTGTCTTCAGTAGCTGGCTCGTTTGTGGACCACTTAAAGCATATAGGCACATCTTAAAATAACTTACCAGTTACAAGTGTCTTTTATTCATCTTTCAGTAGCCAACCCTTCCTTTGAATTCAGCAGAAAGCCTGGCTCTAATAATAATAGTTTGAGGCTTAATATGTTGCTTGGAAGAAAGCAGTTAATAACACCTTGTCAAATTCTGTTCTCTGCTTCATGTTTCTCTTCAGGTGTTTAGTATTCAATGTCTTTCTTTTAAACTGCTGGTTTTTGTTTATCTCGCTTCCTAGGGGGAAAAAAAATCTGTACCCACCAAAGTGTGTGTGTGCAGGTTTTTTTTAAAAAAAGTTTTTATTTTGCATTTATGTTAAATTCAACAGCACAGCAAACAACAAAACCTAGGAAGAACCTTGAAAATGCCTACGACCATTGTTTTTATTTGCTCTGATATCTAGCCCAGCCGCCGTTCCTACCTTATTTACCTGTTTATTTATATATTTCTTTGCTAAGACCCCCCTCCCCCCCTTTTTTTTTTTCTTTCCCCCTTTCTCCCCCCTTCTCTATTGTTTCTTTTACTCTCCATTTTACTACATGTTATCTTATTGCTCTCTTATTCATGATTTTCTGTGACTGTACTCATGCAATAACATGTTGGTTTTTTTTTATTGGAAAATCAATAAAACATTTCAGTTTAAAAAAAAAAACCTAGGAAGAAGAAAGGAGAGAATGAGTGACAAACAAAAGAGAGAGAGAGAGAGGTGAGCTTGGGGAATTCGCCAGATTCAAAAACATTAGATGTATTTCCCATTACATTAGTTATACATTTCTTTTTCTATTACCTCTATGCGTTAACCTCTAGCCACGAACCCCACATTGTTCCAATTTTATCAGGGCACCTGGGGCCTTGTATGCAAGTTGCATAAAAGAGTCGTTAATGAGTTTTTTTCCAAAAGTTCAACATGAGCGGTTCCATAAACTTCCAGTGTAGAAGTATTGCCTTCTTTGCATAATAAAATATTTGCAGGTAACAGAGTGTGGCCGAGGGCCTCAATGGCAGTGTTCCCACAATTCCCAGGAGACAGAGGCTGGGTGACAGTATATTGGGAAATGCTAATGCTATTTCAGCGTTATTAAATACCTCCCGCAGAAACCCAGTATTTGTGGGAAATCCCAAAAAACATGTATAAAGGTGCCGACCGTGTGTTCGCAGGTTTCTACAAAGTTCAGAAACCATTGCCAAGGTGGCCAATATACTGAAAAATTTGAGAAACGTTGACAGTGAAGGATGTACAGTATTGTTACAGTCACAGAGAAGTAAAAAGCTGGCCTTCTTTTGCACCCTGCAAAACTCCATGGTTTATTTATAATATTCCCAGAAGCACCCTACCCACTCAAACATTTCTAACAGACTACTGTCAGTTGGAAATCTGAGGCGAAGTCTTTACCTTTTTGTAAGTGACACTAATTACTACAGGCATACTGGGAAAAAATTTGCTTTGGGTGAACAAGGCAGTTACAGAGCTGTGCAGGGGCATGTGTCTCTATATTGCGGATTCCCTCTATGTTCAATATATACTCAACTTAGGGGTAATGGCACACCTGGCATTTTGTCTCTTTCTTTCCCAGGGAAACTTGCAAGCAATAAATACAGAGAATTTCCTCAATGTCAGTTCCTGTGCACTTGGGACATGACAGAGATGTCTGCTGGGCGGAAAAGGTCTTTTGTATTCAATAGTAGCAATTATTATAGACCAAAGGTGGTTCTTTATGGTAAGTCATATATATATATATATATATATATATATATATATATATATATATATATATATATATATATATATATATATATATATATATATATATATATATATAGAATTATTGGGAACTGGGCCTTAATTTGTAAGGGGCATTACATGGACAATAAAACTGTAAAACATAAAAAAATACACACATACACATGTATATATGCTAGCTTAGTTGATATGTGTACGGTTTTGTCTTATTACATACTTATTTATTTCCACTTTTTTTGCCATCTAATATTTTTTAATAACTTGTGGTAGGGACGGGAGATGTACTGTACTTAAAATAAATTTAAACTAAGCTTACCCAGAACAGACATTAACACCATGCTGGATCAGTTCCATGGTTCAACTCCAGCCATGGCACCATGTGCTGAGAATCGGTGTGTTCTCCCTGTGCTTGTAGTATGTTTGTTGTTGGACAGTATACTTATTGTAGGTTTGGGATTTATAAATGAGAAGTAGGAAGACATATCTACTTAATAGTGAGAATGCTGATTCTGAAAAGGTATAGATAACCTGATCTTTTGGAGGCAGAGGCAGACTGTTATATGAAATAATAAATATGAGAATAGTGTTTAGTACTAATTGTAAAGAGGATAGTCAGATAATGGGAAGACCAATTACAGAGGAATTAGAGCAACCAAGATGCAATATAATAAGATCATGTTGGACAGTTTTGTAATTGTATTACAGATGATTTCATTTTGGCAATATTAAGAACTTAAAAATAGCAAGATGCTGTTGCTGTTGAATAAAAGTGCTTGCAGAACTGCAAAAAGGCAATGGACTGCAGTGCAATGAATAAAATTGATACCTTGCATCCTGGGTTTTCTTTTCAGCCAGCACAATATCTGCAAGAGGTTTATGTATTCTCCCTGTGGTTGTGTGGGTTTCCTGTAAACTACACTAGGGTAGGAACTGAAGTGATTAATATATAATGTCTGTAAAGAACTCTGAAATATGTTGGTGCTATATTAATAAATAATGATGAGCAAAGAATAATAATAATAATGTATTTTTATTACGATGGGAATTTTGTTTTTTTTGCTAAGAGAGTTGATTAAGTTTAGCGAATTGGAAAGCTTTGACAAAGGTAATTGGCTAGTGATGCAAAGGTGAGATTGGGGTAATGTCATCTGATAGGGAGTGAAACACAAAAAATAACTTTTAGGACTAGATGTGACCCAGACAATTTATGGTCGGGATGTCAATTAGGCCACATTCATGGTAGGAGCAGATTAATCTTTCATAGAACCCTGGGCAGATCTCTGCCCGGTCCATACAAGGTTTATCTTCTTTCACGCTGGTCCGCCTTTCATCTATTGGCCCAAACATTTGTAATCCAACACTATGATTGGATCTTGCAGCATATTAAAAATACCTTTTTTATGGGCTCATTCAGCTTGGCTTATGTAAAATGGTATCCTAAAAGAAAAATAGGCCCAAGGTTGGTGCACAAACTGTTATCTGAACATACAAATTTGTTTTTCTTTTTAACAAAGGCATACATGATTCCAGTGACTGAAAGAAAACCATACTAGTCTGCCTCTGACCATTTCCCAACCACTTTTTGGCTCTGTGTCATTCAACCTCTCCCTTTCCTGGTTGCACTGTGAAGTGATAGATTCTGGAACTTGAATTCTTCTGCTTTCCAGAAAATGTGTGGCTAGCGATTATAAAAAGCAGAAGGACTTCAAGTCCCAGTATTACTTTTACTTCACAGTAACAATTGGGGGAAAAACTAAAAGCACCAGTGGGGAAATGGTTCCTATTCAAAAAACCAAACTATCAGCTATGTCTGTGTACAGAAAAAATAAAACAAAACATTTATATCCATTTCTGCATGTTTGTGTTTATGCTTTTTTTTTAACATTAGCCAAATTGAATTAAATCATGATAAAAAGGGTATTTTTCCTCTTTGATGGTGCTTTACATATCTTTAGATGTTTATAGCTTACCTTATTTTTTGTATTCTTCCATGAGTAACAGATTTTTTTAAACTTACAGTAGATAAAATTGTTATGCATTCTGAAGACTGATAAACTGCCTACATCAGTTAGAAAATAAAGTTCTAAAGTAGTCCTTGAAAGGAGGTTTTATGTGTCTAAAATTCATAAACATTTTTTTTTAACTTTTATATTTTATATGTACTTACATTGGTTGGTCTAGCACTGTGTGTTTTATAATACTTTGACTCACTGGAGGTTGGTTCTATCCAAGTTTACAGACCGTTACACACTTGGAAATGGGTCATTGGTTGTACGGTGGTGGTGGCCTTTATTGACCCGTTCCTTCCTTTGGAGATTCTGTGAGTGACAGCTTGATTTGCAATGGCTTTGATTACTTTTGTAAGTGTTCTAGAAGAAAGCAAGTGGCTTAAATGTGAGACCTCTAAACCTTGGTTCTTTTTCTAACAACTTTATTGCTAATGCCAGATTACACTTTACAGGATGCTAAACTATAAATCCTGACAGCTTTTCATCATAGAATCTAAATATACTGTAGCTGTAATATGTTACTTAAGGCTTTTGGTACTGTCAGCTTTAAAAATTGTAGTCAGTGTTGGAAAAATGTGTAGAAGCTCCTTACAGGGTTTCCCCTTTAGCAGAACCTCAGTAGAACAGTATAATGTACTGTAAACAACAGACTGAGACGAGTTAGCCCAGTATTGGTTAGTTTAATCTGTGTAGGTGATCAAAAGCTTGAAGTATTGACTCTTGTGTGTATTGACTCTTGTCAGTATTGACTGTCGATTGACTCTGTGAAACATTGTGGAATCTTAATGCTGGGTCCAAGGTTCAGGTTTCGGGTTTGATCCTGACATCCTCTGCATGGAGATTTTATGTTCTCCCAGTGTTTCCTCTGCAAGCTACAGTTTCTTCTTCAGTTCAAAAACATACAGACAGGTTCATTTTTCTCCTGATGATGTAGACAATATTGGGCATATCACAAAAGGTGTTTTCTCTACTGACTTCTCTTAGTAGGGGGGAAGACATGTAAGGCGATCTCACCGGAGCTTTCACCAGTGCCTCCGTCCATGGTGGCATCCTTTCCAAGATGACGGTGGCCAAGGGGAACACCAGCACGTCAGGACGCCGGTGTCAAAACGTGCAGCGTCAGTGCGCAACGTCAGCGTATGACAGATGGCATTTTGGCGTTTTGGCGTGAAAATTCACCTATAAAAGGACGCCAGAGGATTTCAGCCATTGCCCAATTATAGGTTCCACTCTGTTGTGTTCCTGGGTGTGTTATTATTATCTGAACTCTTGATCTTGACCTTTTGCCTGTATTTTGACCACGAAAACTTGCTGCTTGAACTGACCTCTTTGCCTGGATTAACGACCCTTCTTCTTGACCCCTTTTGTACCACGAACTGTGTTTTACACCTGCTAAGCTTCCTCCTTGGTCCGCAACTGCAAACTGCGCCTTGGGGTCCTGACAAGACAATAGCGATCTACTTCCATTCTGCCCTGGAATCACTTTGATTTTGTAGGCACAGCATCAGTCTTTTAGTGCACAGATGGTGTGAAATTCATTGCAGGAATAAACACTTTTGTGTTTCCATGCCTAAATCAGCCCCATCCGGGCACTAACAGGCCAATGCTGTGCCTACCAAGTCATAATAATTTTGGGGCAGAAGAAAGCAGAGTGGCATTTTCTCCCCCTGCATAGATAATATGGCCCTTAGGATCTTCTTTACACGTGTGTTATTTTGTCAGTTTGTAATAAGTGCACCTAAGCACTTAAGCTAATGGATTAATTTATTCAGGTTGTGCCCATGAGCATTTAGTTCTGCATTTTAACACAGTTGTTGTGTTTTCAAATGCAGCGGGCATTTTATATGCATTTGATGCATGCTCCAAATATATAGACTAAATAGAAAAATGCATGCTGCACTTACAAAGCCAACACTTATTTAAAGCAATATAACTCTTTTTGATAGTGGAAGACTATACGCTCCTCTGTGAATTTACAGTTGATGTACATTGCATGTACAGTGCATGATCAATCATCCTCTGTATAGCACAGAATGAGATATTACCACTATATAAATAATATGTTTAGAGGGACTCCACCCAAATAATTGGAAAAATTGCATAAAGGTTATAAGTAATTTTCCTTTTTGCATTAGCTGCATTGTTTTTAAAGTTATTTATAAATGTTATCACTTTATAGGGTAACTCTTTTTATTCTCTGCACTGAATCTCCTGTAGCAAAAGTCAGCTCTGCTCCAGCTACGACTCCAATTTCCACAATACCTTGCATACTGGTCCACTGGTCTGTTATTTACAGAACATACAAGGCATTGTTGAAATTGGAGTACTGACCAGAGGAGAGCTAATTTTCGCTATGCTGAGTGATATTTTGCAAAATGAATTTTTCTTCATTATTTGAGTGTAGTTTCCCTTTGAGTTAGGGTAGTACCAGACATTGCAGATCCCAGCCTGTGGAGAAATGCAGGCTACTCAATGTGCCTGTACATTAATACATTGCGTCGGTACGGGTGCAGGCAGATGCAGTAGATTTCAGCTTGAAATGTGAAATCTTGCTTCTGTCTACATCGGAGCAGAGGCACTGTATTTTGGTGCACACATTGAGCAGTGGTAGAGCAAATTTCACGATTCACACAGTGAGATCTGCAACATCTGACACTACCCTAAAAGTGTCCTTGCACTGATAGTGGTGATAAGTGTGAATAGTGCAGATGTACAAAATGCAAAATCTTGCATTTAGGCACTGAAATCTGCCGGGTCTGTCTGCATCCGGTTCAGTGTAATATATTCGGGTTCATGCACATCAAGCTGCGGATTCTTGGCCAAAGTTTCTTCACAGCCTGGGATCTGCAATGTCTGTGACTACCCTAAGGGCAGAGACACACGTCAGATTCGGGGAGATGAGCTGCCCAGCGTCAAATCTCCTCTTCTTTGGGGCGAATAATCTCCCTGAACTTCCTCCCGCCAGCTAGATTGTAAATCGCCGGCGGGGTGACAATCGGTGCACTTTTTTTCTGAAGTCGCCCGAAGTTGCCTCATTAGGAAACTTCAGTCATCTTCTGAAAACGAAGCGATCCGAGTGCCATCCCACCGGAGATTTAGATTGTAGCTGCCGGTCGACTAAATCTCCCAGAATATGAGAGTGTGTCTCTGCCTTGATACTGTCCTATCACTGATAATGCTAAGTGTGAATAGTGTAACATTTATGTGTTAGCAGAGGCGATATCTAAGTATTTCTGCACTGGCTGGGGCCAAAATATGCTTTCACTACCTGTGAACCAAATATTTGTTGTGCATTTGCTAAATGACTGAAGCAAAATTTAAAGTCTGTTGGAACTTGCTGAATTGTTTGCCACAACTCTAATGATAATGGACAAAGGAGTATTGGATCATTTCTTGCAGAGGTCACACGACCAATCTGTGTAGAGAATGCCAGAGTTAAGGTAAGTTATATGACAGATTTTGTTCCTTGTGTAAACAGAATCATGTAGAAAATGAATGCTCTGTGCATACAACTACTCTAATGACTGTTTAGGGGCAAATAAACAAAATTTGTGTATTTTTCACTAGTGTATACACAAGTGTATACTGCATAGCTAGTGATTTCAGTGGCATAGAATTCTGCCACCAAGTATAAGTAGTAACTATACTAATACAAAGGAGAAATGCATTTGTATGTAGTTTAAAGGCAATTTACATTGGTGGTGCCAAAAGTTAGGGACCCCCAAATGATTATATTTACTTACCTGACACCCCGGGCCAGTGCTTCTATCAGCAGAAATCTGCACCAGCCCAGGGTTCTTCCAGCAAGCCCCACTGACTGATCCTCTTCCATCTTCGGTTTTCAAATATACTAGGGTAGACACATGCACAGTAGAACAAAATAGCCAGCTTTTTTGTTAAAGTTCGGCTTTTTGCTCTACTGCACATGCCCAGCTGTGCGAAGACCGAGGAGGCAGGAATAAGCTCGCTCCATGGTACTCACTGTAAGAACCCCAGGACGGTGCCGTTTTCTCCTGGTAGGAGCACCGGCCCAGGTGTCAGGTACATAAATTTAATCACTTGGGGGTGCCTAATTTTTGGCACACCCAAGTGTAATTTGCCTTTCATTCTCCTTTAAACCATATAAATACATACATAGAGATACTAAATCCAACATCAACCATAAAGGCATTTTACCTTACTCTTATAGGCTTTAGCGGGCCAAGCTTAATAGAGAATTAGCTTTTCATCTATGGGAACCTAATCTGCTATTTAGCCAAAAAAAAATAAAAATTGGTGCCCAAGGATATTCTTTCCTATCTTTCCACATTTCCCCTGAATATTTCTGATGATATTGAAATTACACTGTGCCCAACATCAAAAGCAGCAATTTTCACCCTTCATTTACATGCAGTTTGTTCTTGTAAGAATTTCCTTACCGGAGGCACACTCCTGTACTCAAATAGAATCAAGTCATGCTAGCGTTTGTGTGATCGCTGACTCTGCTTTAATTGCAAATGGAGAGGGCCCATCAACCTTATATTAAAATCTTTCATAAAGAAATTCTAAGAAATTTTCCAATATAAAAGTATTACAAATGTGCAGTGGTTATGTGTATATGTACTTGGAATTGAAAGCAGTTATTTGTTTTGCAAGCTTGTATGTTGCAGGGCAAGTAATTGTCTGCAATTGTCTTGTGATTCTGAACTATTGTTATTGGACATCGAAATGCCCAGGATTTCTAAATGGCAGATCTTTTAGACTACTAGCTAGACTGGAAGGTGGAGAGCCTAAAGCCAAATACAAGCAACAAAAGAAAAACAATAACATCTGAAACCATGTAGACATTCTCATTTTTTGGTACTAGGGTCAGTGTCCCTGACAATCACATAACATTTTCAGGCTGGAAATAAGCAGACAAGTCAGGGTAATAAATAAAAAAAACATCAAAACCTTAAAATATTAGGCCAGTTGAAGAGTTGCTTAAAGGGGAATCAAAGGTGAATTTCTAGGTGCTTCTGTAAAGAGTTGCTTAAAACTCATAACAAATGTGCCTTGAAATACTACAGATTCTACTTTCATAGTGAACCAAGTTCATCTACATTTGTAGAAGCTTTTTAGTTTTAATTTAGTGCTGAAATTGTGTTAATTTTGGAGTGACTGCATAAGCTTCATGAAATACATTTGGAACATATCCATTTTTCTCAGCACTGCTAAATTGGCTGTTAAGCCAATTTCCAGCTTGTGTTAAATGAAATAAATATGTTTAACTGGTTTGGAATAGGAATGTCAGACTTATAAAGGCAACCACCCACAGTTTCCTTTATTTGTTCTAGAACCATATGTTGTCATTTTAGAATTGTACGTTATGGACACCACACAGAGGTAGTGGATGCATATTACAAAATACCAACAATTTTTCTTGGTGGGCAACAGTGGCGTAACTAGTTGTCACTGGGCCCCATAGCAAATTCAATTTAGGGCCCCAAAATATTTATAAGTTGGCTTATTTTACCAAGATATATTAAAATTGCTAATTAATTAGGGTCTCACTGGGCCCCCTACACTCCTAGGCCCCCCTGCAACCGCAGGGTCTGCTTCCTCTATAGTTACGCCCCTGGTGGGCAATGCAGATGCCTTAAATAAGAACTTATGTGTAGAGATGATAAATATATCACCCTTGAAACCTATGTGCAATCAGTTTATTTATATTTGCTTTGCTAACATACAAAATCTTTCTATATAATGGAATTCAACCCAAAATACACCCCTAATTTGTGGATCGGGTTGTGGATAAGGCAGTTGTGTGTAGTGTGTAGTGAGTGAGTCTAAGCGGGTCCAGATCTGGTCTGGATTTCAAAATTGTAAAAGAAAATTTTTCAAAAATTGGCTCAGGATTTTACTAGTAACATAGTGAACCTACAGCAAGCATTGTGTATAAGAAGCCGAAACATCCCATCCACATCAGTTTATAGAGAGTTTTCCTAAAGGTGCCTAATATAAAATCTTGGCGTAATGTACTGCAAAAGGTTACAATGGATAGATTACACTGTGACCGATGAAAATTTTTTAACCTGGCTGATCAATTTTCTGACAGATGTCGGAAGAAAAATCGTAAGATGCACGATCGTTTGATTCCCACTAAATTCACGATAATTTGACGATGCAGTAAAATCGGTCGTTCACCAAAGAAAAATCTTTACGTTTAAGTGGACCTTTACATGGGACTTAAATGTAAATCTAAGAAGTACAAGAAGAAACTACCGTATATACTCGAGTATAAGCCGTCCCGAGTATAAGACGAGGTACCTAATTTTACCTCCAAAAACTGGGAAAGCTTATTGACTCGAGTATAAGCCGAGGGTGAGAAATGCAGCAGCTTCTGGTAAATTTCAATCTCGTTTTTGGATGACTATTCTTAGGCGCCGGCTACTATTCTAAGCGCCGGCGAATATTCTTAGGCGCCGGCTACTATTCTAAGGCGCTGGCGAATATTCTTAGGTGCCGGCTACTATTCTAAGGCGCCGGCGAATATTCTTAGGCGCCGGCGACCGTTTTTGCGCTTGACCGAGTATAAGCCGAGGTAGAGTTTTTCAGCATATTTTGGGGGCTGAAAAACTCGGCTTATACTCGAGTATATACGGTAAGCTGAGTCACAAAATTCTGATGTTCATTGTTAAACAATACTGGATATTTTTTATAGTGATAAATATATCAGCTAACTTACATATATTCAGGAATTACATACAGGAGAAGTAAAATGATTAATAATGTGACAATTGAAAATGTAATGGTTAATCTCAGCATCAAGAAAAAGTTTTGAATTTATATAATAAAACATGGATTTCCAATGTGAATTAATTTGATTGTGAGCTTTTAATTTTGTTGGTGCAGCCACTTATAGTTTTAAGGAACCACAATAAATATTAGTTTCTAATATTGACAAGTATGCTCTAGTAATAGCTCTAGAAGTATTTCTTTCTGATAGAAAATCATCAAGATCATTGCCCCAGTCTTTGTCCTGCAGGGCTTGCCACACTTTGGAGATGTATATTTTATATTGGTAATAGGAGAAAATATGTCTGTTTATCATTGGGAATAGAGTGAATGCCTCGATTATACAGGTATGGGACCTGTTAACTGTTGGCCCCAGAGTTGTAAAATTGGGCTAACTGTGCCATTTTGGTAGTCTGGGTTACTAACAAAGCAAAGCCATAGTGAATAGGTTGCTTGAAGGTCCATTGTGGCTCAGAATTGCCTCCAAGTCTTCCAAGCTGTGTAGAGGAGGGGATTATGTTGTGTTTTGTAAATTATGGTGAGTTTAGTTTGATAAATTATGGTGAGTTTAGTAATTATGGTGTGTGTAGTAATGCAGTGAAATTGATGTGTGGTATGAGTTGTTGGTCTAAAGCTGTGTTAGTGAAAGTTTTGCTATTGTGAAACCAGTCTTTGATATGCCTAAATTGTGCTGTCAAGTTATACAGCTTGACATAGGGGAAGTTAATGCCTCCATTTTCCTTTGGTTGTCTTAATTTCTGTAGGCCTATAGCTGATCTTTGCCACTCCAGATGTAGGCATTAAATTGTGCTCTGAGCTATTTATCATCTCAAGAGTAGTTGCAGAGCTTGGAGAAGTTATAATACTTTGTGGAATAATGTAATTTTAATTAGTTCGGCCCTGCCTAGGTAGTTTGAGCTGTTTCCAGTTCTGGAGTTCTGTGTGTATTTTTGAAAGAATGGTATATATGTTGAGATGTTATAATGGGGTTTTGGTAAGAGGATTCCTAGGTAGGGGATTGAGTGTTTAGCCCATTGGAATTGAAAGCCTTTACTCCATTTTGGGGTATGTTCAAGAGTTAGGGACATGGCTACGGATTTGACCCAATGAATAGAATAGCCTGATGCTTGTCTGAAGGTTGAGAAGAGTTTTAAGATTAGGGGGAGTGTAGTCTGTGCATTGTCTACGAAGAGTAAGAGGTCATTGGCAAAGGCTGGCAATTTGGTTTCTATTTTCCCCTCTGTAATTCCCTTAAAGTGTGTGAAGGAGTCAAGGATTCTAAGCAGGGGATCTGATGCTAAGTTGAATAAGAGTGGGGAGAGTGGGCAGCCCTGACGGGCCCCCCTTTGTAGGCAGAATGGGGGTTGGTCCATTCAATTAATGGATAGGGTGTTGCGTGGATTAATATAACTGTATTTTATGAAGTTTGTGAAGTGGAAGCCAATTTTTTGACATGATCGATCAACTAAACATGGAATACCATGGAATGAAAAATATTGGGACGATTATTTTGAGCCCACAGATTTGTACAAAACGAAGTTTTGTACAAATATTTATTTGCGTCTACGGCTAGCTCAAAAGAACGGAAGAGAGAAAAAAAGGTGGAGAAGAATGGGGAGATATGAGCAGAATTATCAACCATTATTTCAGAAACAGTACAATAGTTTCCCTTTTCCTCTTCAACAGTTTCGTTGTTAGACTTGGAGAAGCAATGTTTGCACAAAAGTGTTTTTTTTTTGCTCTAGCACTACAGTCTGATGCAGTTATGCATGGAGTAGTAACACAGCAGCTGGAGCACAAATGGTTGCATATTCCAATATAAAGATATGTTCTACTTTGATTCTAAGTGTAATTGAGTCTTTTGTTCTTAAGAGCAGGGATTTCTAATTGGAGGTCCTCCAGAGCTTTTTACAACTCTGGTTTTCACCACAGAACTATACATTTTATTTGTATGACATCATGATTTTAATAGAATTCAGCCGGCAAACATGGGTTATACCAGATAAGTGTTACTTCTTTACAGAAATGCTAAATCTGGGTGGGGTAAGATGAACCAGCAAATCTGTTAATAGTATAGCTGAAATATCTGGCTTTTATAATACAGTTCAAACCTACAATTGCTATTTAATATGTATATGTATAAATGTTTCTATGAGTGATGTGTCCATAAATCTATTTCTCTATCTGTCTGTCTGTCTGTCTGTCTATATTTTTTTATTGCTTAATGTTTGGCTAGTATTTCCGAGTATGTTTGGCTGCTATTTCCTAATCCATTCTTTATCCATAAATCCATAAATTTGTAACCATGTATCCATGCTGTGCAGCCTTGCATTTAGCCAGCAGGCATGTGGGCACCTTTGCTCTACTCTGATGTATTTAGCGAGTATGCAGCGATGCTATTATTTAAAACCCATAGGGGGCTAGTTGCCCTAGTTCCCCATTAAAGAATAATCAGTGAAGATAGGCTCCTTATATTCTGTTTGGACTATCTGTCCTATGGCTATTGGATGTTGCTCCAAGGATATTGACTTAAAGGGGTTAGATACAGAAGCAGAAATGTTTATTTGGAATGCTTGTGACTTTTTTTTGGATAATGGATTTTTTCAGTTTGGATAATAATATGATAATTTTACTAAAAACATGTAAACATTAAAGACCAAGTCAACCCCAGAATACAAATTCGCACACCATTCTAAGATACTTTTTCCAATATACATTCACAGTGCTTTCAAACTTATTTGTAAAAACTATTATTATTGAAAGCAGCATTTGCTTACCTCCTGTTTGTTACTTTTTAAAGGAGAAGGAAAGGCTAAAACAAAGTAAGCTTTATCAGAAAGGTCTATACAAATACACCAGTAAACCCTCAAAGTAATTGTCCTCTGACAATAGAAACACAACATTTCTTTCCTTCTGGAGTGTACACATGAGCTTCTGTATCAACCTTCCTGTTTTCAGCTTAAACCTCCAGGGCAGGGGCTTGAGCATGCTCAGTTTGCTCCACTCTCTTTCTCCCCCTCCCTCCCCTCCCCTCCTTCCCTCCCTGCTGTAATCTGAGTCCAGAGCTATGAGTGAGCAGGGAGAGACTCGGTTCGGAAGTGATGTCACACCAAGCTAATATGGCAGCTGTTATCCTAAACAAACAGAGTTAGCTTCTAGAGCTGCTTACTCAGGTATGGTGCAGAATAAATATAGTCTTATAGCTTGCCCTGTTGTGGCTAATCTATTGGCAATAAACTCCTTTTCTTTTAAACGATGTTGCAAAAGTCTTGGTTCCCCAGCAAAGACAGATCTGTTAACCAGCTGCATTGTCTTGCATTGTATCAACAGTCTGAGCCAACAAGCCAGAGAATAGAAAGGGGCAGACAAACCTTGCTTACAATAGCAGTACATATACATACAGAGGCACATTTATCAAGGGTCGAATTTCGAATTCATGTGAGTTTTTTTTAAAACTTCCATAAACTCCCATACATTTGAAATCCTCAGAAAAAAACTTCAATGGCTGCAAACATCTCCAAATTGACCTCTGGACCTCTCCTATTGACTTAACAGCAATTTGGCAGATTTAAGGTGGCAAATAATCAAATTCCAATTCTTAAAGGGCCAGACTATGATAAATATCAAAAATCAAATTTGAATTTTTTTGAAAAAACCCGAATTGGGTTTGGATAACTCCCCAGGCTAATTTGACAGTTTTGGCCATAAAAAAAAATTTGAATTTTCAATTTGACCCTTAATGAATCTGCCCCATAATGTAAAAGCCAATAGAAAAAGTATAAAGAATGTATATTGCAAAGTTGCTTTGAACGATTTTCTCTTTTATTAGGCAAAACATTTTTTTTAAGTTGACATACCTTTCAAATAAGCCAAAGAGGATAGTTTCCCCGCCCATATTGATCCATCCAGCTTACTACAATGGCAAGGTTTTGTGGTATTATTACAGATAAAAAGGAAATCATTTTAAAAAAATTGGAATTATTTGCACAAAATGGGAGGATTCTGGATATTGAGTTTTTGTATAGGAGACCACATACTATTGAATTGTTGTGCCATCTTACAAGGCACCCATGTCTGTACTGAAACCATTATAAAACAACAATAACTTGCAGATTTAAATAACTAAGTGGCTAGGGTTTCATAGTGGAATGTGTAAATGTTCGCATCATTACATCTCTTAAATCCTGAGGATTTAGCAGCCTAGTGAGATTCCCAGCAGGGAAGCCATGCTAAACGTATTCATTAAGTCTTTCTGCACTAATCATAACTAAAGTGTTATTGCGGCCTCATAGTTCAGTAGTGACGTTTAATGCTCCCAGGGCTGATTCTGCCAGATTTACAAGTGTTCCGGCAGCAAAGATAAAAGGTGTGTTTGTTGTCCTCGCACACTTGTTAAAATAATTCCTCAGCGCTCCTTACAGAGATTGTAATTTAATAGGTTTCTGAGATAATGTTCTTATGGTAGAGTAAATCAACTATATACTTATCTATTCGCATAGTACATGCTAATTTATTTGCTGTGTGTTTGCGACCTAATGTCAAAAGTAGAGGCCAGGGAGTTGTGTATGTGATAGCCTTTGTGCCTGTGTTGGTATTTAGGATTCTGAGTACATGTGGTAGCAGTGTCAAGGGAAACATTTTTTTATTTTCAGTAATCTTGTTTTGCTATGGCTCTGTGATACTTGTATATGTTTTTGTTCTGTTTTTTATGTTAGATGCTGTTCCCTGTAACATCTTTTTTAAAATCCCTTTTTAATCAGTTTACCGTTTATTGGGTAACCTGTAGATGCCTCACACTTTGAGCAGGTTTACACGCTGGGTAATGCAACCTGATTGACTTTTGCCACCACATCCCAACCCTTATTACAGTGCAGTTAGTCTGCATTTAGCAGAGCAAATTAAGTAAGAAGGCCAGAGGAGATTATTGGAAACGTTATAATGAAAGATGTATCGTATTGAATCTCAACCCTGCATTATTGTGTAAGTAATTCTCACCAAGCTAGTGACCCTTTTGCTAAGTGCCTTATAAATCCATAACTGGCAAGGCACATTAGATTAGCTATGAAGGTAAAATCACCTAGACACAGAATTTGTCTTGATTAGCAATGGGGCAGGCATAAGAAATAATGCAAAATACACTATTAATCTCAATCTCACAGGTAAAAGTTTATGACTTTTTTGGAAATATAAAGACATGCAAAGTACTTAAGCAGAACATATTGCCATGATTCTTCCCTATATGCTTCAGAAACACTACTAAAGTTTATATAAACAATCTGCTGTTTAGCCATGGGATCAGCTACTGTATTTAATGCACACAGTAAATAACAGATACCACTACTACTATGTATACTACAGAGCTTATCTGTTATCTGTGGGGTAACCAGTGTAGGACTGGGATGCCAGGGGCCCACCAGAAAACCTTAGACCATGGGCCCACTTTCCAAACTATTATTCCTGCTCTCCTCTATTGACTTTATTCTTCCATTATTAAGCATTTTTTCCCATAAAGAAATAGGGAATGACTATGAAATAGGCTAAATGGTTAGAAGCAAAAGGGCCCACTGACACCTGGGCCCACCAGGAGTTTTCCTGGTATCCCTGTGGGCCAGTCCGACGCTGGGGGTAACCTGGGCCTTTTCTACTTTTTCAGCTTTGAATGGCTGCCCTCATGGCTACACAGCAACTTGATTTATAAAGTATTGTAGAGTTTCTAAAGCAAACACACCAGATTTACAAGTGCAGGTCAACAGTCTCTATTTGTTTAAAAAATCTCTATTTTATTTAAAACAAGATTTGATTTTGGGTAGTTCTTGACCTGAAAATGCTCAAGTGCTTATTTTCAGGCCAAGATCTACTTATGTCAAAAATAATAGATGCAAAACACTAACACTGCGATATGTAAACTGTTTTCTAGAAACGATTTAATGATGGTGTGCCGCCAGCTTAACATGGAAGGATCTGTTGTGGAGATCATGCACCAGCTTGGGGCAGATGAAAGTGGGAAGATCTCTTTCCAAGACTTTACTCACTGCCGCATGCAGCTTGTGCGGGAAATACAGAAGGAGGAAGTGGATTTATCCGATGATTTATGCAAAAATAAAAAACTCAGGGGCAGAATCACCTCATGGCCAACTGGAAGCGAAAACAGCATAGGTTGGTGCTTCCATTGTATCCATGCCTAGTTTGCTTAGTCATTAGTTATGTGTTGTTATTAGTAACCTATATGTATGTATGTAAAGTGTTTTTATACAAGCGCAACTTATGTATGCATCACTGTACAGTAGAATTATTAATTAATAGAACAATTATGGGTCATTACTGTAATAAATACAAATACAGCTATGGGATTGTTTATCCTTAATGCTTGAGACATTCCATAATTTGGGTCTAAATACTTTGTCTACTAAAAAATCATTTAAACATTAAATAATCCCTACAGGTTAGCCTTGCCTCCAATAAGCTTTAGTTATATCTTAGTTTGAATCATATACAAGGTACTGTTTTATTATTACAGAGAAAAAGAAAATCATTTTTAAAAATGTCAATTATTTGCTTAAAATTAAGTCTATGGGAGATGTCCTTCTAGTAATTTGGAGTTTTATGAATAACGGGTTTCCAGATAACAGATCCTACACCTGTAAATACAAAGTAGAGTTGCATTAAAGATTAAGAGCTAAGTATTAAAGATACAGGAGGAAGGATGTATACCGTGTAAGAAGGATGACAATTTTTAATTTGTATGCATTGTACAGCATAAATTACTAATATAACATAGACCCAGGGAACATGCATTGACCAATGCACAGCAGTTAGGATAGGAGTAGTTCTCAAATTAATATTTACTAAAAGCCTTATCTCATGGAAATAAGACATTTTCTGTATGCAATCGACTAAAAAATGTGTACTTTTTTTATTTAAATAATCAAGTTACTTATCAGTAACCCCTTCTCAGCAATCTGACTCTGTTCATGTTGGAGTCATAATCAGATTTTGCTTGGCAGAATAAAACAGTTTTTGTGGAGTATTTGAGCTATCTCTTTCATAATAACAGACTATGGCACAAATCCTTCATGAAGAGAGACAGGATTTGTCAGTTGGTTATTTTGAACACGTAGCTCTAATACATAATCTAGACAAGAGAGCCCCCACTGACATAACTGTCAATCAAAATCGGACTCCTGCATGAAAAGAGATTGCTGAGAGGGTGGATAGTCAAAATTACTTTATTTCAGAAATAAAAATTATAAAATGATTAACTTTATAAAGTCTCTTATTGCCATACGATGAAGCTTATAATCTTATTTTTGCAATACCTCTCCTTTTAAATTATCCCATTACCAAAAAAAAAAGAGATGTGAGTAGCCCTTTTAGTGAGGAGGTAATGACAACTAAGAGTAAACAGGTAAAAGAAAAAACATTCTGGAAGTGCTGCACAAACCTGTGCTTCAACTGTTTACTAAATGAGAGATTACTGATGGCTAAACAGAAGCTGTAGAAAATTTCTTAAATTAATTCAATTCACTAAAGTCTTTCTCCAGCATAACTGCTAACCTCTGCTTTCTTGGTGACCGTATGGTGGGCCAAGTTTAAGTTATTCGATTGTTTGATTTTTGGCCAGCTATGATATCCCATTATAGGCCTGTGTATACACATTAGAAGAGAACACCTCTCACAGCCAATGTGATCCTTAACATTATGGGCTCATATATGGACAACTTTAAGGTCAGAGCACACAGGCAGATTCGGGGAGATTCACAAGGAAACTTCAGACGACTTCGGAAAACGAATAACTCCGAGTGCCATCCCACCGGCGATTTACATTTTAGCCGGCAGGGGAGGCAGTTCGGGGAGATTAGTCACCCTGAAGAAGAGGAGATTTGTCGGTAAAAAAAGGCACTCGTTTTCCCAGCTACTGAAATACATCACTTGCCCGTTTAAGAAATCGGAAATGAAAGCACAAAAGATAAAAATAATGCCAGAAATTCAGAACATCTGGTTACATTTTATACTGGAATGCATCCAGGGCATGTCTCTACTATAAGTGCATGCTGGCATCTGTTTTACCCATCTATGCGCTCAACCCTTTTGTCTGGCTGGATGAGAATTGAAGAAAATAGAAATTTCCAAATGTTGTCAGATTTGTCTTGTGACAAATGTATCTGTGCCACACAAGGCCACTGACTTTCTTCAAGTGGAAGTTAGTATGTTTTAAAATGGCTTATTCTAAGCAGCTGTTCAATTAGACCTGTATAATTTTTGAATCCTATGTCTTCCTCTTCTGCCACTATCCAGATTTCAAATGGGGGTTGGTAACCATGGAGGCCAAAAAAACGATTGCTCTGCGAAGCTATAATTGTATTGTGATTTTTTCTTACTTATCATTCCATTTAGGCCCTTCACTATCCTTCTCCCAGACTCTTATTCACACAACATCCTGGTTGCTATGGTGAAGTAGAACTTGTAAAATTTTGAGCCTAAAAGGTTGCGTGTTGCTCATAACTGTGCCATAGCCTCAGACAAAGGATTTATGTGTTTGTTAATGCTGTCTAATCTGAATCACTTTTATATTCTGCTATGCAGGGGCCTTATCTGGAGCAAGGGAGAGCTGGGAATATGACTCTGGAGCACAGGATCTTCAGAGTCCTGATCCACAGAACCAATCAATCATGCAGAAATTTTTGGATTTTGGGAGCAAAGCTACAACTCAAGCAGCACTGCAAAGACTTCTTTCTCAAACCTCCAGTTCCAGCAATAACATGGGGGGAAGCTATCTAGAACTTGCCAATACAGTAAGTTTTGCTAGTTTATGCTGCAGTATCCGATTTATAATGACTTGTATCTAGGAGTTTGAGCTGTCTCACAGGTAATATATCAGGGTTTCATTATATTCCAATTTATCGTGGCTCAACAGTGTTGCTGTTGTTTTCCCCACTGGTGATTTGCATGTTAGCCTCTGGGAAACTATTTGGAGGAGATAATTCACCCACGTCAGAGGAGATTTATGTCAGGCTGATTAACTCATGAATCATCATTGCCCTTAGTGACTTCAGCCCACCTTGAAGTTTTTGCTTAGAAACCTTCACATCTGACTTCAGTTGTACCTGTTAATATTGAATAAGGATAATATTTAAAAGCAGCCACCACATTCAATGTTCAGTCATAAACAGGCTCTTTTGTGAAAGGGCATAAACAGAAAAAAATTATTGTTTTGCTGTAATTGACTCTTGGGGGGTTATTTATCAAAATTCCAAATATATCTCACTATTTTTGGAAAGACACCCCGACCAAATCAGCACTGACAATCCCCCCCCCTATTTATCAAAAAATTCTTGTGAGAGAAAAGTCTCGATAAGATCGTTAAAAAATCAGCAACTTTTTTTAATTTGACTACCGAATACCATGACTTTTTCAGATTTGAGGTCCGAATACTGTGTCTTTTTTGGAAACCCAGTGCAAATCAGGATATCTTAGGGACATCTGCCATTGACTACATGAACTCGGCAGGTCTGAGTTGGAGAATTTTTTTATTTGGACTTTTAACACCATCGGAATTTAAAGGGCATGTAAAGCCAAAAAAATAAAATCCCATTTTTACTTTCTTTAATGAAAAAGAAACCCATCTCCAATATACTTTAATTAAAAAATGTATATCGTTTTTATAAGAAACCTGACTGTATGCAGTGAAATTCTCCCCTCATTTATTGCTGTGGATAGGAATTGTCAGACGGTTCCTAACTGCTGAGCAGGGAAACAATCATACTTATGAACAGCAGGGGGAGCCCCCGCTTACTTACCAGCCATGCAGAACTCAAGGAGCTTTGTTTATAACGATCCCTAATCAGCCCAGACCACACTGAGCATGTGCACAGTCTTAGTCTTGCAAAGATGTTTAACAAAGTTATAAGATGATGACCCCCTGTAGCCAACTTTGAAAGCATAAATTATTTGTTTGATTGGGCTTGTGGTGCAGTAAGTTCATGTTTATATTTAGTATACAAAATACAGCATTTCTAGCCTTATTCTATTTTAGACTTTACGTGCCCTTTAATAAATCATGAAAAATTCTTAAAGACTGAGACATATAGGATAAATGAAAAATAACCCTATTTTTATATATTATGAGTAATATACTGTATGGTGTTGCTTTTATATGGTACTAAATATTAATATTATCTTTAAAAATAGACCCTTTATTGGAACTCCCTATAGATGTTCTCTGGTCCCTGTCTGTGTTTCAAATGAGGGGGGACGTGTTCTAAGGGTCCCTGCCAGAAGCACAATAGGAGGGGGACAGCCAATCATAGCCCTGCTGTCACACAACTACAGACAGGCTTCAGTTTCCTATCAGGTACTGCTAACTACTGGTTGATACTACAGTGCAGTGAGCAGTACAGCCTGGGAATTCAGGGAGCGGGAAGGGAGGGAGGAATTATTAGGGTTCTTGCAGAAATATTCAATAAATCAGCCTGAAACATTACTTTATAAAGCACAATTCATGTATATCTAAGTGAGTACATTCTTATTTTTTACACAAAATGTCTCCTTTAAGAAAGCCTCTGGATCTGCCAACTATCATTAGTATATAATGGTTTAACTATATCTATATAACTATAGACATCCATTTTTTGGGTTGCTAAGGTAACACTGTCTGTTACCTCGTCTTAAATATATGTGGAAAGCAAACCCTCTACAAAAACGCTTTTCCCGTGTCAAGAGCCTCCACTGTCCTTTTGCCTGAGTTATTGTGCTGCACAGAGGTTTTCTGAACAGAGTGAATATTTTGACAAATACTGGATCTTGACATCATAGTTAAGCATTGATATGGACTATAAAACTTTTGGAATAAATGTAAGTTGTGCAACATAGGAGCAGTCTATCGTCACTTTATTATTCAGCGTGCATAGCTTAGAAGAGGAATGGAATTCCATCAGGACCAGGGGATTTTACAGTGGGTGCAGGCCCGGATTTGCGGCAAGGCCGCATAGGCCCGGGCCTAGGGCGGCAAAAAAATAGGGGCGGCATGCCGCCCAGCCGCACTATGGGGACGCGTGCGTCCCCATTCAATTACAGCAGCTGCGCCGGCGAAAAAACGCCGGCGCGCTGGGGAGGTGAGGTGGGCGCTAGGACCGCGCGGCCGCCTGGTCGGACCGCGCGGCCTAGGGGCGCCGCACATTGAAATCCGGCGCTGAGTGGGTGAACTACTTATTGCCTGTTTAACTTCATCCAATGTTATATTATGGTCGAGTTCTGATGCCGTTGTTACAAGGAGTGCTGGAATTGTAGTGGTATTCAGGAAGTTCACTATTCCCAGAGGCCATTGTTCCTTCTGGAAATCCTTCAAACCGTCATAATAAATGACCAACGTGTTCTGCTTTTTTAGCCTTGGTCGTTGTTGTGGTAGTGTCCTCTAACTGTACCTTAGTGGGATGTCTCACC
Source organism: Xenopus petersii (assembly GCA_038501925.1). Lineage (NCBI taxonomy): Eukaryota > Metazoa > Chordata > Amphibia > Anura > Pipidae > Xenopus > Xenopus petersii. Next base: position 165,884,884 of record CM076673.1, read on the forward strand.
TTCTTTTTATCTTCCTTATCAAACCAGCTGACATGTATGTATAGTTCCTTGTACTACTTAATGTAAATTCTGATTATATCTCTCTGATGCTCGTTGGAGGATATTTCCATTTAAAGGTTCTTTATTCTAGTTTGCAGTGCATGAGAAGTTAATGGCAACACTTTATTTATGAACAATATTTAATATATACAGTATGGTAAACATTTGAGCACATTTTCCAGCTGAATGCTCGTACCAGTCATCCGGTGCTCACGCATACATAAGTCTTCCATGTACCCTCATTATAATTAATTTGTTCTTTCCCCTTCTCCATTTCTTCATATGTTCTCAGCTCTACTCATCTCCATCCAATCTCACAGTTGTAGCGATAAAGTTAGGGCTAGTATATCTGTTATAATGTGGGCTGTGCTGGTGAATGTGACTTTGATTGGTCAATAGCAGGCAGGATTAGACAGGTTCTGCAGATTATTGTTTGACAATATATATTCTGACATAGGAATTCACTGAACTGAGGGACACTTAGGGGCCCATTTACTTAGCTCGAGTGAAGGAATAGAATAAAAAAAACTTCGAATTTCGAATGTTTTTTGTGGCTACTTTGACCATCGAATGGGCTACTTCGACTACGACTTAGACTTCGAATCGAACGATTCAAACTAAAAATCGTTCGACTATTCGACCATTTGATAGTCGAAGTACTGTCTCTTTAAAAAAAAACTTCGGCCCCCCTAGTTCGCCACCTAAAACCTACCGAAGGTCCCCATAGGCTTTGCAATCGTTCGATCGATGGCTTAAAATCCTCGAACGAACGATCAAACTATTTGCGGTAAATCCTTCGACTTCGATATTAGAAGTCGAAGGATTTACATTTGCCAGTCGTATATTGAGGGTTAATTGACCCTCGATATTCGACCATAAGTAAATCTGCCCTTAATATCTGTGAGACGTGAAAAGCTATGGGGATATGGCAATTCTGCACTTAGTACGTATGGAATTTAATGGGATTATTTTGTTCTCTTTAAATAAAATAGTAGTTAAAAAGTTGAAATGTTGCTGTCCTGTTGATACAATATCCTGTAGCAGGCTCATGGCCAGATTTCAGGAGCATTTGACTGTGTCCTAAAAGACATAAGTTGTTTCTATTCCTATTATTTTATACAACACACAGGAGCCCAACTTTCTAAAGCTCATCGGGCATTAATTTCAAGTTGCTGTAGCTCCCATAATATGCCAAATTAAAAACAAAGCATTGGGTCCTAGAAATGGCACAATGCACCAATGCCAGGACCACTTCTTGCATTTTCTAAATTGCAACAGGACCTCTTCTTGCATTTCTAAATTGTATATAGAGTTTTTTGTCTTCCCCATTAAATGCAAATTAACACTTCCACACAAAGCATACCATTTGATGAGTGACATGCCCACTCATTTCAGTAAAGCCATGCCAGGCCTTGTATGGGGTCCATTTGGCCAGCCTTTTGTTGTATGTACATTAGCCATATTATCCATTTAAAACTTAATGACATATAAACACATTCATTGCTCATTTTACCTTGCATATCCCATTTCTGTTACTCATGGCATATAGATCCTGGTCTTACTGCCTCTTTATTGTTTGTTACCAAAGTTATATTACAAGTTTAAAAAATACAGTTTTAATTAGCTTAATGATTTCTTCTGCCCTTCTGTTAGTGTGAAAATAACCCTAGGAGCTTTACATTTTATGGTTAGTAAAACTCACTATGGATGTGTAAATCATACTAATCTTTCTTTTAATTACCAGACTAATGAATATTACATTGGGTGGCACAGTGCACCTTGTGTGCAGACCCAATTTTGGCATTGCCGTTGAGGTTTAGATTTATATTCTGCTGCAATGCAGCTGGCTTTGGAAGCCTGCCTAGTACCAATATTAATAAGACATTTGTATTATTATCCTGTATCCAATTTCCAATCACATTGAGCTCTGAAAGGCCCAGGAAAGGCCCAGACGCAGCATAATGAGAAAATATAATTTTGTGAAGTCCAGACCTTTGTACTTTTAATTAATCTATTGGGATGTATGCACTGGCACTGAGATCTGACAAATATATTCATATACAATTTGGATCTCATAATTTAGGGGCGACTAGAGTTTAGAATTGTTTTTCAAACATTATTGATCCTTTATTTTTCTTGAAGACAATTTAAGAGTGGTTTGCTGTATGGCTGGAGCACATATTTTGGAATTTCTGGCACATGCTGCTATACCAATTTTCCTATTCAAACAGCCAGGCTTGCAGCATTAACCAACTTAAAAAATCTATTTCTGCGTCTGTACAGATTCTTGAAAAACATCTGATTCCTTGAAAGCTCTAAAAATGTTTTTTTTTCTGATTTATGTGCACAGATATACAGTAGCCCTTCAAAAATGCCCCTTTTTGTTCTGTTCTTGCTTTTCCCCTTTAGCTCTTATGCCTGTGGTGCTGTGTATTCTGCATACATTTTGTTCCACAATAGTTTACAACCACATTCAAAGGTACCACTAGGTGGGTGCTCAGTAATGTCACCATACATGGGTCAGCCAAGAAACCTGGGAACACATGGTGTTCCTATTCTACTCTGAGGCCAGTTTTAGTTGCAGTTTAAAACTGGTTCTTTAGTTATCTAATTTTAGGAATTTGGCTCAGTATCTGGTAAATCACAATCATCTGTGATCTGTGACAATCATGTAATTATTGAAAATGATGACACTGATTGAAGGATGATTACATATTACATGACCTTTGTGTATTGTGTAAAGATAAACAGTATTTCGTGAAATGTGTCTGTATAAATGTATCTGCCAGTGCATGACAGACTAGAAAGAAAATAGCATTAGAGAACAATGAGAAAGGGAGGCTGGCACACCTACAGTTTATACCAGCAGTCCCTTCAGATTACTGTTGTTAGACAAGCCTTCCATGATACAAGACATGTAGTTAATGTAAGTGCTGAGCACAGCAAAACTTGGGATCCATTTATCTTGGGTGGCAGGTGGGCGGACGGCCAGATCAGCATGCTGCCTCTGTGCCACACATTTGTTTTGGAAATATATTGTCTATGATTTGGTCCTGACTAGAGATATACTCTTTGTGTTTCCGTGAATGGTCATAAGGGGGAGTTCTCAGACTGATTAATGAACCAACTGTTTCTCCAGTACCACACAGACCTCGTTAGTGTTTGCGTTCCCCGAGGAGTCTGAGGACATGGTGCCAGACAAGGTCTCCGAAGACACAGCAAACCATGATACAGATGTATGCTGTCTGAATGTGTGTCAGGAACTGTTTGTGCAGAACAAAAAGGTCTTCGTCTGTTTCCATGGCTGTTAAAAGAGTGTTAAAATTCAAACATTACAGCGATTACAATAATGTTATTTTCCCCCCTGAAATACTGGAGTGAAATGTACTGTAGCTTATCCCTAGGGATGTAGCGAACGTCGGAAAAAAAGTTCGCGAACATATTCGCGAACTTGCGCAAAAATGCGAGCGGTTCGCGAACGGTTCGCGAACCCCATAGACTTCAATGGGAAGGCGAACTTTAACATCTAAAAAAGACATTTCTGGCCAGAAAAATGATTTTAAAGTTGTTTAAAGGGTGCAACGACCTGGACAGTGGCATGCCAGAGGGGGATCAAGGGCAAAAATGTATCTGAAAAATCTGCCTGTGTGTGCTTGGAAGAGATAGTGTAGGGGGAGAGCTGTTAGTGATTTCAGGGACAGATGATAGTAAGTTTGCTGGCTAGTAATCTGCTTGATACTGCTGTGTATTGGAACAAAAAAATAAATAAAAGCAGTCCTTACAAGGACTACTGTTATTGCAGCAGTCAGCAGATGAGATCAGAAGCAGGACAGCTGCCCACTGCAGCTACATACAGAGCACTGCAGTAGAAGGTAGATTACTAGCCAGCAAAGCTACCTAAGCTTAAATGTCCCTCAAACCCCTGCAGACTTCTGTCCCTCCAATAACAGAGCAGTATCAAAACGATTACTAGCCAGCAAACTTTCAACTGTCCCTGAAATCACTAACAGGCAGCAGCTCTCTCCCTACACTATCTCTTCAGCACACACAGGCAGAGTGAAAAAAAGCTGCAGGGCTTCGGTTTTTATAGGGAAGGGGAGTGGTCCAGGGGAGAGCTTCCTGATTGGCTGCCATGTACCTGCTGGTCTGGGGTGAGAGGGCAAAAAAAAGCGCCAACAATGGCGAACCCAAAATGGCGAACGTCGCACGACGTTCGCGAACTTCCGGCGAGCGCGAACACCCGATGTTCGCGCGAACAAGTTCGACGGCGAACAGTTCGCGCCATCTCTACTTATCCCAGCCACAATGGGAATATGTTCCTTGATTCTATGGTTTGGAATTCACATATGCTGGATGCAAAACCTTGCAGCAGGGCGGCAATTTGCTAATTTGTACAAATCACTTTCCATTGTGAGTAGCTGCGAGCACAACTGTGGCTTAAAATTACATACTGGATATCAAGATGGGCATCACCTCAAATGCCCCCTATGGTGAATTACAATTTGATAATTGCTTGTAGCAGTTCCTAAGCAAGTCGCTGTTTGGGGTTGAGAAGTGGTATTCCAATAAATAGTCTTTATTGTGGGGATGCACCTTTTTAAACCAAATATGAGTGCCTAGACAAACTGAATCTGAACCTATAAATTAATAGGTTTGCTAATTTTCTTATACAAATTCAGATTCCATTCAAATTTTTGTGGATGATATTCATACAATTTAAAAAAAATGCTTTGGTGCATCCCTACTTTTATTGCTTGGTCTATGGTTCAACTTAAACAGATAATTTCCAGCATAGCAGTAATCTATCACTTTGATGGTGGACTTTAAATATTTACTGAGTAAGATGCCTATAGAGTAGGTCTCCATGAAACTCAAAGTGAAAACAGATTTTGCTGTAAATAGCAGGATTGTATATTTACTGTTGTACTTCTCTTTTAGCAGTTTTAAAAAATAATGCATAATGATCATCCATGACTGGACAACTTCTTTTGTATATTTTTATTTTAAAGCATATAAACTGTGATCCCTGCTTAAAATTTTTTTTTTTTGGTGTTGCCGTAGGAAGAAATGTAGAAGGGCCATCAAAATCCAGTGGGATTCATAGGCAGAGATGTCATGTTATTGGTAACAGTTTGTGACTGGGCATCTATCTGAATGTAGCACAGAGTCTGGAAATTCTTGCAGCATGCTTTTTATTCGTGGTGTCTTTACTTACATAATGATTTAAAGGTCAAAGCATACCGTAACTCCAATTACCTTGACAGTGCTTTTAATGCAGGGGACATGCCCGGGATTGAATATCTTAAAAAAACAAAGCTGTGCTTTATTTATATTCAGTAACTGACTAGATTATTGGCAGCAAACAAAAGTAAGTGCTAATGAGTGAAAGCCCTCACTTATAAACTATATTGATCAGTGTCTGTATGTAATTTGTATGTTTGATGAGGTGTGTCCACATACTTTTCTTTTTCTCTTCTATCGGGGTTCGGAGCACAGATGGATTTCGTGCAAGAACTGAAATGTAATTTGAGGCAGTGACAAAACCACCTAACATTCTCCTCTGACCATCCTTACAGTTTTGGCTGCCTGCTTGGGGCCAGGTGAACAATTTCTGACTTGCTTTGCCCTTACTTGCCAGGGCAAAGCTTTCCCATAATGAAGTTATATGTTGTAAGAATGGTTTGCCAGAGCTTATACTGATTTTCCATAATTGATTAATGGGTTTGCTTTGCAGCCTTATAATAATAATACAAATGCAACTTTCACCTGTTAATTTTTTTTTTTTGGAATGTTATGCCCACCTTGAGGTGGGAAATTTTCGGCTCACCTGGTTATTTGACTCTATTTGATCCAACTTTTGGATCAGAGTTGCTGCTGTGCTGGAGATCAGATTGAGGACGACATCAATGCAAAAAAACAAACCTCTATCCGTCAAAAATGACATCCTGCTGATTTTCAGCTAGTTAGGGGTTGTGTGAGCCTGACAAAGGGCCCCTTACACAGGCAATTCTGCTGAATTGGTCTGAAGGGCCCCAATGTATATGTGCATGATCAAAAAGAAGTAGCATTTAATAGAGATTGATGTGTAGGATTATCCCTCAGACCTTCTGTATTTTTGTGGAAAACGGTCAACCTGCTTTCTGTTGCTGTACTTTCCTTGTTTGTTCTTTTCAATGAGGCCTCATGGTACAGTTTGCTTGTTTGTCTTTTTCGGTTCACATACCGGCTGACAATCCTATGATCTGCTGCAAAAAAGAATAGCTGTGGGACAATCTGATATTGATATAGTATCATTGGTTGAATTTCAAGCAGCGGTGAATTTATACAGCAGCTTTGTGCAACGTCAGCTAAAAAAAATATATATATAAATATAAACCTACATATAAATATATACATACAGTATATATAGTTTTGCTAATGCACTCCATATTATTGGAATTGTTTACAGTACAACCCCGGTTTTACATACCCTTATTTTACGGTTTCCTGAGTTTTATGTTGTTTTTCCATTGTCTATTCATGTTCTGATGATGCATTGCAATAGGATTATTTGCTGGGTTTTAAAGGGATACTGTCATGGGAAAACATGTTTTTTTCAAAACACATCAGCTAATAGTGCTGTTCCAGCAGAATTCTGCAGTGAAATCCATTTCTCAAAAGAGCAAACAGATTTTTTTATATTCAATTTTGAAATCTGACATGGGGCTAGACATTTTGTCAATTTCCCAGGTGCCCCTGGTCATGTGACTTGTGCCTGCACTTTAGGAGAGAAATGCTTTCTGGCAGGCGGCTGTTTTCCCTTCTCAATGTAACTGAACGTGTCTCAGTGGGACATGGGTTTTTACTATTGAGTGTTGTTCTTATATTTACCAGGCAGCTGTTATCTTGTATTAGGGAGCTGCTATCTGGTTACCTTCCCATTGTTCTTTTGTTTGACTGCTGGAGGGAAAAAGGGAGGGGGGTGATATCACTCCAACTTGCAGTACAGCAGTAAAGAGTGATTGAAGTTTATCAGAGCACAAGTCACATGACTTGGGGCAGCTGGGAAATTGACAAAATGTCTAGCCCCATGTCAGATTTCAAAATTGAATATAAATAAATCTGCACTTTGAGAAATGGATTTCAGCGCAGAATTATGCTGGAGCAGCACTATTAACTGATTCATTTTGAAAAAAAAATTTCCCATGACAGTATCCCTTTAAACCCTAATTGCTGGGCATGGGTAATGATAAGACAGGCTGCAAATAGTTTGCTTGCAGGGATTAGTTAACGGGATTGTTCACCTTTCAAATACTTTTTCAAACACAGTTTTGTTGTTTTCAGATTGTTCACCATAAGCAAAGACTTTTTTCAATCGTTTTCGATCTTTTATTTTTTACAGGTTTCCCAAAATTTAAGTTTAAAGTTTAGTGTTCCTATGTCTTGTGTTTCAGTCTGGCAGCTCAATGATCCAGGAGCATCTGAACTGTTACAATTTGCTACATTTACTTAATGCAATTAGTTGATACATTTCTCAGCAGTATCCATGGAATATTATCAACTATTGTATCAATTCTAACAGCTGCCTTTAATGAAACTCAGGGATAACAAATGTATCAACTAAATATATCAATTCAGAACAGTTAAAGTCAACGCCCCCATTCCCCCAGAGCTGCTATAGAAGTTGAAAAATTCAACTTTACACTTAAATATTAGAAAAACGGTCACATAGAAAATAGAATGTAACTGTGAGGGTTACTCACCCTGGTGGCCTAGTGGGCAGGGACGCCCGCCACTCCGGTCTTCTTCCTCTGATGCGCCGGTTTCTTAGTGCGTGTGCGGCGCTCCTCTGCTATAGATATAGGCACATTGGTGCTGGCGTAATGACGTCAGGGTGCAATGGCGCCAAATTCAAACTATTTAAAGGGGACTTGGGATCTTTTTCATTGCCTGTTATAGGTTTTTCTCCTAGTGAGTCCCTGGTGCCTTTGTGCTGTTTAAGCTTCTGTTTTCTGATATCTGACTACCTTTTGTGACCCCTGCCTGTTTGTGACGATCCTGACTTCTGAAATCCTGACCCTTCCTGGTAACCGACTTTGCTGTATCATATCCCTCCTGATTGATCTCCTGGTTTAACCCTTGCCTGTCTGACTCCACTTGTACTCTGCCTGCACTGACCCGGCCTGATTTGACTACGCTTTCCATCTACGTCTGTACTGTGACTCTAGCCCAAAAGACTTTGCTTTACATTCGTGCCCCTTTGCTTGTCCAAAACCCTTAGCTTGGCACCTCTCTTATTAAGACCTGGCGGCATCCGATTAGCCGAGGGCTCCTCCCGAGGTGAAAAGCGGCTGTTAAATGCAGAAGCTAGAGCAGTGAACAGGGTGCTTAGCATTGGTTCTGGATTTAGGATCATGACAGTATCTGGAAAAGGTCTTTATATCTGGTGAACTATCTGAAACCAACTGAACTGAAAAAAGTGTTTGAAGGGGAATAACCCCTTTAAAAGGGAATATTAGTGTGTTAGCAATAGAGATGGCGCGAACTGTTCGCCGGCGAACTTGTTCGCGCGAACATCGGGTGTTCGCGCTCGCCGGAAGTTCGCGAACGTCGCGCGACGTTCGCCATTTTGGGTTCGCCATTGTTGGCGCTTTTTTTTGCCCTCTCACCCCAGACCAGCAGGTACATGGCAGCCAATCAGGAAGCTCTCCCCTGGACCACTCCCCTTCCCTATAAAAACCGAAGCCCTGCAGCGTTTTTTTCACTCTGCCTGTGTGTGCTGAAGAGATAGTGTAGGGAGAGAGCTGCTGCCTGTTAGTGATTTCAGGGACAGTTGAAAGTTTGCTGGCTAGTAATCGTTTTGATACTGCTCTGTTATTGGAGGGACAGAAGTCTGCAGGGGTTTGAGGGACATTTAAGCTTAGGTAGCTTTGCTGGCTAGTAATCTACCTTCTACTGCAGTGCTCTGTATGTAGCTGCAGTGGGCAGCTGTCCTGCTTCTGATCTCATCTGCTGACTGCTGCAATAACAGTAGTCCTTGTAAGGACTGCTTTTATTTATTTTTTTGTTGTTTTACTACTACTACTACTACTACTACTACTACTACTATAAGAGCCCAGTGCTATTAGTCTAGCAGTGTTGGGGAGTGGGACTGGTGTGCTAATCTGCTGCTCCTAGTAGTTCAGCAGCACCAACTGTAATTTTTTTTTTTTAATATTCATTTTTTTTTTATTTTACTTTTTTTTATTTTACTACCGCTGTAGTAGTGTATAAGTTGACCTTTTAGGCATTATTTGCCCTGTAGGCATTTTTTGCCCAGTGTGTTATTCAACCAACAGCCATCTAGCTGTGTGACCTTGTTCACATTCTGTCTAAATATCCATAATATTACCGTCTCCAGAAAAAACACCGGAGTGACTTTTTTCAAGCAGCCATAATAAATTTTACGTAATCCGTATCCATCGCTGTAGTAGTGTATAAGTTGACCTTGTAGGCATTATTTGCCCTGTAGGCATTTTTTGCCCAGTGTGTTATTCAACCAACAGCCATCTAGCTGTGTGACCTTGTTCACATTCTGTCTAAATATCCATAATATTACCGTCTCCAGAAAAAACACCGGAGTGACTTTTTTCAAGCAGCCATAATAAATTTTACGTAATCCGTATCCATCGCTGTAGTAGTGTATAAGTTGACCTTTTAGGCATTATTTGCCCTGTAGGCATTTTTTGCCCAGTGTGTTATTCAACCAACAGCCATCTAGCTGTGTGACCTTGTTCACATTCTGTCTAAATATCCATAATATTACCGTCTCCAGAAAAAACACCGGAGTGACTTTTTTCAAGCAGCCATAATAAATTTTACGTAATCCGTATCCATCGCTGTAGTAGTGTATAAGTTGACCTTTTAGGCATTATTTGCCCTGTAGGCATTTTTTGCCCAGTGTGTTATTCAACCAACAGCCATCTAGCTGTGTGACCTTGTTCACATTCTGTCTAAATATCCATAATATTACCGTCTCCAGAAAAAACACCGGAGTGACTTTTTTCAAGCAGCCATAATATATTTTACGTAATCCGTATCCACCGCTGTAGTAGTGTATACGTTGATCTTGTGGGCATTATTTGCACAGTGTTTTCTTCAAACCGCCATCTAGCTGTGTGAGCTTGTTCACATTTTGTCTAAATATTGATAATATTATCGTCTCTAGAAAAACCACTTGAGTTACTTTTTTTCAAGCAGCATTCTTATATTTTACGTAATCCGTATCCACCGCTGTGTATACGTTGACCTTGTAGGCATTATTTGCACAGTGTTTTCTTCAAACCGCCATCTAGCTGTGTGAGCTTGTTCACATTTTGTCTAAATATTGATAATATTATCGTCTCTAGAAAAACCACTTGAGTTACTTTTTTTCAAGCAGCATTCTTATATTTTACGTAATCCGTATCCACCGCTGTGTATACGTTGACCTTGTAGGCATTATTTGCACAGTGTTTTCTTCAAACCGCCATCTAGCTGTGTGTATTATCGTTTCCAGAAAAACCAACTGAGTTTTTGTTGTTGTTGTTTTTTTAAAAATAATGCCAGGCAAAGGCAGGCCGCCACGCAGAGGCCGTGCTAGGGGCCGTGCTGCTATGCAATCCTGTGGCCCTAGCAAATTGCCCAGTTTTAAAAAGCCAATGACCCTGAACTCCCAAAATGCTGAAGAGGTAGTTGACTGGCTTACACAGCACACCCCATTTTCTACCGTTTCTAACTTTACCACAACATCCTCCTCATCCTCCACTGCTATGGCCACCCCACGTAACACTTCCTCCACCACCGGTGCCCCTTCTTCACTGGAGTCAGAGGAGTTATTTTCCCATGAGTTTCTTGAACTGAGTAATGCGCAACCATTATTGGCAGAAGAAGATGAAGGAGATGAGGACGTTACACCAGATTTAATTCTGGCAGAGAACACGACAGAGATGGACATAATGATGAGTGATGAGGAGGAGGTCCCCGCTGCTGCTTCCTTCTGTGATGTGTCAGAAGAAATTGATGCATCTGAGGAGAATGATGATGAGGAGATTGATGTTTTGTGGGTGCCTAGTAGAAGAGAGCAAGAGGAGGGTAGTTCAGATGGAGAGACGGAGAGTCAGAGAGGCAGTAGGAGAATAAGACTTAGAAGAAGCAGGGAGGACAGCCCGCAGGGATCAGTAGGGCAACAACATGTATCGGCACCTGTGTTCAGCCAGCCAACGCACCCGCCATTGCCGCCAATGCCGCCAACTTCTACTGTTACCGCCAGATCGCACACTTCCAAAAAGTCAGCAGTGTGGGATTTTTTTAATGTGTGTGCCTCTGACAAAAGCATTGTAATTTGCAATGAGTGCAGTCAGAAACTGAGCCTTGGTGAGCCCAACAGCCACATAGGTACAACTTCTATGCGAAGGCACATGAGCGGCAAGCACAAAGCACTTTGGGAGCAACACCTCAAAGGCAACAGGCAAACTAAAAGCCACACTCCTTCTGGTCCAGCATCTTACTGCTCTACCTCTGCTCTCCTTGACCCATCTGAACCACCCTCCACTCCGCCTTCCACCTTGACCACCTGTTCCCATTCCCAGTCATCTGCCACCAGCCAAGTTTCTGTGAAGGCCATGTTTGAGCGTAAGAAGCCAATGTCTGACTGTCACCCCCTTGCCCGGCGTCTGACAGCTGGCTTGTCTGCACTCTTAGCCCGCCAGCTTTTACCATACCAGCTGGTGGACTCTGAGGCCTTCCGCAAATTTGTAGCAATTGGGACACCGCAGTGGAAGGTACCCAGCCGCAATTTTTTTTCTAAAAAGGGAATACCACACCTGTACCAACATGTGCAGAGCCAAGTTACCGCATCTCTGTCACTTAGTGTTGGGCCAAAGGTCCATATGACTACTGACGCATGGTCCTCCAAGCATGGTCAGGGCAGGTATGTCACCTACACTGCTCACTGGGTGAACTTGGTAATGGCTGGGAATGGGAAGCAGGGAATGGGTAGCTCAACAACAACAACAACAGTGGAGTTGGTGTCACCGCCACGGATTGCACGCGGTTCTGCCACCACCTCTACTCCTCCATCGCTCTCTACCTCGTCTTCTTCCTCTTCTTCTTCTTACTCTGCTGCTGGGTCCTCCTTCTCCTCCTCCACACCTGTGCACCCCCAGCTCCCCCTAGGCTATTCGACGTGCCAGGTACGCCGTTGTCACGCTGTCTTGGGGATGACGTGCCTGGAAAGCAAAAACCATACCGGATCTGTACTCCTGTCATCTCTGCAGTCACAGGCCGATCGGTGGCTGACCCCACACCAACTGCAGATCGGAAAAGTGGTGTGTGACAATGGAAGCAATCTGTTGGCAGCGTTGAGACTGGGAAATTTAACACATGTGCCCTGCATGGCACATGTGTTAAATTTAATAGTCCAACGTTTTGTCTCCAAGTACCCAGGATTCCAGGACGTTCTCACCCAGTCCAGAAAGGTGTCGGCCCATTTCAGACGTTCCTACACAGCCATGGCACGCCTTGCTGACATTCAGCAGCGCTACAACATGCCAGTCAGGCGTTTGATTTCTGACAGCCAGACTCGCTGGAATTCAACGCTCCTTATGTTGGAACGTCTGCTGCAACAACAAAGGGCCGTCAACGAGTACCTTTTTGAACTGGGTGGTAGGACTGGATCTGCAGAGCTGGGGATTTTTTTCCCCCGTTACTGGGTGCTTATGCGCGATGCCTGCAGGCTCATGCGACCTTTTGAAGAGGTGACAAATATAGTCAGTCGCACCGAAGGCACCATCAGCGACCTAATACCCTTCGCTTTCTTCCTGGAGCGTGCCGTGCGACGAGTGACAGATGAGGCTGTAGACCAGCGTGACGAGGAGCTGGAAGCGCACGATTTATGGTCGGAATCACCAGAACGAACCCAGGCACCTGCTGCAACGCAGGGAGAGGTGCCAGAAGTGGAGTCAGAGGAGGAAGGTGGCTTTGTGGAGGAGGAGGAGGAGGACCAACAGGAGCAGGCTTCCCAGGGGGCTAGTGGTGACCTTTTGGGGACCCCTGGTCTTGTAGGTGGCTGGGGGGAGGAGACCGTGGATGATGCAGTCCTTGATAATGAGGAAGCGGAGATGGATAGCTCTGCATCCAACCTTGTGAGAATGGGGTCTTTCATGCTGTCATGCCTGTTGAAGGACCCCCGTATCAAGAGGCTTAAGGAGAAGGACCTGTACTGGGTCGCAACGCTACTAGACCCTCGGTACAAGCATAAAGTGGCAGAAATGTTACCAACATACCACAAGTCCGAAAAGATGCGGCATTTACAAACCAGCCTGCAAAACATGTTGTACAATGCTTTTAAGGGTGATGTCACTTCAGGAACTCATCAACATTCCAGGGGCAGAGGTGCCAGTAATCCTGCCACGAGCACACCTGCAAGGACAAAGCCCTTTGGCCGGTCTGTAACATCAGACATGCAAATGTTTTTCTGTCCAAGGCAGCGCCACAACCCTTCTGGATCCACCCTCAAAGAACGCCTCGACCGGCAGGTAGCGGACTACCTGGCATTAACTGCAGATATCGACACTCTGAGGAGCGATGAACCCCTGGACTACTGGGTGCGCAGGCTTGATCTGTGGCCAGAGCTGTCACAATTTGCCATGAACCTCTTGTCTTGCCCAGCCTCAAGTGTGCTCTCAGAAAGGACCTTCAGTGCAGCAGGAGGGATTGTAACTGAGAAGAGAACTCGCCTAGGTCACAAAAGTGTCGATTACCTGACCTTTATTAAAATGAATGAGGGGTGGATCTCGGAGGGTTACTGCACGCCGGAAGACTTGTTCTGACTTCTATGCAGCTGTCCTTCTCTTCAAGCCTCATGACTCCACACACAGCTGTCCTTTAGCGTCCTCCTCCCTCCGCCACCGTTACAAACTAGGGTGCAAACCCTACTGGTTTAATTTTTTCTGGCCTCTGTGCTTCAGTGGCTGCAACCAAAAAAACTGGGCAAACAATGTCTACAAGGTCAACGTATGGCGAAAAATGACTATTTTCAGCATTTATATGGCATATTTTTTCTGGCAACTGTGCTTCAGTGGCTGCGTCCAAAAAAATGCATATTTTCTGCATTTATATGGCATAATTTTTCTGGCCTCTGTGCTTCAGTGGCTGCAACCAAAAAAATGCATATTTTCTGCATTTATATGGCATAATTTTTCTGGCCTCTGTGCTTCAGTGGCTGCAACCAAAAAAATGCATATTTTCTGCATTTATATGGCATAATTTTTCTGGCCTCTGTGCTTCAGTGGCTGCAACCAAAAAAATGCATATTTTGTCCATTTATATGGCATAATTTTTCTAGCCTCTGTGCTTCAGTGGCTGCAACCAAAAAAATGCATATTTTCTCCATTTATATGGCATAATTTTTCTGGCCTCTGTGCTTCAGTGGCTGCAACCAAAAAAATTTATATTTTCAGCATTTATATGGCATAATTTTTCTGTCAACTGTGCTTCAGTGGCTGCGACCAAAAAAATGCATATTTTCTGCATTTATATGGCATAATTTTTCTGGCCTCTGTGCTTCAGTGGCTGCAACCAAAAAAATTTATATTTTCAGCATTTATATGGCATAATTTTTCTGGCAACTGTGCTTCAGTGGCTGCGACCAAAAAAATGACTATTTTCAGCATTTATATGGCATATTTTTTCTGGCCTCTGTGCTTCAGTGGCTGCGGCCAAAAAAACTGGGCAAACAATGCCTACAAGGTCAATGACGTTGACCTTGTAGGCATTGTTTGCCCAGTTTTTTTGGCCGCAGCCAATGAAGCACAGAGGCCAGAAAAAATATGCCACATAAATGCTGAAAATAGTCATTTTTTGCCATACGTTGACTCAACGTATATGGCAAAAAATGACTATTTTCAGCATTTATATGGCATATTTTTTCTGGCAACTGTGCTTCAGTGGCTGCAACCAAAAAAACTGGGCAAACAATGTCTACAAGGTCAACGTATGGCGAAAAATGACTATTTTCAGCATTTATATGGCATATTTTTTCTGGCAACTGTGCTTCAGTGGCTGCGTCCAAAAAAACTGGGCAAACAATGCCTACAAGGTCAATGTATGGCAGTTGTTTAAAGAGAACAGTAGATTACTAGCCAGCAAAGCTACCTAAGCTAAAATGTCCCTCAAATCCCTGCAGACTTCTGTCCCTCCAATACAGAGCAGTATCAAGCAGATTACTAGCCAGCAAACTTACTATCATCTGTCCCTGAAATCACTAACAGCTCTCCCCCTACACTATCTCTTCCAAGCACACACAGGCAGATTTTTCAGATAAATTTTTGCCCTTGATCCCCCTCTGGCATGCCACTGTCCAGGTCGTTGCACCCTTTAAACAACTTTAAAATCATTTTTCTGGCCAGAAATGTCTTTTTTAGATGTTAAAGTTCGCCTTCCCATTGAAGTCTATGGGGTTCGCGAACCGTTCGCGAACCGCTCGCATTTTTGCGCAAGTTCGCGAATATGTTCGCGAACTTTTTTTCCGACGTTCGCTACATCCCTAGTTAGCAAGCACTCTTAAATAATTTCTCATTTTGTGCTGACTTGTGTTAAAGAATTGGGCTGCGTTGTAAGAGCAATTGGGTACACTACAGAACTGGATTTACAGATTATACATTGTGTGTGGTCAGTTGCTCAGTTTGGATGACCCTATTGCAGCACTGTGTATATGCTGAACTGCAGGTTTCACTTTTAGAACATTCTGTTCATATAACCAAGACATTGTGGGCTGGACCGATATGAAAATGTTTCAGTGAACATAAATAGAAAAAATAATTACAGTAATTATAGCCCTTTTGTTTTATATAGGCAACATTTACCCTTTTACAAGTGTGCATAAAAATGACAAAGATTTTTGCAGAATTAAGCATTGCTTAAATTGTATATAAGCTCTATTAAGCAGGGCACTCCTCTTTGTCTCTTGTATCAGTAGTATTTTGTATGAAATCTGTATGTTCTGTGTATACACCCATCTATTCTACATTGCTTCAGAGTATGTTAGAGAATATATGTTAATAATAATACTGCTAATAATTATAATAAGCAATAAATAATGTACAAATGTAGTAAAGGTTGCCAAATACACAAAAATCCACTCGTTTAGTGAGGTCATCCAACGGTCGAATCACAACACTGAGAATGCAGGCGTTCAGAGCGAGGACCACATGAAATGAATGGGATTTTTAAAACTGGGGAAATTGAGGCAGTACGTCGGAAGGCCCCATACATGGGCCAATAAACTGCCTACCAAGTCAGCTGCATTTATTGACCCATGCATGGCCACCTTGTATGATGAATAAATGTCTAGATCTGCTTGGCAGCCAGTACTGGCTTGTGTACAGCCAGCTGAACATATGTAAAAGATGAATAAGAATGGCCTGTAGCATACCTTTTTGCTTACATTTTGCGATATCATTATCGAAGGGTCAAAAGAAATCCTAATTCCACACAAAAGTACATTATAGTGGGCTCCAGTGCTCCAATGCTTTTCGTAATTGCTTGTAAGGTTACTGTCTCATATAAGCAATGTTTTTAATGCATGCGTAACATTGTGTGGCTATATGGAACTGCAGAGTCATAGCTTTATTAAGAGTGTTCTATTGATTGTAAGAACTGGTCACTTTTGCAGATTGATGCAGGTTTTCTCTGCAGTAATTTGGTCCTTTTGAAACCAAAGGTGAACAACAACAAGGTTACACATTTACCACAAGGTTGGTATTTGTTTGCAGTGTGGCTTGTAAGAAAAACCATTGTTTAGTAAAGTCTGATTTTCTTTTCTCTTTCCTTGTTTAGTGCTTTCCTTTCAGTACAAAGATTGCTTACCGTATATTCCTATGTTACATAGACATTTTCTAATAATACCAGTCCATGTTAGGACATGGTAGAAGGTCCTGAAATTTCTTTACTTCTTCTTGTATACTTTATCACTTTGCTAAAATGTAAGGTGGTATGGACATGCTCCTTACAATTATAAGTGTATGTCTAAAATCCAACCCCCAGCAATGGTATTCCTAAAACCTTCTGCTACCACCCAGACTCAGCAGCATCTTCCTGTGGCTTTGAGGGTGCAAATCAATGCACTCATATGTTGGATTACATCTTAACCCAGACTTGCTATGACTAGAATGTAGATTTCAGGGTCCTGACAATGAAGAGACACTCTATAGTAGGACTTATTCATGGCTGTACTTGTCCTGTGTGGTGCCCTATTCCATTGTGCATTTATTGTACCCAGCAATGCATTGTTATTAGAACTTGGATTTTATAGACAGAAGGACAATTTTACTTTCTTTTTTGGTTTATTTAAGCTGTATACTAATATTATGGGTAGCACAAGTAAATGAGAGATGATGTGCTATAAGAAATATCTGTTCAGGACCTGTGTGTGTATGGGAAATACATGCCCACACATATATCTCTCTGTCTGAAGTCTGTCATTAACATAGGTCACTCTGTGTACAAGTAATATTGATGTGCAGGCAAGAAATGGTGGATCCCTATTAAATTTCCCAACCCTTGAGCTAGGCTACCTAAGTGACTTCTAGCTGAAGCACCTGAAGCCCATTCTTGGACTGCATTTAGCACAGTATCTCCTGTACAAAACAATGTGGCCTATTTTAAACCCACTCATTCGGTTGCTAGACACTGCAATAGCTCTAACGCACAGTGTGACTTACCAGCATGTAAATTGTGTAAAATAAACAAAAGAACAGTTTGAACACTTCTGCAACACAAAGAGGTGTTGTGTTTGTGACTGTGATGTATGTATTTGCTTTAATGATATTTCTTATAAATGCTCAATGCCATATTTTCGAGCAATTACTGCTTGAGGATCCACTCAATTATCATTAGGACAAGAAAAAGGTTAATCACTGGGTGTGTCAATTTTTTGGTACCCGTGGCTGATTATAACTTCTGTCCTCAAAATGATAGTCTATTGAGCTGTCCACTGCCATCTTCTCTTATCCGAGGAAACTCTTATAAAATACAAACTTTTACTCTACTTGCAGATGCACTACCCTGAGCACTAGCCTGGACAAGATGGCAGTGTGGTAAAATAGAATTGTACCCTAGGTTGGTGGTGCATTTTTTTATTTATGTAGCGCTCCAGTTGGGGGTCTTAATTTAGTGATTATAATTGCTGAGGGGTGCCTAACAAATTGCCACTCCCAGACTATTAATTCTTTCCTTGACCTATACGGTGTAGTTCACCTTTAATTTAACATTTTAGTATGTTTAGTATGTTACATAATGCCCAATTTTAAGCAGCTTCTCAACTGGTCTTCATTCATAGTTTTGAATTATTTTCTTATGATTTTTCTATTCAGATTTCAAATAGGGGGGTCACTGACCTCATCTAAAAGCAAAAGCTCTGCAAGGTTACAAATGTATTGTTAGTGCTACTTTTTGTTAATCATGTTTCTATTCAGGCCGTCTCCTATTCATATTCCAGACTCTTATTCAAATCAGTGCATGGTTGCTAGGGTAATTTGAGCCCCAGCAACCAGACTGCTGAAATCGAGCTGCTGAATAAAAAGCTAAATAACACAAAAACCACAAATAATAAAAAACAAATTGCAATTTGTCTCAGAGTATCACTTTCTACATCATACTAAAATTTAACTCAGAGGTAAACAACCCCTTAAATAGTCATTAAAGGGGGAATAAAAAAAAAAACAAATAATTGTGACATAACTGTGTTTTCCCAATCCCGTAGTTTCTTACAAAAATTTTAAAAAGGTCTCCGTAAGTACACAGTTCTCAAACTGTCAGTTGCCAAATTGTAAAAATGTTGTATGGTATGCCAAATTTACAGAACGTATCTTATGTTTCAAGTTTTATGGATTAGTCTTAATGCTGCTCTAATTTTAAAAAGTGCTGTAATCACATTAACATATGCCATTTTGGTGCTGTGAAAATGTCATTTGTGTGAAAATTGTCAGTAGAGGCTGAAAAATGAGAGTAAAATGGTCTGTGAATAAAACAGCGCAAACACAACATTTCTATCCAACATTTTCTTTTATTGACATCTTTGTGAATTCCCTCAAAGTGTCAGAATGAACTAGACTTCTATTAGTGTGTACAGGGAAACCTATCTTGGCCAGTGCCATCAGTGCAGACCCAACAAGTGAACTTTCTGATGAGTTTGTGTTATAAATGGCATCTGCAGATGTTGTTCACTGTCTCTGCTGCGCCTCTGACAACAAGCACAGTGACCTTGAGCTCCCAGCACACGTGCTGCAACACACTGCCTGGCCGGCTGCTCTGGATCACACTCAAGACCTTCACAACACTATTTAATTCAGGATCTGCTTGAAATGAGATGAATTCCTTTCCAAAATGAACTGTGTGCAGCACCCCCCTCCTTCCCCCTCTGTGGTGAGTGTGTGTCAGAGCCTCCGTACCGCCTCTTCGCAGCACCCTGTAGGCAGCAGACAGATGTTTTTCATCATGACAAAGCTGTATATTCATATCTGAAAGTTTCACATGAAGTGCAGGGAATGGCTTCTCCACTTGAGGTGTCAGGGTCTCTGTAGGCTACCACTGGCCCAAGTGCTGGACTGGCTCACAGTGTGCTCTGAGCCTTGAGGGGGAGGTGCCCTGGGAGGTAGCCACCGAGTGGCCAGCACACTACTAGAGGCAGGGCAAGCTGCTGCAGCACAGCTTTTACACTGGCTCCTCATCCTTCTGCAGAGTCCGACTGGGGTGTAAATGTGCATGCTTTTCCCTTGCACTTCTCCAGCAAGTCAGAACCCCACAGAACGGCTTCAGCCTGCGTCTCCATCTTCGGTGTCACACACACTTACAAAAGTTGCACCTAGGGACAGATCCCAGAATGTGTGCTCCACGGGCAGGAAGGTGCCGGAAGTACTGAAATGTAGGCAATCGATCTAGAGTCTGGAAAAAGACAAGAACGATGAATGCCGGAGTGGGGATTAAATACGGAGAAGAAGCCAACGTGGAGCTGAGTGAGGTGAGTACCTTGCAGAGACTGATCCGTGTGTGAAGTACTTGGGGGGTCAGTTGCAGTCACTCAAGTGTCGGAAATTATCCTTCCTGCCTGGAGTAGCAGCAGCATATCTCTAACAATAAATAGTCTCTCCTGCACTCACATCATTTTGACCACAACAGCCGTGATTTTTTTGTGACTGTGAGGCACAGCTGAGCCAACGTAGTATCCCAACCGGCTGCTTAGTCTATGTATGTTGCAGGATGGGAATGCAAAACAGCCAGTAGTAAATGATCTTTGCAAACAATTGTGTTTTTTGGCTCGCAGAGTTCTGGGCATTGCGGGTGGGTTTGAAGCTCTGCTTCCCTTCCAACAGTAAGTTCATGCTGTATGTAACATTTACTGCTCCCTCCTGGCACTGCCTGTCTTCTGGCTCTACATCAAGAATGTGCAACATGTACCTCTTTTGGAACTACAGCTCCCACAATGCTTTGGTTGTCAAGACACATGCGAGTTGTAGTTGTGCAACAGCTGGAGAACTGGAAGTTGGGTTGCTTGAACTGGATAATTGCAGTTTATATCCAGACATACTGATTTAGACTAAGGTAATTGCATGGCAGGCCTTTAGGTCAAATAATAAAAGGAGTGTGCAGCTGCCATAGGAACTCATAGCCCTAGTGTGTTACTTGATCTGCTAGTGTTCTTCCCAAGTGTTATCATCGTGGGGGAAGGGAGAGGAAGTCCAGGCTAGTGGGGAAGTTTCTTCCCCCCCCCACCTTCAGATTTCTTTATACAACTGCAGCCAATAGTAATGCCCTATTGTATTTATGTATGTGCCCAGGAAGCCCACGGTATGGCATTCCCCATACAGGTTTTAACAGTGACAGCTTTGATTTGTTGCAGTGATTGACAGCCTGTGCCCCTCCAGATGCTGTTAAAGTACAATTCCCAGCAGCTTCCCTAGATAGGTGTTATGCAGGGTGCCATGCTTGCACAGGGCTAGCCTCCCTTTGTTTTATAATGAGAGCCTGATGGAAGTTCTAGGCTTGAGCAGAGATTTCACCTTGCTTGAGAAAGAACTCTTGTTTACTGGGAAAAATGTATTTTACATAATTTCAAGGATGGAGTCAGTCAGCAGCTCGTCCACATTGGCAATTAACACTATGGCACTTACTGAACTACGGGACCCAGTATCCCTTTGCCTTTGAGAATAAACTAGCAGTAGCTGGAGAGCCACAAGTTTTATAGTTGTTTGTTTTATACTGTATCAGAAGGCATGCAATTTCTAATAAAAAGCTGCATGCAATTAATTCTAATTGCCAATGTAGAATATTTTCTCTCTATGTGGGCATTGCTGATCCATTTAAATGCTTTATTCATATAGGCCCTCTATTTAAACAAACAAATTAAAAAAAGGGACTGATAATTGGTTTAATGCTTACAATGCATATTCCATGTGACTATTTATATAACTTGAGATACATATAAAACGATATATGCCTTCCATACAGTCTCTGTCATTGGCCTGTAAGGCTATAGGAGAGAGATTATCTTTAAAGGGGAACTCCACAAAAACATAACTTAAGCTTTTTGAAAAGTAAACATAATTTCAAACAACTTTGCAATATACTGTACATCAATTAAAAAATACGCAGACTTTTCATGGTTTGTGATGGTTTCTGACAGTTCTCTAAGCCCCTGCTCTCCTGCTGATCTGTCTGACTACTTTGCTGAGCTGGCTGACTACTGTTAATTTGTATCAGCAGCCTTCATCCTCCAAACCCCTCAATTCCCTGCACACGTGATTTCAATAAGGAATAGAACATCACAATGTGCAATGCACATATATGTGCAAGCTGTCTGTAAACTGTGGAGAAGTTGTAGAAGTTGTTATAATTTGTAACATCAGTGTTTTAGTCCCTCCTTCCCTGCCAGAATTTCAAATGATGCAGAAAGAAAAGAACTGTTAAACAGCTGGATTTCAGCATAGAAAATGGCATTTATTCATACTTTTTGAATGGGTATATTAGCAGTTTCTGTGTTATGTGGGCCTCTTTATCAAAATTTGGTTTGCAATCCAGAGTTCCCCGCTGCTGTAGGTCAGGGAGGGTGTTACAGTACAGTGCAACTGTACATTCTCACTTTCCTGTACTAATGGAATATTGATGCTGCACAATGCTTTCTCTTGTTCAGCTTGTCCAGCTGAAGCAAAGCGACCTGACTGCAGATGTAGATGCACTTCTTTTTCAAGTGGCTGCTCTTGCACTAGCTGATTCCAGTCTCTCCAGTCCTTCATTATGTATATGCTCATAAGTGGCCTTCTTGTGATCCGGGCTCTGTTGTGTGCTCACTGTCTCAGGTACAGAAGGACAGTAGCACTGCTACAACGAATCATGCCTTATAAGTGCAAAGTCAGCTACTTTTCCTGTGTGTATGGATAATTGTAAAATAATTGCACAGAATGCATGGCTGGCCAGGCAAAATAAGCAATTCTTTATATTGTACAGTTTCCCTTTTAAAATGAATAGCTAGCTGTTCATCATTGCCCAGAGACAAGTAGGATGTGTGCAGACACTATGCTACTTCCTATAAATAGGCATTTGCAAACTTGTGCTAAAAATAAGAAAATGAACACTGCTAAATTATTCCTAGGGGGAAGGAAGTACCAATTGCTGCCACTCTTCCTAAAATATTTACACAGTGGTTATTTCTTCTTGATGTCATGAATTCCCCCCAACTCTGGTCGGACTCTGGCTTGGCTTGTAAAACAGGCTTTTGTAGTTAGGATCTTACCCTTTTTATATGACCACCTGTGCATCAGCATTTGGGTGATGCAACCGTGCCTTTACAACAAACGTTGATGCATGAGTGGTCACAAAAAAAGGGGTAAGATACCCATCTACATATAGCATGATGTGCTGTGCATCTCCTTTAAGCTTTCTCTACTGCTTAATTTATCTATGTTATTCATGGAAGGAGATCTGCACCACCAGTTAAGTGAAGTGTGAATTAGTGAGAGGTTCAGTATAACCCATTTTGGACCTGTTGACAGGACCACTTCTATGGCTAATGTATATATGGCCTTTTTATTCCATTTTTCATTAATTTAATTTGTTCCGTTCCATTCCATTCTTTGCTCTGTAGATCTAGCTGCAACTGCATAGGTTGTATGTAGACTAAAGTTTCCCATATACGGACAGATTTAAGCTGCCAATTTGGGTCCTTCATTTTACCTTTATGGGGCCTTCCAACGGGCTTCCTCAACCGATATATGCTCAATAATCGTAAAGATGGGCCAGGATTTCCCCACAATCGAGGGCCGCATCAACTAGTTAGGCCGAACAATCGGATTAGCCCTATATTGCCCTCAGCATATCGGGAGAAAGATCTAGTGTATGGCCGCCTTTACTTATATGTAGTAGTATAGTAGTGCTTTTCAGATAAACAAAAGCTAGCTAAACATATATTGCCTCTTATTTAAGGTAATTTTGTATGTGTATATATAAATTACCGATTAGTAATCTTTCATTCATCTTTAGAAAAGGTCTGAAACCATCAGTTAATCACTTTATTTTTTAACATTGGTGATGTCACACTTCATAAGCCCCTTTCACCCTTTACATAAATATAAGAGGTGATATAGTCCATCTGCTTCCATCCACACCTGCCTTCTTCTGCATTATCAGACACAGTGTGAAACTGTGTGCAGACACAGTGCACGGATTTTGGGGTGAAAATGCATACTCTCACGTTTTTTTCCTTGAAATATACTCTGTGTGTCCGCACACAGGCTGACGCAGTCCTGTTAATGTAAAAGGAGAGAGGAGTGAGTGGGAGCAGATAGACTGTTTCTCTGCTTAAGGTGGCCATACACAGGCAGATAAAGCTGCCGATACCGGACCTTTAGACCAATTCGGCAATTTATATGCCTGTATATGGGGGCTTCCCAATCGATATCTGGGAACGTTTAATTGGGAAGGTTTAATTTTTCTGCCGAATGTTAATTGGGACGGTTTAATTTTTCTGCCGACCTTCTAAGCCTATTGCGCTTTGTTGTAATCCTAGGGCCGAATGTTCGAAATACCCGATTGGGAAGGTTTAATTTTTCGATTGGGATGGTTTAATTTTTCTGACGATCGATTGGGAAGGTTTCATTTTTCTGCCAACCGACCCGTCTGAGCCTATTGCGCCTCGTTGTAATCCTAGGGCCGATTACCCCGATATAGTCCTGCCGTTGGTGGGTATATTGGTGAAAGATCCACTCGTTTGGCGATGTTGCCAGACAAGCGGATCTCTTTATGAATGGCCAGCTTTAGTTTATAAGAGGCAGACAAATAGACCCTTGAATATCACCACCCTTCAGCGGAGAACAGGGGAGGCAAAACTCCATTGTTACACCTTTCACTGCACACACAGGCCGCTAACAGGCGGAAAACACCACCAAAATAGCAAGTGAGCCATTTCCCTAAAAGTCCAACTTTTGGGTGTTATTTCAAAAACATGCCAGCATGATCCTGCCTCCAACTTTTAAAACTGGATAATGAGTTCTCTGTACAGTAGCGTAACTAGTGGGGGGCGGGCCCTGGTGCGTGACGCGCAGCCGGGCCCCGTCCCCCACCGTACAGCCCGCATTTTCAGTGGTGCGCTGGCTGCCTGGGGGCCCTGAGGGGGTGCGGGCCCTGGCCCGCTTGCACCCCCTGCTCCCCCGGTAGATCCACCACTGTCTCTGTAAACATTGTCTTAATGTTGTGGGATATAGGCCTTTTCTCCATTAATATAGTGCTCTACAATATGTTTTTTACTACTTTATTTGATCTGAATGGTTAGTGGCAGGTCGGGAGATGACACCATCCGATATGAAGGTAAATCTGCAAGTCTATGGCCAGCTTAACTCTTGCATTCGTGTCTTCCATTTTTGTAAATCTCTTTACCCCTCCCCTTATGAATAGTCAGATGACCCTGATAATCTCAGTGGAGGACAGAGGGAAGTGATGAACTGTTCATTCATAAGCAGAGCTCAGGGGAGAGGCTGTGTTAGGAGGCTGAGCAGGAATTTACTGGCAGAGGGAAAAGTTCACCACCCATTAACACATAGGGTGATCTTTGTTAATGCTGCTGTTGGGCAACACTTGGGATAGGTTCTTAGTTGAACAACTCCTGCATGTGGAGTAAAATTTCACACGGCTACAGTTTAGTGTAGTTTTGTAGCACAGGGCATATTTGTCTATGTCTATCTGCAGTGGGTGTCATGTTCTTGGATTCCCCGCTCACTGACAGGATGGCTGGTAATGAAGTTGTCAAGCAGCAGCTAAGGAACCTTTTCCCTGAGAAGGCATTATAAAGGCATTGTGGTGGCGTATTCTGCTTTTAAACGCCACAGTTGGTATGGTAAGTATCTGCCTGGCTTTCTCACTTTTATTGGTAGGGGTTTCAGCTGGCAGCTGTTCTGTCAGCAACACGTTAACATAAACTTAAGCATACTGAAATAAGAAACTCTAAGTACAATAAATTAAAAATTCTGAAGTAATCAAGTTTATGATTACTATTTCTCTCTCAGCTATCTGTGTTTCTTCATTCTATCTTCATGCAGCAGTTGGGTGTCAGATATTCATTGACCGTTAGATCCAATATATCTTATAAGGGGCTCCTTTCGCCTAGAAGATGTATTAGTACTCACTCTACTAAAATCACCAGAAATCCTGTCTCTCTACATGCAGGATTTGTGCAAAAGGCAGTTATTTTGTTAGATTTTTGTTTGTACTAGAATCAGTTATTTGAGTGAGCTCTAATTCATCTGCTAGGAAATGAGCCCCCCTATAAAATATTGGATCTAACTGACAGCAAACTGCTGCATAAAGAGAAGAGAGAATGAAGAGAAACAGATGCCGAGAGAGACACGGTGAAGATAAACTTGATTATTTCAGAAACAATGCAGAATATTGTATTTAGAAAGTTTCTTATTTCAGAGTGATGAAGCTCATATTTAATTTTAATTTTCGTTATAGTTCCCTTTTAAATTACAACTCCAGAGGTTTCTGGGGCTGCTGGGAGTTGTAGTCTGTTACTGGCTGGAGAGCTACAGGTGTGTTTCTAAACAATGCAGCCCCACCTCCAGTAAGGACAAACATGTTTATAAATCCTCAAATTATTTTGAATGTATCTGGCGATAATTAGGCCTTCAACTTTATCTTTACTTATGGTCCGGGCTGCTATGGGAAGGAGAGGAATCGATAGAATAAGTTCAGAGATATGTCCTTTTCAGCCAGCAGGCAGGGGGCTCCCCTTAGGGTAAGGGCAAACCTGGCGATTCGGGGAGATTTAGTCGCCTGGCGACCAATCGCCTCTTCTTTGGGGCAACTAATCTCCCCGAACGGTTTCCCCCTGTCTTCCGCCATAATGAAAACACGCCTGTGGCATGGCACACACAGCGATTCATATTCCGAAGTTTCCTTGTGAGGCAACTTCAGGCGACTTCAGAAAACTAAGCGATGTGCGTGCCATGCCGCACGCGTTTTTTGGGGAGATTAGTCGCCCCAATGAAGAGGTGATTAGTCGCCAGGCAACTAAATCTCCCCGAATCGCCAGGTGTGCCCTTACCCTTAGGGGTGGAAAAGAATGTATGGCATAGGAGCTGTGTGCAGCATGAACCCCCTGACAGCAGCTACTAATCCAAGCCCCAGGATAAAACTATAAGCTTACTTTAATTACAGAGTGCTTGGCTTTTAGCAGGTGTGCCAGCCAGGGTATCCATGTTTACAGCTTCCAGTAACCATGTAGAGGAGTTAGTCCCCAATGGATGAGTGCCCAAGGAGCTAAAATACCTGGCAAGAATGCACCCATCACCCACCTCACCTGGATCAATGGGGATCTTCTGATTACAGGCTTTATCTGTTTCAGATATGAATGTGAAAGGCTCAGCTGGTTCATGGAAGTTTGAAACTTGATACCACATTCTCTTGCTTTATCACCAAAAGCTGCTCTTTACAATGTAAATAAGCAAAAGATCATGGGAACAGAAAATTGCTTTCTCTTCTGAGATTACAGATGCTCCAACCAGCAGCTGCACTACCCCCCTAGCACTCCAGCATGTGCAAATCTACAGCCCCCAGATAGTCAGAGCTGGAACGTTTCTATCTAAATGCAAATGTTTACATGTGGGCCTGACATAATTTTTTAGTGAGAATAGATCTCTTTGGAGGCAGATCTGGTGTCTGTTGTTTAATGTTTGTTTTTTTTAATAAATTTTGAGCATATATATTTCACTTCTAATTTGTTAAGCTGGCCATTTTCACCCATATATCATCTGGGGAAGCCATCAAGGGCCCCATACATGCGGTGTCTGCTTATGTCACCCAGTGTATGGCCAATTTTACACTATACTGTACACCTTGATCGAATTTTGTTGTAATGAAAAAAATGTTATTATATTGAAGATGGTAATTATGTATTTTAATTCTGTGCTGAACTAGTCGAGGTTCATGTAGGGTGTGGGTTAGACTGGAGAAGTGCACTAAGGGCCATGACTGACGGGGAAATTTGTCACCGTGAAAAAACACATGACTGTTGGCGACAAATCTCCCAAAAATGCCACTCCTCTGGCAATAACTGAAATCATTGGTGGTAAAACCTACGCATTGTTTCATTCTTCTGGAGTTGCCTGAAGTTGTTTCATGAGGAAGCTTGGGGCACATAGGTTTTACCACTGACGGTTTTATTTATTGTCAGTGGAAAAGCATTTTCTGGAGATTCGTCTGCATTTTTATCGAGGGCAACTAATCTCCCGGTCAGCCATCACCCTTAGGCTGGGGCCACACGGGTAGATTCAGGGAGATTGGTCGCCTGGCGACTAATCGCCGCGTCTTTGAGGTGACTAATCTCCCTGAATGGCTTGCTGGTATTTTGCGCCCGCTAGCGCTAAAGTCGCCTGCGCCTATTCACGCGCGGCGATACGTTTTTCAAAGTCGCTTGAAATTGCCTCACGAGGCAATTTCGAGCGACTTTGAAAAACGTGCTGCCGCGTGTGAATAGGCGCAGGCGACTTTAGTGCTAGCGGGTGCAAGGTACCAGCAAGCCATTCGGGGAGATTAGACGCGGCAATTAGTCACCAGGTGACTAATCTCCCTGAAATCTTCCAGTGTGGCCTTGTACTTTCAGGGTTGGGACAGAAGGGCAGATTCGGGGAGATTTAGTTGCCTGGAAACTTCGGGCTACTTCGGAAATCGAAGTGGCGTGAGTGCATTAGCGCAGGCATTTCTTCATTCAAGCAGGCGAAAGGCAGACAGAAGGCAGTTTGGGGAGATTGTCGCCACGCAGAAGAGGTGATTAGTCGCCAGGCAACTAAATCTCCCCGAATCTGCCCGTCGGCCCCAAGCCTTAGAGCAGTGATCCCCAACCAGTAGCTCACGAGCAACATGTTACTCGTCAACTCCTTGGATGTTGCTCACAGTGGCCTCAAAGCAGGTGCTTATTTTTTAATTCCTGGCTTGGAGGCACGTTTTGGTTGTATAAAAACCAGGTGTACTGCCAAAAAGATCCTCCTGTAGGCTGCCAGTCCATATAGGGGCCACCAAACAGGCAATAACAGCCCTTATTTAACATTCCCATAAAATGTTTCATGCTTGTGTTGCTCTCTCAACTCTTTTTTTACATTTAAATGTAGCTCACAAGTAAAAAAAGGTTGGGGACCCCTGCCTTAAGCTGGCCATAGATGTTGAGATTTTTAAAAGATCAGATCCTGATCGTGAGACCACGATCTTCTCAGAATGATCGTACGATCGTACGAATTTACCATCAACTAAAAAGACCAATTTGACAGGAAAACAAAGGGGAGCTGCCTGCTTGACCCTGCAAACGTAGATAGATTGCACTGGGACCGACAAAGATTTTATGACCTGGCCAATCAATTTCCCGACAGATGTCGGCCGAAAAATCGTAAGATGTATGATCGTTCGAATCCCACTAACCGCACGATAATTTCGAAGGATTGGTCGGGCTTCCCTAAAATCGGTCGTTCGGCAAGAAGAATAGGTCGCGTCTGTGGGGAGCTTTAGTGTCATACAACAAAATACCATGTACAGCTTATCTTATCTTGGCTAGCAGTATCTAAACTCAGTGTAAATACAATGCAGACAGCTGGCTGAGCTGGAACCAGAGGCATGTGCAGAAGTTGGATATGGAGCAGTAAGAAGTTGGTACTGGTCCCACATTGTAGGACCTGCACCCAACCCATACCTACATCTTCTGACTCCGTACTCTACTTCTACTCTGGTTCCAGTAGATGGAGCAGAGAAGGAGTAATCTTGAATCCTCACTGGTTGCCCAAATTTCAAACCAACATGCCCAATCCTTGCATGTGGTCCGAGTCAACCTGCAGGCCTTTCAGCGGGTAGGAGGATAACTAGTAACAGGGGTAGTCCTTTTGCTGTGGCATCTAAATTGGCAACTGTCAGCTTATGTTATGGACTTTTTTTTTTCTTTTTTTTTTTTAGTAAAGTGTGAGTACAATAAGCCTGCAATTCTCTCCATGTGATATACAGTCTTTTTTAGGCTTTTAAAACTCTACGTAAATGTTAACATTGATCAAGTTTCAGGCGGATATATGAACTTAAAGTACAACTTCTGCCAACTCCTCCCAGACGGGCAAATTTCTCACATGAAGGAGTTTAGCAAAGAAATACAGTTTCTTTAGGTTTTTGGTTCAGGGTTATTGTCTCACAAAATGAAGCCAGATCAATTATACTTTACTTATTAACATTTTACTACACTGCTGCTTGGAATTTATTGCTTGAGAGTGAAAGAGAAAAAGAAGATTAGCTGAGGTAAAGTAATCAGATACATCAACACTCTATCAAAATATGTGAAATTTGTACCTCGAATGTAACAGAAAAATAACAGAATGCAGTGAAAACACATGTAATGGTGTTATAATAAATGGTAGTAATTAGGTGATGACAGTATGCCTTTAAGTCACAGTCGGTGATTCGCATTGAATTCTTTGCAAGTGAGAGTAGCCCACTTGGTATAAAGATTATGAAATGCTGTAGATTTTTATCATGAGAATAACATTTAGAAGGACATTAAATATAGAAAATGGAAAATCTCTTGGGGGCAGCCTCTGATTATATGGCATTGGAATTCAGTCTGTGATTACAATCTGCATTTTGAATGCTGCTGAAACCATTTACAGAATATTTCTGCATGAGGAATCCTTCATAAGGGAAAAAAGAAATTGCATCAGGTTTTCATGAAATGTAGATCATGTCTGACAAAGCAGCTTGTGGACTGTCAAGCACTATGTAACCCTGGAGGAAAGCTATATATATATATATATATATATATATATATATATATATATATCGCCTATGAATGAATGTTAAACATTGGCTGAGTATTAATAAACTTTTATACTTCCTTATATTTAAATTTATATTTCACACTGTCTGGTGGCTGTGACCTTCAGCAAAAGGATACGGTATGTTGATTTGTGCATTAGTGGGTAATTTTTCGCTGCATATTTAAAGGGGAAAGTATAACCTTTTTTCATTTTGTAGATCTTCCCTAAATGATGTACAACAAAAACAAGTCTTTTGTGCTGTTCTATTAAAAGCTAGTGGTATAAACTGGCCAGAGAATAAATGTCTGTAAAAAGTTTGAATGGTCTTTCAATATTTTTCAAGTTTTCTTCCAAACATCAGATGATATTTTTCAGCCAATCAACCCATGTGAAAGTCTTTTCTAGGAACCTTATAACCTATTGGGTTAGTGTCTGAAAAATAAATTATCTCTGTAAATGCTGTATGTTTGGGAGAAAAGGCTAATTATTTAAATGTCTCTTTTTTTATATAGCAACAGGTGTCTCTGCCAGGTACTATGGTTACAGCTGTATCTGTTTGAATCAACGTACGATCGGACTTCCCCATCTCCCGACCTGTCACTAACCATTCCGATCAAATAAAGTACAAAAGTACAGATCAGCCAATGTTCTGCCCCTGACAGCAATCGTACGAAAGCTATGTCCGACCAAAGCTGGTGGCAGTCTCCCTTTGAAAATCGTACTATCGGCAATACATGCAGAGATAATACCCGCAGCCAGAGGCTGAAAATGTATCACCTTTAAATGTCTAGGAGGACTAACATATAAGCACAAGGCTTTTGGCTGAGTTTTCCTGTAGATTTACATTTGGTATGATGTAGATAGTTAGACAATTTATAGTTGATCTTTCTTTGTGATTTGTTCAGTTTGGAATTTTAGAAGCTTGTTATAACCCTGGTTCAATTAAAGGAACAGTAACACTAAAAAATTTAAGTTTTTTCGAATAATTCAAATATAATTTACTGTTGTCCTGTACTGGTAAAATTTCTGTGTTTGCTTCAGGAACTATACGTTAGTCCAGGCTGCACATCCCCAGTGCTCCTCAGCAAGCAGCTAGGCGGCATGCTGCCCCTACCAACTTGCCGCCCTAGGCCCGGGCCAAAAACGGAACTAGAGGGGGGCGGGCCCTGGCGCAGGACGCGCAGCCGGGCCCCCGCCCCCCTCCGTAAACCCGGAAGTGGCCGCCGAACATGCGGCGGGCGGACTGCCGGGGGCCCTGAGGGGGTGCGGGCCCTGGCCCGCTCGCACCCCCTGCTCCCCCGGTAGTTCCGCCCCTGGCCCGGGCCTTTGTTGCCTCGCCACAAATCTGGGCCTGCAATTGGCCGTCTATATGTAATAAGTTGAACAGCACTGCTGTAGTCTATATAAACAAGCTGCTTGGTAGCCATGGGGGCAGCCCTTCAAAGCTGGAAAGGGAGAAAAGGCACAGGATACACAGCAGATAACAGATAAGCTCTGTAGTAAATAATTGAATTCTTCTGTGCTTATCTGTTATCTACTGTGTGTCCTGTTCTTGAATGGCTGCCCACGTGGCTACTAGCGATGTGCAAGTCACGGAAAACTAGACCCGCATGTGACCCTAACTGGACTTCCGAGAACCTGCACCAGACCCTAACCTGCCATGCGCTTCTTTTTATATACCTCCTAGTGCTCCAAAGAACAAGAGGCTGCAAGATGAATAAGAAAGGCCCCAAATTGAAAGATAGGTTATAAAAAGAAACAGTAAAATTGTAGTTTTTTGACTACTGGGGTAAGTAACCCCTTCAAAAGCAGTAGAGGAAGGAACATAATTTAAAAACCATATGAAATTAAAAAAAAATAAAGACTAACCAAAACGTTGTTAATTAACAAACAGATAGCTTTAAAAGTCATATACCCCTTTAATTATACCGGATGTGTATACTGATATGTGGAACATGAAACTTGATGGCTAGAGGACACTTATTGACAAAACTCCAGACACAAAACACTGCCCCACCCCCAAGCGTGATGCAACTCCGAAAACTTCTCTCCTTTAAAGGACCAGTAATATCAAAACATTAAATTGTTTTAAAGTAATAAAAATATAATACAATGTTGCCCTACACTAGTAAAACTGCTGTGTTTGCTTCAGAAACACTACTATTGTTTATATAAATAAGCTGCTGTGTAGCCATGGGGCAGCTATTCAAAGGAGAAAAGGCTCAAGTTACACAGCAGATAAGCTCTGTAGAACATAATGTTATCTGTTATCCACTATTTAAACTGTGCCATATAGCCTTTTTTCAACTTCCGCCATTGCTATTCAGCAGCAGTTTTACCAGTGCAGGGCAACACTACAGGATATTTTCATTACTTTAAAACACTTTAATTTTTTGTTGTTACTGTTCCTTTAAGCTGTAGAAATCAACACAGATTAGTAAATGGTGGGCTGTGGGTAGGATTGCCACCTTTTCTGGAAAAAAATACCGGCCTTCCTATATATTTATCTTTTTTCCCTATTAATAACATTAGGATCAGCCATCATTTTTATCGGCCAGGCCGGTAACATACTGGCCAAGTGGCAACCTTAGCTGTGGGGAAAAAGGAGGGCACCTCTATTCGAAATGATGAGCAATACTAGGGTTTATAAAGGCATATTTACACAATCCTGCTAACTTGGAATGTGTCACTATCCCTTTAAATACAGTGGAACCGCAATTTTACATCCCTTGATTTTAAGTTTTCACTCATTTTACATTGTTGTTTTTTGGTCCCACCTAGAGTCCTGCAGCGGCCCGGGTACAAGCGGTTCACCCGCAAAAACCTTCTGTACCCTGCGGGTTACGGGCAGAAGTTCCGGGTGCGGGTATAGACGTGGGTATGCGGTTCCTACTTCAAATGATGTCACTTCTGGTTTACAATGACAGCACTTCCTGATTCTTGATGGTCAGCGGGTCCCGGTTGCGGATAAGGTACTTGCGGGTCGGGTTGCGGGTCCAAGCGGGTAAAAATGCGGGTTGCCTGTCCGGGACCGGTACGGGTTCCAAAAAATGGACCAGCGCAGGACTCTAGTCCCATATATAAATTATGCATAATACATTTCACTGATTTCAAATTTTCCTGGATTTTACATCATTTTTTTCTGGTCCCTTGAAAAAAGTAAAACAGGGGTTCTACTTACCTTTAAAGGAGAACAAAACATTGAATTTGTTGGGCATCATCCAGTAAAATAA
Source organism: Xenopus petersii (assembly GCA_038501925.1). Lineage (NCBI taxonomy): Eukaryota > Metazoa > Chordata > Amphibia > Anura > Pipidae > Xenopus > Xenopus petersii. The sequence goes on from CM076673.1 coordinate 165,918,482, forward strand.
TCACTAACCTTCTGTCCTGTGTTGGTGCTTCTTTTCCTTGAAAAATAACCTGTCTCACAGTACTTTATTAGTGAGCACTGTATCAACTTCTTTTTTCCTTGGATACCAAATACTGATGGTTATATAATAGTTGCCTATTGCCTTTTACCTGACTTTATTACATGTTCCTTGAATTCTCCCTGACATTTATTGCATCTTGATTTCCTTTTTAACCTCTGTTTTTATTTTCCTTCCTATAGTAAAAAACAAAACAGGCTGCTTGCAATAGTCTGAGAGCAGCACTGCTTTCTATCCTATCACCGACTGTTTTGCTGCTTTAACAGCATACCATTCCATAGTCATAAACTTCCTATGCTTGACTTAAATGGGCCACACCCGTAAAACAAGTTCCAGCTCATAACTAACTTTAACCAGATTATTTTTGCTTCACATGTCTGTGCTTTATGAATGTCAAAAAGTGAATGGCAGAGGTGTAGAAAACACACTTCCCAGGACTTACATGCAGTGCTCATTATTACTATCATTATTGTTATTATTGCCAAGCATTTATCTGCATAGTTGTTGTTGATGATGATGATGATGATGATGATGATGATGAAGCTGGTAATGTATTATTATTATTATCATCACCATCAAGTTCTTATGCTACATATTATTATTATAGTTATGTATAATTATAGTATTTGCAGTCTAAAAGTTATGTACAGGGTCTCCAAAACAACAATTCAAGGGAGGGAATGAAGGCCACCAGAATATTTTCTGAGTCTTCATATTATGGAGCACACAAGTAAGAAAAGAGCGGAAGAGCTTTTTGTGGGGAAAAGTGCCGTCTAGGGTCAGATGGGACGACATCAACATTAATGTCCAGATAGAGTCTTTGCCACTAGTTTTTACCACAATCACATAATACGCATTACGATCTGCCTTGTTGAAATTCAAAGGAAGATTATCCAATGTCTGACAGATTTTACTTCCATGAGCATTGGTAAGATAAAGCTCATAGAAGTTGTGTCTGTCACGATACCTGGTATGTTCACTCAAGAAGCTTGCATCACAGTTTTTTGCTATAATCTCTGTTGTGTGCCATTATTGAAGCCATTGCCACTTATTGCCAGGGAAGGATTGGCTGAAGTGCGGCAGTTTCAAAATGAATGTGTCATAGTGATTTGTTTACTGTTGCCTAGGAGGCTACAAATACAAATGCAATATTAAGTATTGCCCTTAAAGCAACCCGGGTAATTTTACTAAAAAGAAATTTTTATAATTAGCACTGCAGGCCTGATATATTTAAGGCTGGATGGCTTATGTTCAACTTGTTATTGATTCTGGTAATTTCTTTCTATACAAATAGAATATGGGCTTGCCGTTTGCACATGCTTTACACTGACCTTGTGATAAAAACAGCTATTTCATTTTAGCTGATTTAGCTTGTTGCAAAATGAGTTTGTATAGAGGTGCCAATTAATTGTACTGATATTGTGCAGATTTTTCCATTGGCTCTGTAATAGAATGTGTTTAGCCTAAGCAGTTGAAGAAGATATTTTGAGGTTCTTTCCTAATGGTGTCACTGCAACAAAGGAAATCAATTATGAAGTTATTGTGCTCAAGTCCTTCTTTGAGGACCTATGCTTGGCCAGGTCCCCTGTTTCCCATAACAAGAGTTACAGGTATATTGAAATGATGGAGTATCATATCTTCACTCAATGTTTTACCTTAAATTACCTTTAAGTGGTGCTTCTAGTAGGACAAATAAGCATTATCCTCAAATTTCACCTTAAATAGTCTTCAGGCTGGAGTCCTCAGTTTGGGAACCAGTGCACTAAAGGTGGCCATAGCTCTACTACCATTGGTTGTAGGAAAGATCATTTGTTTTCAATACATACATGTAGAGCTGAATTATCAGATATATGGGTAGAAACAATACAATTCTACCTGTATCTGACAATTTAGCACTAACAGTGGCTGTTCAGGTGCCTTCAAAGACGCCCAATCAAAATTTACCGGCCTGCCCGATTGATGAGCTGACCGATATCCAAGTCTTCTGCTGTAAGGATTGACTAGACAAGGCAATGTGCTGTATAACTTTAAGTTTTAATATGGAAAAAATGTGCACACACCTCTGCAGAGGTATATAAAAAGGCAGCAAAACAAGTCTGAGTTAAGGCCAAAGGTCAAGGGCAGGCAGCAGACAAACAGATCAGGGGCAGCCAGGCAGGCCAAAGATCAAGACGGGCAGAGTACATGCAAAGTCAAGGTCAAAACAGGGAGATCAATATCAGAGGAAACAAATACCAGATAGGAACAGGTTAGGAACAAGACAAAGATTACCAGATTCAGGAACATGAGCAGCAACAGGAACCGAAACAGGATCAAGATTTTCACGAGGCTTGGAGTCAAAGCTAGGGCCAATAAGGATTTTGTTTTGTTTTATGCTGCTTTTATGCTGCTTTTCTCCCAAAATGAAACTGAAGGGTAACAAATTTATATATAGTGCAAACACTGTAAATGCATTTGGTATTGGTTCATTTGAGAAAAACCATAAAACTCTATAAAGAATTTATACTGCACACCCGCCCTTCTGTCCTTTGCTCCCAATTAAAGGAGAAACCTGGGTTTTATTATTGTTCACATTTACAGAATATAAAATATTTAGTAGAACCCATACCCCATTTTTTTGTTATTTATGTTCAAGCCCTCCTTAGAGGTCCAGCCTTTGCTCAGGGTACAGTGATTTTTGCAGTTTTTTAATAGATTAAATTATCACCACAACAGGATCAACATTTCGGGAGGGGGGGGTTCACCAGGAAGGGAGGGTGAAACCACCCCGAAATGTTGATACTGTTGTGGTGATAATAAAATAAATAAAAAAACAGCACAAAAAATGTAGTGAGTGCGGATCCGTTGCTAAGGGACCGCGCCAGGTCAACGGAGAACCAGCACCACCATTGCAGCTGAAGTAAATTGCAGGCGTGCGGTAGATACAACACATTACCCTTTGCTCAGGGTACCCCCTTTAGCTCATAACAAGATTACAGATTTTCAAGAATATATAGAGCAACAAATAGGAATCCTTTACAACTCTCTTCTGAGCTTGCTTTCCCCCGTCAACGTGTCAGGCCACCAGAGATGACTGTCCATCGGTTTGGGAGCTTGTGTCCTATGGGGTCAGCCCCACAATTTGGAAAAGTCCCATCTGAAATTGTATCCACTGAAGCAGGGCCCTCAGTAGCAAGAAGGAAGAGAACAAGGTGCACCAGAATAAAATCTAAATGACTCAAGAGTAGTAAATGTGGTCCGGGTGCACCAGCCACAGACCCCCAGCTTGTGGGAGTGGTACGGCAGAGAAGGAGAAAAGTAAGGCCGTCCATTTGAGTGCTGGTCAGCCCTACTTTTCTCCTTCTCTCCCTAAGTAGCAAGGTTGTGTTTAAAATTAGTGGAATCTTTGTGCATGACTTTGCAGATCTCATAATTCTTACTTTAGGCAACTGCTAAGAGTCTACTCTTTCACCCTTTTTAAATCTGACATTTTGCTGACAAATAGCCCTAACTAACCAAAGGAATGTAAATTATTACCCCTCCCCCCTCTGGTGCTGCTTATCATCGAGTTATTGAAGCCAACATACATTATGCATAGAGGGAACTGATAATATAAATGTTCTTACACGTACTTACTTTTTTTATTCTGTCTACATAAGAATGCTTGAAGCTAGTTGCTGATAGGCTGCTATGGGTTACTGTGCTGAGATAAATGTTTCAGTTGTTAGTAAATGGAGGTGCAGCAGATTTTTGTGGTTTTTGAAATATTTCATTTTTGTTCTATTCTAGTTTAAATTGAAACTGGTAGCAAGGTACAATAAGTGGAATGTGAATACCATAGAGTAGAATATACAACATTGTAACCTCAGAATTGATCTGCTTTCTGGTTTTAATGTTAAGTTGGTTACATTGCCAGACTGATTGCCTGTATATATAATTTATGTCCTCTGAGCAGAATAATTTATACCTGTTTGTATTACGGGCAGATAATGTGACACACTGTTTATAAATTCCCACTGGTTACAAATTGAGTATGTTTTATTTTTCTTGTCCAAGAATAACTGGGTGAGGAATATACAGTATGGAGAGGTGGTGAAGATGCAACCTGAGACAATTCATGTTCCAGACAGTTGCATTCCTGTGTCTCTGCTGCCATAAAACCTCCATACTAAACATCCTCTAAGTCATCTCTCTTTCACTGGGCAGTGAAATTTGCTGCTGGATTTTGTCCAGAACTTCAGTTTGTGCACACGGGAAAAGAGAAGTACCTGGATTTTATCCAAATGAGGGAAACATACAGCTCTGATGGGGCTATCAGACACATGAAGTATGTCACATTCCTGGAAGAACTTGTCTTACATTTAGAGTGGTTTGGCACTCAGTGCTGATTTCTTTTTAAACTCCGAAGCTGGCAGCATATATGAAACTATTCTCTGATATGGAAGTCATGAATACATTCACAACCTCTGCAGAGATGTGTGGACTTCTCCTCTCCTCGGAATGGGGTCAGGGATTGACCTGGCAATCATGAGCTTTGTAGATTGTACAACCTTTTTTTTTTGTTTACATTCTCTATATAATCATGATTCAATCATGCCTGGAGCTATAGATAATAAAGACTTTCTTTAGCTTTTATTTTGCATAATAAATGTGTTCAGCCATACAGCATTAACCCTTTGAGGGCCAGACTGGTTGAATAAATACTTTGGCTGTAAAAAGTAATCATACAGATTTGATATTTGTGTTTTTTCATAGAAGCCAAGACCTATGCTCTTTCACAGAAGCCAGGAGAGATCACTTGTGCTGGTTCTTTTTTTTTTTTTTTTAAATCTTTGACTTCTAAATTTATATATATGTTATTTTTATAATTCATTAAGCCTCAGTTGAATGAACCTGGCCAAGGTGTTGGGGGGGTGTACGTCTCTGGGCAGTTAAGTTGGTTGTTCCAAATATCCCTGTTCCTACCTGCATTCCCTTTAATCTCTATCACCACCCACAATGTTCTTAGCAGTTTATCATCCTTGACACCTTGACTGATCCCTATATGAAACATAGACATCATCGTTAAAGGAATTGTTCAATTGCAAACTCACTGAACAGTTATGTCCCATGTGGCCCCCCTTCAAGTTGCTGACTAACTCAGAGTTAGAGAGCTGAAAAGCAGGAAGTTCTGTTCTGTTCTGTTAGACATCCAGTCACTCCAGCCTTTATACATTACATTTTTGGCTAATTATATTAGAAACATTTTTTATTTTGCACAGCTGAAAGGCTGACTGTCATAGACTCCATTTTATCCAAATAATCAAAATTTTTAAAAATGATTTCCTTTTTCTCTGTAATAATGAAACAGTACCTTGGTCTTGATACAAATTAAGTTATAATTAATCCTTATTGGAAGCAAAACCAGCCTATTGGGTTTATTTAATGTTTAAAGGATTTCATAGTACACTTAAGGTATGAAGATCCAAATTACAGAAAGATCCATTATCTGGTCCCAAGTATTCTGGATAACAAGTCCATGCTTGCTTCAGCTTTCATATATTGATTTTATCAGCCTTCTGACACTAGGGTTTAATTACTCTGACAACCATGCAGAAGTTTGGAATAGAAATGTTAATAAATAAATACAATTTAAATGTTGCTTAGAATAGTTCTCTATAACATTTTTTAAAAGAAAATGTGAATTAAAGGTGAACTTACCCTTATGCAATATGTTCATGTCACATGACATGACGTAAAAGCTCTGGATAACTGTACATGTCATATTTTCTTGTTCTCAGATAGATTTTCTTTAAATCTATGTCATCTGAATATGTAAATTAGGTTTCAGATTCGATTCACTTATTGCAATTTTTTTTTTTTTATAAACCATTCAATATTTGACCAAATCCAAAACTTATAGATTTGGTGCATCACTAATCAGACTGATACAGGAAGTAAAGATGTTCCTGCACACTGGAGCTAACATTCCTTAGTATCTATGATTTAAAGCTGAACATGTTTATTGACTGACTCATTCTATGAGTTACCCACTTATAGCACAGCAATCAGTCACCCAATATAATTAGCAGTATGAAGCCTTTATTATGTATCTGGTAAGTCAGTAGTGTTTGCACTTGTAGTCAATATTGTTTTATTAGTGGTAATGTGTTGTGTAAACTTATTTAAATACTGTAGTTGAAGTGAATTTATTTACTAATAATATTTTTTGTACCTGCCAATATTTTATGAAAGGAGGCATAAAGATTAGCAACATTTGGTTTAACAGTTTTCTGGTCCTGCAACTGGCTTATTTCATGGTCCACATGGGATACAAGAAAGTCGTGCCTTTTGATGAAACTCACTAAGAGAACCCTTGAATTACCACAGACTGGCAGTAGCTTCAGGGTTCCCTACCACCCATGCATGCACTTTTATTATTATTATTATTATTATTATTATTATTATTATTATTATTAATAACATAACATGTATTTATATAGCGCCAGCATATTGTGTTTGATTTTCTATGCTCCCTGCATGTCAGTTGCTAGCTTAGCACGTGCCTGTAAGAAATATCACTGTCCTTTTCCTCAAGGAAATTTATGTTCATTCAACAGTCACTTGTGTCATTCTATTTAAGGAAATGTTAGGGGTTTAAACCAGTTTGTTTTTAGAAGAACCATTAGCATATTGCAATTTATTGATTGTCTCTTTGAGCAAAGAAAATAGAATATCCATATGAATGCAGCTTGCACTTGAGAAGAGGGTATTCTATATAAGAGGAGATTTCTCCTCATCAGATTTGCCCAAGAAATGATTCTTTCCCCTGTGCCCTTGGCGCCACCTAAAATTGATTAATTGATTTGCTATAAACCATCCAGGGGAAGGAAACTGAGACCACGAATAGACTTGTCAGAGCATTCCCAGGCATAGTTAAATTTCACAAATGAATAGCAGAAAGAAATGTTTATTTCACGGTGTCTGTGTGAGTCATTTAGTGTGATAATCATAGCATTTAGCTCCAAAACCACTAAACCATCACAATCGTTAGCGCCACTTCATTGTCCCTATAGTGAATAAAATAAGGCTGAGACTGTAGTTCATCTGCAGTGTCAAATAAGCAAAACAAAAGCAAAAAATCAATGGTGCATGAACCTTCCTAAAATCACTACTGTGTGAGTAGATATGTTATTGTTTTTGTTTTCTTTAGTTCATGTTGAAATGACTGTTGCTAGAACTCCCCTCACTTGTTCCGCATGATGCATGGTTCCGGCAACAACTCCTTTCATTGCACAAGCACAAAGCGTTCGCCAATGAGGATACTTTTCTCTCTGTGTTGCCTGATTTCCTGCAAAGTCTTGAAGTCATGTATTCACCAGGAACGCTGAACTGCATATGAGGTTCATTGTATGGATTAAACAATATTCATGTTTTCATGGAAAGCATCCAGAGCACTTTAGAAATTATTTTGACAGGAGGCTGCAGTCAGATTGATCAAAAGCAGCCCTTCCCATGGGGTGGGATTGATTATTTGGGATTTGACCAACCATAACGTAGGTTTATTTCACCTAAGCATGCAAATCTTGCATAATGGCTGTTAAAAAATTTCTCAAATAGAGATAACCAAGGTCTGTGTCACACTTTTAAGGCGGCCATACACAGAGAGATCCGCTTGTTTGGGCCCCTCTAGGACTCAACGATCGGATCATAATGCACGAGTAATGGCGGTCGGATCATGGAACCGCATCAACGAACAGATGCTGTCAGCGATCAAATTGGATTTTAAGGTCTGTCCAATCGACATCTGCCCAAATTTTGTCCAGATATCGACTGGTGAAGCACCATCAGAAGGCCCCATACACGAGCCAATAAGCTGCCAACTCAGTCTGTCAGCAGCTTTTAGTATAGCCACCTTTACATTCATTCACATCAGTCTCTTACACATCAACACTCAGGTCACTTTTTTGGAAGCCAGTCTATCTGTAAGTGATTTGATTAATAATAGAAAAGCACACGCAGTCATACGCACACTAGTGGGCAGGTGCTGGCTGAACTTTTCCACTTTTCACATTGCCCCATTCTGCATCAGGGTTTGCCTTTTAAAGATTTGCCCCTGTGCACCCGGCTCCTTCAGTAACAACAAGGTGTGACGGGTGCAGACCTATAAATATGGAAACACACCAAGTTAATGCCAGTTGCGGGTAGCAAATGTGCATGTAAGGGTCTGTTGCAGGTTGATATTTTGTCGAACTGCACGTCACTAGCTTCCTCACTTTTGCGCACACACATACACACGCTCTTAAATAGTCAACTTTTTATAAATATAGAGCATTTTCACACCATTTTTACTCAAATATGCATAAGAAAATCTATATAAATATTAGTAATTAGGCCCCAAAATGTGACCAATATGCTGTTTAGCTCACCCAAAAGGGGATGCGTTCCCTGATTGCTTCTTACTGATATGCAATTAAGCCCATAGGAATGTAATTATTTGCATATAAAGGGTCAGATTTATCAAGATGTGAGATTAGAGCTCACCACAGAAAAAACTACTTTCTATTCATTCCTATGGGGGTTTCAAAAGCATATTTATCAAATGGTGAACTCCATTGATATACAATACAATTCTAAAAATCCCATAGAAATAAATAGAATCTGCCCAAATGATTTGTCAGCAATAGCTATGCAATAAAAGATGCAATCTTTTTGAAAGATCCCTGGTAGATGATATTTTCTAGCTGATAAAATTGGCTTTAAGTCATATCATTTATTTATTTTCACATACTCCTTAGTTCTTAACAACAGTGTCTCATACACACTCAGACGTAGGTCACTTTTATCAGGAGCCAGACAATCTACCATTATAGAAAATATATAAAAATACATGGATATTAAACCAACCCCAGTTGGAATATTAGCAGCTATATGGGTATTAGGGTTCAAATTACCCCAGCAGCCAGGCAGTAGTTGATGAATGAGAAACTGAAATATGAATAGGTTATAGTTTGAAAACAAAGACTAGCAATAAAAAGTAACAGTAACAATAAGATTGTAGCATCAAAGACCAATCGTTTTATTTGGCTGCTCGGGTCATTGAAAGATAGTAAAGTGTCAGAAGAGCAAAGCAAAGGGACTATAAAACTCGAAACCAATTTCAGCATTTCTAAGAATTGGCCATTCTATAACATTCTAAAACTTAAAGTTTCCCTTCACAAAAGAAAACTTCAATTGCAGTCAAAGCTGTATTGCCTAATCCAATTTTTAAAAAGTTTTTTTTTAAAAAAAAGCTTGAATGTTGAAAATGTACTTCCTAATGATTTATTGACAATTTTATGTTTTATTAGTATAAGTCTCAATTTGAGTTAGTAGTTTTAGACTGCCTCAATTAATTTGTGCGAGATTCAAACCCATACAATGCACTGTTTTTTCTTTCTGGTGACATCGTTTATATAAAGGAAATGCCATAGCACAAAAAGCATGGTTTCTTATGAGCTGCAGTGAGTTTTTTTCCTTTTCTTGACATTCTGTGAACAGCAATTGTGCTAAGGAAGCAGAACGTAAACTGGGAAATACCAGGAATGCTGCTTTGTCCGGAGTTATTATTGTAAGATTTCTCTTATCCTGTGGCCAAATTTAACATTGAGATTCCAGCCAGCAGCACATGGCTAACACTCTGTATGAAAAAGTATAGGGTCCAGAATGTCTTGTGGGACCAGTAGCCTTGGTCTCTAGCTTAAATATTATGTCCCACAGGGAGATAAACAGTTTGAGCTCATGCTTGGAGTAATGGCAGATGAGGAGATTTGGCATTTACAAGAAATCTGTGCGTCACACAGCCACAAATCTCCTGCAAATACCCTTTGAATCACCAATGGCAGAACATATGAATATAATAACTTTGAGAAATGTAGGAGAAGGGGAGTTTTTGGCATTCATATGTTTTACCACAGTTGATTTCACCCTGACACCATTGCTAAAGTAAGAAGATTTGTAGTTGGGGATAGGCCAGATCTCCCCTGGATGACAATATGCTATCACACTAAAGTCATATGTGCCACAAGGGGATCAGTAGCTTCTCTGGCACATGCTTAAACGGAGTATACATAATAAAATATACTCATTTGGTTAGGTACAATGGGCTAGACCACCTATCAGACAGGTAGGAGGCCCAATTTTCAGGCACATAGCAAAGGAGAATCTTTGGAGGCTGCCTACTTGGGCTACAAGCAGCAATTATTGATCTCTAAGGGGGTTATTTATCAAAATCCATTTTTTTGCCTGAAAAAGCCAGAAATAGTCAGATCACAGAAACTTCCAAATAGGATAGGGACCTCTCCCATTGACTTATTGTATATACAACCTCGGCAGGTCTGAGGATTTTCAGATTCAGACTATTTCCATCCCCAAACTAAAAATTCGGATTTATAGTAAAAATTTGCATTATTTAATAAATAACCCCCTTACTGTAGTGTCCAAATAATAGCCTTTTTGTTTCAAATAATGAAATGTAGATACTAGTATGTGATCTACTATGTGGAATGCTTTTTTGACCATTCATACAAAACAAGAGTTGTTTTGATATCAGCTTGAATTTGTTACCTACGTCATCCTCAAGTGGTGCAAGGTCCTATCTTATTATGTCAGAAAGGAAATCTGTAAAAAATTAACATTTTATTTTAGTAGAACTCAATGGGAAATGGCAATGCCTTATTTCATTGCTTTCTGGATAATGGGGTTTGGGATAATAGATGCCATACTTGTACAGGTATGGGACTAGTTATCCAGAATGCTCAGGACCTGGGGTTTTCCAGATAAGGGATTTTTCTGTAAATTGGATCTTCTGGCCTGAAGTCTACTAGAAAATAATGCAAACATTAAATAAACCCAATTTCTGGTTTTGCTCCATAAGGATTAATAATATCTTAGTTTGGATCAAGTACTAGCTACTGTTTTATTATTACAGAGAAAAAGGAAATCAATTTTAAATAATGGAGCCTATGGGAGACAGCCTTTCCATAATTCGGAGCTTTCTGTTTAACGGGTTTCCAGATAATGGATCCCATACCTTTACTGTGAAGTTGCTGTCAAGTTTTACCCTATAGGGAATATTACTGGATTTGCCCAGTAATATGTATAATATTTGATATTTTGCGTACGCACTCAAATGTGCCTAAACAATGTGTTTTGTTAGGTGCTTATTCCATTATTATTATCATTACTATTATTACCAAGCATTTATAAAGCACTAATATATTCTGCAGCACTGTATAATAAAAGCAAGTACAAATAATGACAGATATGGGAGATAAAGTAAATTAATTGTCATAAATTGTAACATTATTTGTTATTTGAAGCTGTAAGCATACTGTCTGGGGGTGTAGCCCTTAGTAATATCAAATCTTTAATTGATTATGTTGCCAGTGCTGAGCTGACACTGTAAGTTGCTCTGCAGAAACCTGAAACTGATGACCCATGTGCCACAAGGACATATAGGCTGTTGGGTGGGAGAGTCTCGGATTTCCTTTTAGGAAGTTGACTGGAGGGCGTATATATTTTTCAGAAGTGTTTCCCTTTAGCTTTGCTAAAAAAGATATTGTATACTGAGAGAACCAGCTGAGCTACACTGCGCTCAAGATCTCATCATCAATATCTTCTCATATTCAGTATCTGATGGGTGACTTAACCGGGAATAGAGGCAATATCTTGAATTAACCTTGATGCAGGCAGAATGCTCTAGAGATGTAAGGAATATAGCTGTAATACATGAAGCTAAAGGTAAGTATCTATTTTTAGCAGAAATGTAGTGCTTGGATTTTAAATAAAATCGCCCATTTACACTATCTATAAGGGTGCATTTATATACAGGGTCAGAGTGTGCTGGCGGGACACCGTAATAAAGCTCGGTGAGCCCCGCCTGCCCAGACCTGCTTTTACCACTGCTTCCTAAACTTCCTTCCGGCCCCCAGTTGCCGCCACACAGGGTCGGACTGGGCCCTGTGCGCTCAGACATAATCCCCATTTGGGCCCATTAAAAACAAGCAAATTTTGCCTTAAGTGCTATGAATTGTTAGGTGTCTTTTCCTTACTACATTGAAATTCTTGTGTAAATTGTGCAATAGACTGTATTTTTTTGCACAGCTTCATACAAATGCCCTTAAGTATCCGTATCTAGCATCTTTTTGGGACACCTAACCTTCTTTTGATACATAAGCAGCTCAGCTGTAGGACTGGGTTTCAAGGTTCGAATCCAGCCAGGGTAGTATCTGCAGAAAAAAATATATGCTCTCTTTGTAGTTGTTGTATGTTTTTTCTCTGATTATTCTGGTTTCCTACCACATTCCAAAAACATACAGGCAGGTTAAAGGGGTTGTTCACCTTTAAATTAACTTTTAGTATGATGTAGAGAGTGATATTCTAAGACAATTTGTAATTGGTTTTCATTTTTTATTATTTAAGGTTTTTGTGCTATTTAGCTTTTTATTCAGCAGCTCTTCAATTTGCATGTTAAGCATTCTGGTAGCTAGGGACTAAATTACCTAGCAACTATGATGATGATAAGAGACTTATGAATAGGAGAGGCCTGAATAGAAATAAGAGTAATAAAAATTAACAATAGCAATACATTTGTAGCCTTACGGAGCATTTGTTTTTAGAAGGGGTCAGCAACGCCTATTTGAAAGCTGCAAAGAGTCAGAAGAAAAAGGCAAAGACCAATAAAACTATAGAAAATAGATAATGAGACCCAATTGAAAAGTTGCTTAGAATTGGCCATTCTATAACATACTAAAAGTTACCTTAAAGGTGAACCACCCCTTTAACTGATTCCTAATTAAATTAGCCGTACTGAGTGTGAATGCAATAGAAACCTTAGACTGTAAGCTCCATTGGAGCAGGGACTGATGTGAATGATGTATAGTGGTGCTGGGGAATATGTCAGTGCTGCATAAATAAAGAAGAATGATTGGTTGTACAAACTTGCAAGTTAGTTATAAAATTATTATAAGCATGGCCTATATTCAGGAATAAGAAGATATTTTTGAAGCCTATACTTTAGTAGAACTTTTGTGAGAAACCCATAGCAATTCATCTTAACTCCCAAACATCCTGTTGTTGTTCACGTAGAAGAAGGCAAGCTGCTCCCAAATCTTTTCCCAGTGGGAGCTACCCTCAGAGCCATTCAAGGCAATAAAAAGTGCCTGCAGGAGAGCAGAGGTCACTGTTAGTTGACCAAGAAGAAACACGAATTAAGATCTATAATAATTTATTTTTTTCTGTATCTGGAATTGTAGCTAATTCAGACAAATGGCACTGTCAGGCTGATTACATTATTATACTGGCACATGTTCTGTTCTAGACAGGGCTATTTTAATCAAATCCTACGTTTGTCCTTTTGCTGGTGATGAGTGTATCCTGGTGTTGTAGGTCCCTTAGCTGCAAAGTGGCTTAAATCTGCTCACAGATTGGAAATTGTGGAGTTAATTACACTCCTGCCTTTCTTTCAGTGGCTCAGTTTTAAGTTATTTTCTATCCATCATTCTGCTCTGCCTTTTACTGCAGACGTTATTGATCAGCCTTCAAGTTACTGTACTTGATCCAATTAATTGGTGTATTGCTCTAGAACCACAGTGGGGGATTAATTGCTTTATGCAGCTCTTCTTTGTACATATACTGTTTACAGATTAAGTGTATGGAATGCTGAAATGTCACTGCATTAAAAGGTGACACAGGTTACAAACCCCCAAGTAGGGCAGCTTGTGCGGTGAACAGATTTTCTCTTATATTCACAGACTTTCCATTTTCAGCCTGTTCAAATCATAATGTCTCAGGCAGACTGAGGCTAATAATACTAGCATGGAGGCCCACATTTGTGCATGGGCTTTTAATAGGATAGCTGAGCTCTTCGTAAGTCAGAATATACTAAGTATGTTCTTATTGGAAATTTACCAAGAAAGAATGATGTTGTAATTGAACCCTGCAACAAACTAGGTTACTGGTAACACCAAGAAAAAGGCTGTACAGGTATTGTATCTGTTATCTGGAAACCCATTATCCAGAAAGCTCTGAATTACAGAAAGGTCATCTCCCATAGACTCCATTATAATCAAATAATGCAAATGTTTAAATGTCTGTAATAAAACAGTAGCTTGTACTTGATCCCAACCAAGATATAATTACTCCTTATTGGAAGCAAAACCAGCCTATTGAGTTTATTTAATGTTTACATGGTTTTCTAGTAGATGTAAGGTATGAAGATCCAAATTACAGAAGGATCCATTATCTGGAAAGCCCCAGGTTCCGAGCATTCTGGATAACAGGTCCCATTCCTCTATAGCCGAGGAATATATATTCCTCTGCTGTACAGCCTTTTTATTGGTTAGCAGTAACCTAGTTTTTTGCAGGGTCACTGCTCAGTAAAAAAAAAAAAAAAGTACAAACACCAGGTATAAATAAAGGTTAATGAGCACTTTTTACCACCTAATAAATGTTATTTAGCCATGAGACCTGTACCACCTTGGCTTGGTTTAAACAAACTACAGACATTGTGGCTTGATTCAGACTGATACAAGTATCTAAAAAAAACATTTTATCCTGCTTGCATGTCTGCTTTTCTAAAAATCATTAAGTCTTACATTGGTTATATATTATTAATGTGGTTGTACAGGGTGTATTGGGTATTTATCCCAAGGGTTACCATATGGAATACAGAAATACCCCATGGAAGCAATGCAGACAGCAATCAGACATGTGTTCTTAGGTAATTGCAAGTGCTAAATAATTAATCATTGAGGGATTGGATGTCTTATTAAAGCTTTTGCCTAATTATTACTGATATAAACCTTTGGGGATTAAATTATAAACAACCTTTTAGCTGCTTCAAACTCACTCTACCTCCCATGTATCTCACAAGGTTGCAGAGTTGTAGTATTAATTATACATTTTTGGGAGGCTTTATTTATATAACAGTCACAATTCTAGGGCTATATCCAATGGAAAGTAGAAATGAGGCCATACATGTGTAATCCTCCACTGTATATATCCTCGGATCCTGTCGGAATACAATACAGGTAAAAGCTGGCCATAGGTTTAAAGATAAAGTAATTTTTGGACCGCATGTGAATCGGCCCGACATTTTTTGTACTGATGAGAAAAATGAAATATTTAAATATAGAGTACAAATACTATATTAATAGGGAACCAGATCCGTTAAAATAGGTATTAGTTTTAAGTGTCAAAAGAGTGAGAAAATAGTCTGGATACTGGGTAGGAGTTTAAAAAAATATTTTATTTAGGTCTGTAATATATCTTTCTGCATTTCAATTGGAATGAGTGCAGTGGATGCAGTAGCAATAGTAGAGAGTAGTTATGGTTTGTGATGAGTAGAGAATGCAAGTAAAATACTGGATACTGATTTAGCATTTTCCATTTTCATGCCTAAAGCTGGCCATAGACGCACAGATCCTATTGTACGAATTGAGGAAACGAGCGGATCTTTGCATCTATGGCCACCTTTATGGCAAAGCTCAATCTATCACTAGGTTGTCTAACAGTCTACCAAATATTGGTGCATCATGAGCACACATGAATGGTTGGCCTTCATTGATTCAATCTGTCACAAAGGGCTTATCTGCATTTCCAGACTGGCCAATAACCTGATACACATGGTAAACTAGGTCTCCAGTGTGTGTGGATGGAATTATGTCTGGATCTCCTATAAAGTCTAAATGATTAACCTTGAATCAACAAAAAATATATCCTTAATTGCAATCAGACAATGTAGGAGTATACCTGATAATTACATCATCAGTAATATATTATCTAGATATTGGTTTTGAGTTTTACTACATTGAAGCAAATACCATAAAACAATTCATTACAATGTATTGCTCTTGTGTAACATGTAAATTTGACTCTATTGGATTTGTGTCTTCAGTTTATTGTCCTATAAATGTTAACAGTATTGAATATTCTTGGTGGTACAGAAGAGGAGGATTAGGAAAGCAGTTTCTCTTTAGTTTTTGCTTTTGTTTCATGTAAAACAGTTCTTTGGGAAATGTTCCATTTGGTCTGCTGCCAAATTTGGTTTGCCCTGACAGTGTGCTAGAGTGGGGGTTCCCCCAACATTTTTTTTACCCGTGAACCACATTCCTGTAAAAAAGAATCAGGGAATAACACAAGCATTAAAATGTTCCTGGGTGTTGCAATATAAGGGCTGTGGTTGTCCATTTGGTAGCCCATTGTGGACCAGCAGCCTACAGGAGGCTCTCTTTGGCAGTACACCTGGATTTTATACAACCAAAACTTGCCTCCAAACCAGGAATTCAAAATTAAGCACCTGCTTTGAGGCCACTGGGAGTAACATACAAGTGGTTGGTAGTAACATCTTGCTACAAGCCAATGATTGGGGATGACAGTATTAAAGGATCTCTCAGTTGGCCCTATCTCTAGTCATCCTAGCCAAGGCCTATGCCCTTTATTTCCAGTATAGATCCATTTGCATTTAACTCTTGATCAACTTTGTAGAAAATCTGGTTGACTAATGTCAGATGTTTTTATTTTTATTTATTTTAACTAATTTATGCCCCAGACTGATTAAAGTTTCATTTTAATGTGGGAATTATGTATCTTGTGTGTTTGTAAAGAATCAACCTGCTTAAAGTTAGCCAAATAACAATCAGAATCAAACATGGCATGGATTGTATGTTTGTAAGTCTGTACACAATTTTCCTTCTCCCTAAATATGATTAATTTCGAATGTGTTTAGTGACGTCTTGTAGAGCTCATTTGTGCCTTCTTAATCGTATTACAAAATTGATTATGTGACCCCACGGCAAAATGAATATTGTTTTGTCCGTCCAGTGCTGATGTCATATTTAAAGGAACAGTAACACCAAAAACTGAAAGTGTATCAAAGTAATTTGTTCTGTACTGGTAAAACTGGAGTGTTTGCTTCAGAACGACTATTATAGGTTATATAAGCAAAGCTGCTGTGTAGCCATGGGAGCAGCCATTGAAGTTGCAATAAAGACAAAAAAAGCATAGGTTATATAGCAGATAACACTTAAAACACCATTGTAATGGACAGGGCTTACTAGTGTCGGACTGGACCGGCGGGAAACCAGAAAAAACCTGGTGGCCCCTGCCGGGCCAGTCCCCTCTCCTGATCGGATACAACAAAAAAATTGTAGGCGCCGCGCCATCTGCGCGTGCGTGCGGCACCTATTCACTGATAGATGAGCGCTCGGCACGACATAGTAGAGGGCACGTCAAAGTAGGGGGGCGGGGGGTCGTAGGGGGCCCTGGACAGTAGTCCCGGTGGGCCCCGGACCCCCCAGTCCAAACCTGGGGCTTACCTATTATGTGCTATGTAACCTGTTCCTTTTTTCAAGCTTTAAAGTCTGCCCCAACACCTACACAGCAGCTTATTTATATAAATTATAGTAGTTTTTCTGATGCACAAACACAGCTTTTATCAGTGCATGCTAACTGTATGTCACTGTTCCTTTAAGATTTCAGTTTTACTTAAGGATATGTACACAGATTTTGTTAGTCACTACTACAGGCAGCTACCTGCTTATAACTACATTACATAGCTGATGTGTTGTATGTAAATAGATCAGCCGCTACTGAACATCAAAGCTTTATTGCATAAATATGATTATATGGAAGTATTAAACATAGATTAGGTATTAATTGTTGTTTTGTGGAGGGTAGTTCTGGGGAGTAAGTACTCAGATGCATATGAATCCTGTTATGGATACAGCAAGTTAGTGTCATCCAATAATATAAAAAAAAATGGGGCCTTAGTTCTGTGCTACATTTAATTTTACAAAATAGTTTCAGCCATCCTTAAAAATGGTCACATTTCAGATAATCCTGTGTATTTCCAGCCTGTTTGCTTTACATCTACAACTTTTTAAATCATGTAACTAAGGCCTTAAAGGAAAACTAAACCCTAAAAATGAATGTGACTAAAAATGTCATATTTTATAAACTGAACTTATTGTGGCAGCCTAAAGTTTCAGCTTCTCAATAGCAGCAATGATACAGGACTTTAAACTTGTCACAGGGGGTCACCATCTTGGAAAGTGTCTGCGACACTCATGTGCTCAGTGGGCTCTGAGCAGCTGTTGAGAAGCTAAGCTTAGGGGTCGTCACAAATTATTAAGCAGAAAATGAGGTTGGCCTGTAATATAAGCTGACGCTACAGGGCTGATTATTAATTTCTGATGCTAATTGCACTGGTTTCTGTGCTGCCATGTAGTAATTATCTGTATTAATTACTAATCAGCCTTATATTCTGACATTTCTATTCTATGTGTACTGTATATTGTGAGTTGGTCTCTAAGCTCAGTAAGTGACAGCAGCACAGAGCATGTGAGTGAAACAGCAGAAAAGAAGATGGGAAGCTACTGGGGCATCTTTGGAGACACCGATCTTCACTGCTAAACGGCTGTGGTTGCGTTGGGCTGGTACAGAAGCCCAAAACATATTGTACAACATTTCTAGCCTACTACTTTAGTTAGGCTTTATTAGTAAGTTAGCCTCATTGATTTTAATCTCTGTGTGACTAGAATATAAAAGGGTTACTATATTCATGAATATTTTAATATATTTTAAATAGATGTTAACTGGCCTATGTTGCCCAAGAAGACATATTTTGTTAAATATACTTAACCTTTCCTTGGTGTTATTGTACAAAAAATGTAAAGAAATGTTGATCAGCATCTATGCATGAAATAGGATGTGTTATATAGAGGTGGTGATTTTGACGGCCTGTTTTCAACTATATACAGAACATTTCAAGAGCGGAATTGAGTTGAGCTTATGTGTACCCTTCTTCCATATGTCTTGTTAAAATAAAAAGTCTGTCTTGCCTCCAATATAAACATAAAGGGGCTGATTCACTCAGCTCGAGTGAAGGGTTCGAATGAAAAATACTTCGAATTTCGAAGTATTTTTTGGGTACTTCGACCATCGAATGGGCTACTTCGACCTTCGACTACGACCTTCGACTTCGATTCGAACGATTCGAAGTAAAAATCGTTCGACTATTCGACCATTCGATAGTCGAAGTACTTGCCCTTTAAAAAAACTTCGACCCCCTACTTCGGCAGATAAAACCTACCGAAGTCAATGTTAGCCTATGGGGAAGGTCCCCATAGGCTTGCTAACCTTTTTTTGATCGAAGGATTTTCCTTCGATCGTTTGATTAAAATCCTTCGAATCGTTCGATACGAAGGATTTAATCGTTCGATCGAACGAAAAATCCTTCGATCGTTCGATCGCAGGATTTGCGCTAAATCCTTCGACTTCGATATTCGAAGTCGAAGGATTTCAATTCGAGGGTCGAATTTCGAAGTATTTTTAACTTCGAAATTCGACCCTAAGTGAATCTGCCCCAAAATGTTAAATACTTCCAAAATATTCATTAATCCTTTTTTGTTTGTATACTTGGAATAGATGCTTTAAACATAGGATTGTAAGATTTAAAGGATTTGAGATTATTGTTTTATGGTTGTTGATATGTCAGTTTGGTTGTAGCAACCAGCTATGGTGTCAACAGATTTGGGGAAAATGCTAGTGCTTTAGTACTTGAAATCATAAATTATGTTTCACTTTCTTATTCATCTTACTGAAATGTGCATAATGCAAATTAATGGTTTACTGTCTTCACTTTGGGTTCTTCCAGTTAACCAATTCATTCATGAGTGTGGATATTCTCATTTATACTCTCACCATTACTAGCTCATATTTATTTTAAGTGAGCAGATGGCATAGTGCGTATGCAGGTGTTCACTGTTATCTCTCTGGTATACTAAAGCTGCTAAGTAGGTCAGTTTTAAGCATGGCAAATGCAACTGTCATCTCATTTGATCTGTCAGTGATCTCTGAATCTGGCTTTTAGTGACATAAGGAATATGGTGTTTGTGTGTGTGGCATCTAGTCATCCTTCCCCATGACAATGCCAACCTTTTTACCCTCTGTAGGCAATGCATAGGCTGAATCCCATTCCCCTTTTCCTTCCAGCAGTAGAACAGAGCGATGTTTTATATGTTAGCATGAGATAGGAGAGCTTTGGTGAAAGCGCACAGCCAGTGTCAAGACAGTCCCTGTATTGGTAGCCTGCAAAGAGATTCCAACAGACACTCAGACTGTGAAATGGATAATCACTAACACAGTGTTTGTTGGAGGTATACATAGATTATCGCCTAAATTCAATACTTAATGGTTGTCTACAAGTCTCATACTGTCTGGAATTTACTAATTGAAATAGAATTACATTTAGCATGTCCAATATCTATCGGAGTAATTGAATTTGTAAGCTGCTTTACACACTGATAGACATCAGTTGTAGGTCCCAAGCTAATTTTGCTGCTTCCTTTTGTAGTCAGTTAGTAACTTGGGACCTTTTAATTGTTGTCAAGAAATGTGAACTGTTGTGTTTCCAGGAGAACAATCTCAGGCCTCTAGTGCTTGGATTGCTTCCCTTTTCACCTATGGAAAGCTTTCATTGCAATGCCTCACCTCAGTAATGCTGATCACATTTTTATTTGAGTTGTTTGTTAAAAACCTTTTGGAATTTGATTACCAACTACACCAAACCATAAGTGCTCCATTAGCAATCACAGTCACTCATGTTGGCATGGCAAAGTAAGGCTACCTATGCCACTTTGTTTTACTGAACAATAACCAAGAAATAAATATAACAGTATTAGAAAATATATGGGCCCACAACTTTAAAAAATAAATCAAGGGGTAGAGCTTTAACACTAGGGCTTAGTTTCCTTTTATGTGTATATTGAAATGTAGACTCTCTAAAATCCATTAGCTGCAACATGCACATATAGGGATAAACCTTTAGAAAACACAAGAATGGTTCACCATCCTGATTTAGCTCCTTTATAGTGTTCCATAAATATGCTTCTTAAAAGTAAATGATTGCTACTGTATGTAAGATGAAACATGAACATGAAAATGTTCTAAGAAGCTTGTGATGTTCTAAGAAGCTTGTGATGCCCAAAAGGTAAATCTCAGGCTGGTGATCAGTATGATGAAGTCA
This sequence comes from Xenopus petersii, assembly GCA_038501925.1. NCBI lineage: Eukaryota > Metazoa > Chordata > Amphibia > Anura > Pipidae > Xenopus > Xenopus petersii. Next base: position 165,939,564 of record CM076673.1, read on the forward strand.
GCAGCCCATTATTGCCCAGAAACAGCTCCTTTCTGGGAACTTCCTATTGGAATAAACAGTAGATACAAACACTGGCTGTTCTCTTTTGTGCAATGCAGTGAAGTCACAGGCAAACCTTGACATAATAGCTTCAGTACAGTAGGCTGCAAATTGGTCTGGGCACCTCTGCATTAATATTTACTAAACACATTATTTTAGATCAGATATTCTGCTCTCCCTGCTGGTATTTCTTTTCCTTTAAAGTCAGTTTTGTATTGATCCTTTTTCCAGTACACTAGCCAGTAAATAAGGATCTAAGTAATTAATGATGTGGGACGTTTCCTCTTTGGGTCGGAACGTGTTCTGTTCATTGGCAGCTTGTAGGCCTAAATAAACTTCGGGGGAATGCACACCTACCCATTTATCTCCATGAAGGTCTTGCATGACAGCAGATATTCCCACACTGCTTGATGAGGTCAGCCAAATGGTGGTGATATGATTTTCTGACTTGAATTGGCCATTGACAGAGTGAGGATTTGTTATCAGATTAGTCTCTGTGGATGGATGTGGATGTGTGAGCTGCTAAAGTGACCTAGAATAGTAAAACATTGACTGAGAACTGATAGCAGCCTGACAAAGGGGAAAATACCCAGTCACTGTTTCAAAGCATATATTGGGCCTTTGTGAAGCAATTTATTCAACTAAAAAAAAAACATGTTTATTACTAGAATATTTTTTTTAAAAAATGCTAATGGTACTTGTGTATTTCTTTGGCCATTCCAAGCCCCTTAAAGGAACAGTAACACCAAAGAATGAAAGTGTTTTAAAGGAATGACAATATACTGTAATGTTGCCCTGAATTGGTAAAACTGATTGCTTCAGAAACACTACTATAGTTTATATAAATAAGCTGCTGTGTAGTCATTGGGGCAGCCATTCAAGCACAGGACACACAATCGATAAAAGATACAGTATGTTCTCAAGAATCTCATTGCATACTATAGAGCTTATCTGTGTATCCTGTACCTTTACTCCTTTTTAGCTTTGAATGGCTGCCCCCATGGCGATACAGCAGCTTAAGGTGGCCATACATGATAAGATCTCGTTTGGCGAGATCGCCAAATAAGCGGATCTTTCCCCAATATGCCCATTTAATGGCAGGGTGATATTGGGTTAATCTGAACGATCGAATTACAACGAAAAGAATGGGTGCCGAGGGGTCGTAGGACCGCATCAACTAGCTGATGCGGTCCTTGATCATAGTAAAAATCAAACCTGGCGATCGAATCCGCTCAATTTTTGGCCTGATATCGATCGGGGGGACCCGTCAGAAGCCCTCACACGGGCAGATAAGCTGCCGAATCGGTCTAAAGGACCGATATCGCCATCTTTAATCTGCCTGTGTATGGTCACCTGCCCGTGTATTTATATAAACTATAGTAGAGTTTCTGAAGCAAACATACCAGTTTTACTAGTGCACTACAAGCAATACATTATATTTTCTAACCTGAATATACTTTAATTCCTTGGTGTTACTGTTTCTTTAAGTCTTAATGAAGATATGTTTAACATACGTGTGTTTATACTTGCAAACTCTATCTATTTCAAGCCTTAAAGAGATGCTGTCATGGGCAAACATGTTTTTTTCAAAACACGTCAGTTGCTAGTGCTGTTCCAGCAGAATTCTGCTCTGAAATCTGTTTCTCAAAAGAGCAAACAGATTTTTTTATATTTAATTTTGAAATCTAACATTGGGCTAGACATGTTGTCAGTCTCCCAGCTGGCCCCAGTCATGTGACTTTTTCTTCAGTCACTCTTTGCTGCTGTACTGCAAGTTGGAGTGATATCACCCCCCCCAGCAGCCTAACAACAGAACAATGGGAAGGTAACCAGATAGCAGCTTCCTAAAACAAGACAACCGCTGTCTAGTAGATCTAAGAACAGCACTCAATAGTAAATTCCAGGTCCCATTGCGACACATTGAGTTACATTGAGCAGGTGAAATAACAGCCTGCCAGAAAGCAGTTCCATAGTGCAGCACTGTCTCTTTCTAAAAGCACATGACCAGGCAAAATGACCTGAGATGGCTGCCTACACACCAATATTATAAATTGAAAAACCTTCACTTGCTGGTTCAGGAATGAAATTTTATATTATAGAGTGAATTATTTGCAGTGTAAATACAGTGTAATTTAGAAATAAAAACTACACCATAAAAATCATGACAGAATCCCTTTAAGCAGTAGTAGGTGTTCTTAAAGTAGGGATGCACCGAATCCAGGATTCGGTTCGGGATTCAGCCAGGATTCGGCCTTTTTCAGCAGGATTCGGCCGAATCTTTCTGCATCGAATCCACTATTTTGGATTCGGCCGAACTCCCGAATCCTTCTTGAAAGATTCGGCCAAATACCGAACCAAATCCGAATCCTAAAGGGGCAGGGATGGAAATTTTTGTCACAACAAGGACGTAAAAAATGTTTTCCCCTTCCCACCCCTAATTTGCATATGCAAATTAGGATTTGAACTCGGTTCGGTATTCGCCGAATCTTTCTAGAAGGATTCGGGGGTTCAGCCAAATCCAAAATAGTGGATTCGGTGCATCCCTATTTTAAAGTGTCCTAAAATTTTAAGTAATTAAACTTTCCCCTGAATTAAAACATCCATTTATCTTGTGCTGTTCTAACTTGCTGTAAATGAGCCTTATGCTGCATTTATGTTGCTTACCTGCCAGTGACAAGGCTCATTCAGTAAAGCTTCTATGTCCATGTAATTCCAAACCTTGAACCCCATCTATAAGGAAATTTAGCATATCGAAATTCACACAGGCAGCAGATGATTTAAGGAATCCTGCACTTTAGATTGTAAGCTTTACAGGATAGGGCCTTTTACAACATGGCACTTAATCTTTGTATATTTATACTTTTTTAAGTGTTTGTCCTCACTATGTAAAACTGTACACTGGAGTGTATCCTAGTAAAGCTATATAATTAACGTTATATATAAACACAATTAACAGGGGCAGAATCTCATTATCACTTCCATTAGTGGTAGTACATTTAAAACTATCCTACCTCTAGCCATTATGGATGTGTCAGTTTGGGTCATAATTCTGGTTTATGTATATGTCTGCAATATTGATTGATACTCTATAAGCTTATTTGCTGGCCCCAGATGCCCTGTGCAGTGAGCTCCCTTCCATTATCTATTTTTGCTTCATATCAAAAAAGCGCTCCACGGGGATTTGTAACAACAAAAAAAAAAAAAAGGAGGCTATTACCTGAAGCTTCCCATTGCCTGCAGGCACCAGAAGCTGTGGAAATGAAAACAACAGGAGCTGCAAAATGGCAAACAGCAGCAGTTAGGAGGCGAGCAATGTGTGTTACAGTGTATAAATGCCTGGTGAGGAATTGCTAGTAATATTTGTGCTGGCTCGCACTCTCAGCTACACACTATTCTCAGCTATTATACATGTGTTTTTTTTGTAAATTATTGTTTAGAATTACTTTAAATCTAAAACAACTAAAATATTTTTAAATGTTGAATTCCTGTAAAAGTCAGTGCCAGCTCTCCCTTTAACCATTTGCAGATGTTTTTAACCTTCATGTATTGTGAGAGTTTGGGGGGGGGGTTTGACGCTGGTTTTCGCTTGAAAATTCGTTTTTTTTTTTTTTTAGGCATTTTGATAAAGTCGCGCGGTTCAAACTGAAAATAAAGTGTTCTACTTTTTTGTTTGTAAACTCAAAGAATTTTGCAGTTTTTTGATCCAATTTTTTCTACCAGAAATATTAGTAAGTAAGCCAAATTCCTCGTGGGATTTAAGTCGAGTTTCAGACAAAAACGAATTTTAGTAAATAACCCCCTTAGTGTTCACTCTTCAATTTTACAATTAAATCAGTTAATCTAAGCAGTGAGCTAGACTAGGCTGCCTGAGGGCGAGCAGAGAAACTGGCATTGTAATAAGTGCCATATAGGTGCTATGTAGAGCTAAAGGTGTCATATCTCTAAGGTGGAAGTAAGAATTGGCTGATCCAACCAACTGCCTGTGTGCTGTGAGCATAATAAATCTATAAATAAGCTGCCACATGTTCATATATTGTTTTAAAGGAAAACTATACCCCCAAACAATGTAGGTCTCTATAAAACGATATTGCATAAAACAGCTCATATGAAAAACCCTGATTCATGTAAATAAACCATTTTCATAATACAGGTATAGGATTCCTTATCCAGAAACCCGATATCCAGGAAGCTCCGAATTACGGAATGGCAGACAGAGTTGTGTCTTTTGCTTCCACACTTCTTCCTGTTACAGTTAGAGCTGCAGTATTTCTAGTCAGGTGATCTCTGAGGCAGCACACAGACCATCACGAAATGATGGTTCAAGGCAAGAGATGTGAAAGGGCAAGATTTACTTAAATATAAAGACCAGTTTGGTAAGATTCTTTAATATGCCACTTAATATGATATAAACTATCTGTTGCTTAAGTGTTGCTTAAGTGTTCATTTTGGGGTTATAGTTTTCCTTTAAGGGACAGAAAAGTTAGAAACTTGAAGTTTATCTATATGTATTGTTCATTTTGATTTGGTTTTATTTATGCATCGCTCCCTGGTATCTAAGCTAATGTAGCAGATTCATTTGGCTGATTTTCCTAAAAGAAGCAAATAATTGCTCCACAGAGCACAGATAATGGTTTTACATTTCCTACTGCTAATTAGCACTAATATTTTCTCTAATACAGTTTTTCCTCTAAAACTCATTGAACACTGGAGATCTTCACTTTGCCGCATGATGTCCTTTATTAAAATTCTACTTTTTTCTTTCCCTGGCAGGCAGGCCTTTTGCTTTGTAACATGACTGTCCAGCAAAGGTGCAATTGTAGAGTATGCTGGAGCTTTTCTTTCAACTACAGCTGGAGGGCCACAGGGCATCATTGACCGTAAATGACTCCAGTGGTTGGTACTTTTAAAACTTGGTATTACAGCAGCATCCATTAAGCCATAGATTGGCTACATAAATTCTTAATTCTGCTGCACAGAGCAGTTGTATTGAGTGGAAATTTACATCAGATAGATAGGGGCATAATGAATTCCATAAATTGTTCTCTGTGGAAGCCACTTGGCTCAATAAATTTCTTCCTGTTGTGTAATAGTCATCTTCGGACAAACATATTTAATCTCCAAGCAGGTGCACTAGCTATGGCCTGCAGTGATTCATGTGCAGACTGGTGTGTCTCCAGCAATAGATGTCAGTGCTTATAATACCAACTTGATACCTGCTAGTAATCACTACCCTGTGGGCATAAGCAGAATCAGTCACATGAAGCAAATCGAGCGATAGGTTCGTAATAATGATTTTTGCCACCCAGCTGTAGCCTGCCAGTGACTGGAGTTTGCTGTTTGCACTGTGGAAAAATATTTAGTTCATGGAAAGACTAATGCTTACACTTATGGAAAGTAATAATAAATGCATAGGTATTTATTATTGTTAATCCTTATATATTGCCAACATAATCTGCCCAGTGCAGTTTATAATCTAACGTCCCTATCACATTTACAGCCTATTATCCACAGAACTTTTGTCCAGAAAACCTGATTTGATTTTTCTCAGTACCTGTAAAGCAGTACAGTGTGCTTGTACATGTTATATAAATAAGTTAGTGCTGACTGTTTTGGATTTTGTCCCCTTTACTTTGTACATGTTTAGATTGCCTTGCACAATGGTGCGCTACATTCCTGATCCAGATAAACTCGGGTACAGGCATTCCAGAGAGTGTATACTGTATATTGATAATACATATCTGTCGAAATAGTTTAATTCATTTATAAACCCAAATAACTTTGCTGTGAGTCAAGTTTTGTGCCGAGTGCATTATACGATATATTCTGTTATCTTCCAGTGTCATAGAAGCATTAGCCCCATGATATAATGTAATTGTCAACATATATGGTCATTGTTAAGTTTATTTTATTGGTTGTGTCACATAGAAATTTGCCCCACTGTGGAGGACTTAAGGGCGGTGGCATTAAGAGTATTTTAATTACTGTAATTTGCTGCATTTTATAAATGTTTTAAATTCCAACAAACAGCTTTTGTGTGTTTAATGATAGTTATCCTGTGGCAAGCAGAGAACTGATTCAGAGAGTGTTTGGATTCTCACAAGGGAACGACACACCTGCCTTTGGGTTATGCCAAGCTCTTCTGTCTTTGATGGACGTGCACCAGAGAAAAATAATCTTAGTGCTTTGAAACTTGTCATTTTAATTTGTGATTTGTTCCTGCCATGGGTGTTCTGGCATCAGCAGTTGGTGTTCAACACATGTGCTGGCAACTTTGAATAGTATCAGGTGACAGGTGCCTGCTGGCCCACTAATCTCTAATGGAATGTCCTGTTATGCAGGTACTGGTGTTTAAATTAACATCATATTTCAAAACATCAAAACAGATGAAAGCATTCATAAGCTATACCCGATAATAGTAATAATAATAATACAAATAATAATAAAGGCAGTGCAATGTGCCATAAGGCAGCTGTTTCCTCTTTAGAAGAATGTGATGTAGCTGATTGTTACTGACAGTGATAGGAATTGAGATCATCCTGAGAGAACTCTAGCAAACCAAAACACTGTGTATCATGTGGGTGTGATCAATGGCCAAAGAAAATGGTAAAAGCAAAACATTCTTTCAACAATTCACCCTATGCACAGTGTCCGTGGTCTGTTTTCTTCATTTCATTGGCAGCTACAGTATAACCATTCCTTGGCTCTCTTAGTTTGTACACACAAGGAGGATTTCTTAAAAATGTGATAACTGATCAACTGGCCAACACAAGATCAATTTGAAAGGAGACCTGAAGCCTTGCACATTATGACTAATGATTGGTATGCATTGAGAACTGTGTAAATCCATGAATTTATCTGTTTAAAAATGTTTCATTTTTCAACTCTTTATTTAGATTCATATTTAGAGCAGCAACTTGAATTGTTGTTCATCTAGATTGACTGTTTTATGATAAATTGAAACACAATGTTATAAGTGATGAATTATGTTGTATAGTAATACACTACAGAACTCAGTTTGATGATAAATAAACAAGTCGCTGGTACATCTGTTATGCATAATAAATAAGAAGATAATTATAGAAAAGGCAGAAAATTCTGGCTCCGAAAGGAAAGACCTGGCTTCTTGGCTACCTGTGCCCATTTAGCAGATGGGAATAGACTGGAAGGCATTTATCTGAAGATCTTCAGTGTGCCATCCAAAGCATTCTTCATGGACGTTACATGTGTCTGGTATTTTACCGCCTGGTCGAAAAAAATTATGGCTGATCCCAATGTTATCAATAGGGAAAAAAAGATAAATATATAGGAAGGCCAGTATTTTTTACCAGAAAAGGTGGCAACCCTAGTAGTTTATCATTTTATCACTTTTAATTCTTTGAAAAATCTCCCCATAAAAATACTTAGATATGTAAAAAAAAAAGTGTATTTTGTTAAAGAGGACATTTCACCTTAAGAAATAATTCCAGATCATATTTTATGATTTTGGTTAAACAAAATAAACTTCACTTTACACTATAAAAATTATTTCAATCTTGTTTTTTTTAGCCTTGAAATTCACAATCACAGCAAGCAGTCAGGTGCCATTTTTAGATCCAGATCTAAATTTTTGGCACCCCCGCCAAGCAGACACCAAGGAGAGAGCTAGCACTGATCAGATGGATATGAATTTACAAGGCAAATTTGGATTTAGCAATCCCCTTTATCATCAGCAAGATATAATTCTGGAATGACAGGTGTGCAGACAGACATATGTTACTAAAACTCAAATTTTAAAATTTCTGAAATATGCTGTTTTCAGCGCAGCACAATATGTTGGCGTTCTAATAATACATGTTAATAATCATATTTTAGAGCCAACTTTGCAGATTTAAGTCTTTTGGGGGAAGATTATGCCCGCTTTGCACACAGGCAGATTTGCTCCATGGTGGTATTATTCAGCTGATGGTATGCACCCCCCAATCAGTGCCACGGCCTCCGTTTTTCTGGGACTTTAACAAAGCATTTATATGACATTTAGGGGCAGATTTATTATGGGTCAAATTTATGGAAATTTTTTAAAACTCCCATAAGCTCCCATGAACTCGAAATTCGACCAATTGAAATGTATTAAAAAAATCTAATTTTCAAAACTCGGGTGAATAGGATTGACCTGAAAACTCGAATCAAATTCGATTCAAGTTGTAAAAACTCATTTTGAGTTTTTTCTCCGAAAAAAACTGGAATGTTAGGAAAGGCAGCACTTAACTCCAAATTGATCCCAGGACCTCTCCCATTGACTAAAACAGCACTTTGCAGGTTTTAGGTGGCAAATAGTTCTTAAAGTGCCAGAGTATGATAAATCTCGAAATTCTAATTTTTAAGAAAACTTGAATGAAATTTTAACAATTCCCTAGTAGATTTTGACAGTTTTGGCCATAAAAAAATTAGAATTTTCAATTTGACCCTTGATAAATCTGCCCTGTGGAGCCATTTCAGCATTACTGTGGCCTTTTTTTTAGCACCACTTTCCCTTATGTTTCAGATGACTGATACAGGTTTACTTGCAGTATTTCCTAGTATTTTGCAGCATCGATTTTTCATTCTATTTGAAAAAAATGGGCAGTTGCATCATGTGCTGATGCAACCCCACAGCGTGATTCCGCCATTACCATATGTCATGTCAATAGATTTGTACCACACATATTGCTTTGAACTGGGTCACTCTCTAATGCCTTTGGGAATACTCCTGGCATACTTTCACATGGTAATAACTTCTGTTGTACCACATACTCTTATAGTCTGCGTTAGGCAAAGCTGTAATCCAGTCTCAACTGAACTCGACAGCTCCTTCAAAGTGATTATTGGCTTCTTTGTGACTTCTCTCGCATCTCTCCTTGTCTCCTCAGAGGGTTTTGATGGATGAATAGTTCTAGTCTGTGCCTGGGTGGATTGATGTTGCTTACACTTTCTAAAAATTAAACCACCAGTTACCACTACTCTTCATGCATTTGTATTACTCTAACTTCTTTAGAATGCTCTTTAATCATCATTTTTACACCATTCTTTCTAAATCACAACTTGAATAAGGATTCCTTCACTGTGGGCATTCTATCCAGGAAATGAAGCAGTTATTTGAATGATTCACTGGTGTAAGTAAGTCAGTTGTAAGGCAATTGTGTGCTGTGTAATCTTAGTGCTTCCACAACACTTATGGTTATGGTTTTTAAAGGACCAGTAACATCAAAAAATTAAAATGTTTTTAAGTAATGAAAAAATAATGCAGTTGCCCTGTACTAGTAAAACTGCTGTGTTTGCTTCAGAAACACTACTATTGTTTATATAAATAAGCTGCTGTGTAGCCATGGAGGCAGCCATTCAAAGGAGAAAAGTTACACAGTAGATAGCAGATAAGCTCTGTAGAACATAATGGTGTTATCTGTTATCCATTAATTATCCTGTGCCATGTAGCCTTTTTTCAATTTCCACCATTGCTACTCAGCAGCTTGTTTATATGAACTATAGTAGTGTTTCTGAAGCAAACAGATCAGTTTTACCAGTGCAAAGCAACACCAGATTATATTCTCATTACGTTAAAACACTTTCAATTTTTGGTGTTACTGTTCCTTTAATAAAATGACACGGGATTATTTACAAAAATCCAAAAAAGTCTCCCTATTCTCTAAAAAACACTTTGACCAAACTCCCATGCACATGTTTACCGTATTTAAATTTACTCGAAATTTGGTGTGGGAAAAGACTGGATAAAATCATGAAAAAATCCAAATCGTACAATGTTTTCAAATTTGACGCCAGAAAACTTATAACCCGAAGACCACAAATTCTTTGGATAATTATAGGAAACCCAGAGCAGATCATATATTCCAATTGTAAACAGGACATCTGCCATTGACTTTTACATGACCTCTGCAGGTGTGAGATTGAGTACTTTTTTAATCAGACTTTGAACAGCCTCTGGGTTTAATAAATCACAAAAAATTTAAGTTTTTTTTTCTATGAAAGAATGGTGTTTTTCCCCTTTAAAATTCTGACCAGAAAAAAATCATAGTTTAGTAAATAAACCCTAAAATATTTAACGTTTTAGTGCTAATTTTCTTGAATTTGTGTGTAGAATGAGCTGTGTAGAATATCTGTATAGGATTTGTTATTCAGTAAAATGAGTTAATCAAGCATCTAAATACTTTTGCAAGACATTGTATTGTATGTATACCATTAGTATATTTTTATAATTAAAAGGAAACAACTAACTCCCCATGAGAAAGAAATTGGTTACTCAAAATATTGATGAGAATGTGCCTTCTATCTGCAGGAAAATATATGTACATATTTGGACAAGAAGGTTTTTGCATTGTCCCTATGTATGCAGATCAGTGGGTTGATTAATTCCTCAATACCCAAGGTTTCTTTCTTCTTTTAGCCATGCTATTTTCATACGCAAGTGAGCAAGTGGAGCTGAAGCTATTTACCATTTTTATTTTCTCAGGGCAGAAAAATTAAATGTTGGCATTGTACACATCTCCAGTTTATTAGAGTTCTGCTCACATATAAAAACGGGTCCGAGGACATCCAACAGTACTCAGAAATCAGATCCATGAACTTGATGATAACCATGTGATTGGATGCGTAATAATAAAAATAGCAATGGCTGGGAACAGGCAATATTTCACAAATTGCCATCAACTGGAATAAAAACCATACTTGTTATTTATCTGTGCCCCTGGTGATCTTGGATATAGGTAGTCATTCCACCTGCACTTATGTAAATTGGAGATATACAAAAGGCTTTAAGGTCCCCATTTAGGAGTCTGCGATTTATTAGGCAGTGTATAAGGCTCTAAGATGGGTATTAAAATCCAGTTGGATCAAGGCCGGTTAGTTGATGCACTCCTCGATCCGAGGATCTGGCCATATTCTCCTCCTTGTGATGTGAACGTTGGCCCTAGTGCCCAACAGCCCAATATCAGGGAGATATACACTCATTTGGTGACCTCACCTAAAGAGCGAATACCTGTATGTATGGCCAACTTTAGTCTTTGATAACATTGATAATAGCCCTTGATTTGTTTATTTGGCATATCTTAAACTAGTAATTGTGCAGAAGACGGTCCACGAAGTTGCACTTGTTAAGATTGAACCTGGGACCCTAGTATTGTCAACAGTACTGACCAATGAGCCACCATGGCTTCCCCAAGTAGTCAAGATAAATGAACCAAGGGGAAAGGTTTTTTCAGACATACAGTGATTTTAATGGATTCAGATGGATCCAAATTTCAGACTGCACAAACAATTGCTGGCAGTGTGACGGTTAATATCTTAGATACTAATCCACAAATTACCTGTGGTAGGAGGTGGAGCACAGCTAACATATGTGTAGAGAGGGCAGTTGACAACCTTCAAGAGGACCAGTTGCCAGAAAATAAACTCACTAGAAGTACAAATAACTTACTATTGCATAATGTAATAGTAAGTGATATACAGTTAGGGTTGCCACCTGGCTGGTATTTTACCGGCCTGGAAGGTAAAAATTATGGCTGATCCCAATGTTATTAATTGGGGAAAAAAAGATAAATATATAGGAAGGCCGGTATTTTTTTCCAGAAAAGGTGGCAACCCTATATACAGTACATGTTGGCTTATCCAACATGTGACCATCTAGCTGCTGTCAAGCTGCAATTCCCAGAATCAAGCAATATGACAATTCTCATTACTGAAATTAATAAGAAAAGGAAGGAAGTTCAGTCATACTTTCCTGTAAATGGATGATAAACTATATAGTGAATAAAGTACCCCCTTTTGTAAAATATAAGGATATTATAAGTTACCGAGGAGTTTCATGACCATATAAAAACACGAGGCCGAAGTAGAAATGACATCACAACTCACCGTTTATAAGGATATAATTTACAGGATATTCATGGCTTTTGTGTATTATAAATGTATATAGGACATGTTCTCTTTTATATATTAGGGAAAAGGGACGTCATTGCTTATATCCTGTCCCTACGTCATTTTCAGTCATCTCTGCCTTGCTGGGCATGTAGTTTGATAGATAAAATCATACAGAGCTGTCATTAGTTGTTCTGATAATGGGGACATTATGACCCTCTGTGGGCCCTGTAATTTGTAATCCAGCCTGCAGCTCTCCAGCTATAATAGTAGTACAACTGCCAATATTCTCCTATGCCCAGTGCCTCCATGCTTTTCATTGGAGAACTCTGAGATAACAGATTTCTGACTTTATCTAGCATCACATGCTCCTTATGCCAAAGCTGTAGCCTATTCCCAGAAAAGAGTTTCCTCCAACCAGTTTTGGGGTTGTTGCTCCTCTCCTCTCCAAAATATACCTCCAAAAAATATGTGCTGATTTCCCAGCATTGGGTATCTAATGTAAAAAATGTGCTTAATGTATGAAAAATGCTTAAAGGGAAGAAACTACCTAAAGAATTTCCCTTGCCTCCTTCAGCATTCTGCTGCAGAAGTCATTAAAACATGGTTGAAACGGCAGAACTCGTGGAAATGGTGATACATTTAATGGAATCCCTGGCTTCCTGCTAATATGAAGGCGGAACAGCCAGTTATTTTCATGTTGTTGTGATAAACTAGTTGCGGCTATTTCACATATATTAAAATCTCATACTTCCCACACCCAACAGTTAAAGGGGATAGAAACCAGAATATGTTTGAGCTTTATTAATGCTGGTTAATTGTAATAATACAAATGTGGCTAATAAAAATAAATATATTTCAAAACAAATGTTTTAAAATTTATTTTTAAATGTCAGTGCAATAGAAAGTGTGTCTGCACTCCTCTTTTTAACTCATGAATTAATGTAGCATACATCAGCTTTCCTCCAGCCAAGAATCCGTCTATTAATCAGATAGTGAGAACCATCACTTTACAAGCACTGTAAGGAGCATAATCCCCTATGCATGGGGTGGTACGTTTGCGTGCGATGCTTGAATCTAATCCATTTGATATTTAACAGATGTTAATTTTTAGCAGTGACAATGATGTCAGAGATTGTGATTTATGTATGCTTTCTACAGCCATAGTTACATATTTTTTGCATTCTTTGAGTAGTGTATAAAGCAGCCATACCGATTTAGAAGTGGAAGGTTAGTTGTGGAGTAAAGTGTATGTAAGTGTATTAGTCAGGCTTAAATGGATATCTTTTTGCTAACCATAACCCTAATTATTTAAACTGTTATTACAAAGTCTGTATCCATCTATTATTATTATTAGTATTATTAATAACAACAACACATATTTATAAAGCATTTAACTGAAGCTCTGTACAATAAATGGGTAAATAAAATCAACATGCAGGTCACATCCAACCTAAAACTGCTACAAGAGGTAAAGAGAGACCACCAAAAAAGAACTGAGCAAGTGTAAGACAATTTATTACATTACAGGACTCAATCAGTCTCAAGCATTTCCAGACAGCAGTGTCGAGACTGTAATTGAGCCATTTGGAATCCTTCTTTGTCTTGCAAGGCAACTGTGTGACACGAGTGCCAAGAAACAAATCTCCCCCCATGCTTGAATATACAATGGCTATAACTGATTCCAGAAGTAAAAAGTAAATTCATTACTTATTGCACTAATTTACATCATATTGCAGTAATAAAAATCAGTATATCATCATTCATCTTTCTTCTGCAAAACTGAGTGATTTTTATATCCAGGAATGAAATTTTGTTTGTTTTTGTGCACTCGCTCGATTGTTATTGGGTGCTGTCAAGCTTCACAGCTAGATCCACTGCGTATTAGCTAGAAACATTTATATAGAAGCAATTAATTAATAATTGCATGAAACAAATGTGCATGGTGTGCCTGTGCAAATACTGTGATGCTTTTGTATATGTAATTCTAAGCAATTTGAAGCATCCCATCTCTGCCCATGCCTTGTTTCAAGAAAGATCCAAGGGTAACTTAAAGCACAGATGGGCCCTGGGCAAGAAATTGTAGGCTGTCTCCAGTCTACCCTGTTATATGATATGAAAGCTATTTTTGCCTAGTAGTCCCCTTTCGTTGCTTTGTTGGCACAGTACCCTGCTGATCGGGCAAACAAGAGGCAGGGGAAGACAACTACAGCATTAAGTTCATTAAGCCTCATGCAGTTTATTTGCTGAGCCTGTCCCCATGTTTTTTAAGGACAGCATAAAAAATTAAAATGTAGCATTTTTAAATTAAATGTAGCATTTTCAAATTAAATGTAGCATTTTCAGCAAGAATTTTCTTTTCTAATAATTTTATTCTGCTTTTAATTCTCCATGTAGCATTTTCCTGGAACCTATTATTTTTCTGAATGCAATGAAAAAAGCCATTGCAAAGAGCCCTTTTCTAACATGTCACTGTGATCGAGCAGCTCCTACCTGCCTGGCATCTTATCCTTCCCAGATCTGTTGATGTACAAGATGACTGCAATTGAAATATACATCATTCCAGCAGCTGTCAGTTAAATGGCTTGCAACACTACATTTCACATCTTCATCTAGAAAATGTCATTTTCCCTTAGCATGAGATAAAGCAATAAAGCTTCAGATCTGAAATGGACCCAGGCAAGTGTCATTTCGCTAGATGCTATTTAGATGCCTCTGAAGTCCAGCAGTGTTTAGGCTCCATTCAGAGGCTGGGTAATTTATTTTTATTTGAAATGAAAAGCAAATAAGCAGCCGTGCCAGCCTGTGACTAACTTAAAACAGACTTAACTAAAACCACTTTTAAGTGAAGCTACATCTAAAAGACAAATTGCTACTATATAAAGTTTTGAGGGGGTGTGAAATGTAGTTTTGAATCTTTATCTTAAATTGCATTTGCTGCAGAAAAACATTGCAATTACATCAGCAGGTTCACATTGTGTATTGTTCACTTCCTGCTTAGCAGAGCAGCCACCTGTATGTTACGTACAGTGAGGCTGCAGTAACATACTTCCCAAAATATTTCTTGGGACAGTCCTGGTTTTGACCCGCATGTTCCAGATTGTTACTGAATTGCCCTGACTTTCTCTTTGATCTCCTGCACTGAAAAAGATACAAAGTTTCTAAAACCTAATTGGCTTTTGGCAGAGAGATCAGAATAGGTGACAGGTGCACTTAGATACATTTGTAACAATTTAAGATAAGCAAGGAAACAATTATAACAACTAAGATAAGCAGGTCTCTTGGGGAAACTGTGACTTGCATCCAATTCACCTTCAAAACTGTACTAACACATAAAAACCACAGAAATGTGTTCAAACTTTCATAACCTGACAAATTTTGTAAAACGAACATGGTAATTGGGGGTGTGGCCACAAAATGGGCGTGGTCAACACAATTTCGCACAGCAAATGTTTTTGTCCCTCTTTCTATTTCCAAAATGTTGGTAGGTATGCTGTAGCGTTCACCATTATTCTATGAAAACAGAGCAAAAGGCTAAACTTGATACATTTCTCTACTGTGTAAAAATAAATGTCGCCCCTTGTGTCATAATAGCAATGGCTTTTTGATGTTAGAATTTTATTAGAATTCAGTATCCACCTACTTTATTCGATATAAGATAAAACACTGCATTTCAGTTGTGTTTGATTTTGTTTTGATTTTGTTTAGTAGAGAGAGGGTGTAAAAATATACAGTGTATATCATTAATGTTTTGATGTCTGTAACCCTAATTATGATTTCAGTGGTGGTGCCTGGGTGTTGGCTCTGATAAGCAAGTGAGACCTTAGTGAAAAAAAGGTTAACAACCCCTTTCTTGTGCTTTAGGGTAAGGCCAGACGAGGAGATTCAGGGAGATTTTGTCGCCTGGTGACTTATCGCCACGTCTTTTGCGCGACTATCTCCCCGAACTGCCTCAGCGGTTTTTCTGAGGCAACTTTGGGTGACTATTGAAAACGCATCGCTGCGTGTGCATTAGCGCAGGCGATTTTGCGCTCTAGCCTATGGGGAAAAAATGCTGAGGCAGTTTGGGGAGATAGTCACGCAAAAGACGTGGCGATAAGTTGCCAGGCGACAAAACCTCCCCGAATATCCTCGTCTGGCCTTACCCTTAATGTATTCTGTCATTGTTTTTCCTTCCTGTGGAACTTCTGACAATTAGGCTAGGGTTAACATTAGCAGTTGCTGCGGCCTCTTCATTAAATGGCACGGAAATATCAGAATTTTTCTCTGAAACGCAGCTTGGACAGCTCTGTATTCTACACTGACATTTCTGCCTACAGTTCTTTTTTCATGTTTCTGTGGCAGTCAGCATTATTATTTTTTTGAAAATCCACCAAGGTAAAGAAAGCACTTAACATGCCTGGTGATATTTTGATTGCACAAAAAGAGATGCCATCGGATATGTCTCGGAGCTGTGAACCAGGAAATTTAATATGCCGGCCTGCCTTGAGTCACCTTGAGCGTGTGTCACTGGAGCATTTACACCATCACACTGTGAAATCCTCGCCTGCATTGTTTTATATTCTGAGTTTCTGGAGTACTGGGCTAGAATAACAAATCCTTTGCTCATTTTAAAGGCATTAAAAAGAAAATTGTGGTTGGAATTGTTAAAAAACAAAAACAAATGATCTGTAACAAATACAGTATTCTTTCAGTTATAAGTTTATAAACTGTCTAGTCATTCATGTGATAGTGTATATATATATATATATATATATATATATATATATATATATATATATATATATATATATATATATATATATATATATAAATAAATGTGTGTGTTAAGGGAAAGAGTGAAGTTTGGGATACTTCTAAGATAGACTGGAAGCAGTGTAATTTCTGCAGTATTTATGTTGTCTTTGCATATGCTAATTCCTTCTTATTACTAAGGGACCAACTGCTTAGGTTCTCTAAAGGTTGTAAGCCCTTGCTGATTTTGGGGGAATTTTTGAGGAAATTGCAAAAATATAATTTACGGGTTGGCTTTTTGACGGCAAAATCCCAAAAAAGTTGAGGGAAAAAAGCGTGACTTTTCCAGGCTTATTATGAGACAAAACTATGACAAAAAAATAAATAAAGTACGACTACTGCAGATTTTGAAATGAAGGTGACTTTACCAGTTCATCGCACAAAACTGATTAGTGCTCATGCACACCCAGGTTAGACCTATAGCAGCCACATGTTGCTAATGTAAAGTTACTGGATTCATGGGTAATTGATAAATCAGGCCTTAATATCACTTCCAAGGTAAACAAAACTGAGGAACTGACGATCCTGTCCCTTTGTGAGCAATAGTTGCCACTTCACCATTTTATCATTAAATAAGAGCAAGGGCAGAGGTTAAAAACCTTTGACATGGAAATAAATGGATCCTGCAGCTGAGACCAAATTCAAATCCCAGGCTTAGCTCTGCTGTAAGCCCAGCAAGTCACATTATCACTACACTGGAAAGAGTGGTTTGTAATGCCTTGAAATTGCTCCTGTACTATCTACAGGGATATTGCTTTGGTTTTTTTAAGATGGTTTCTCAATGTGATTTACACACTGTAGTAATAGATACACAATAAAACAAATGATTAGTAACAATGTTAGTGTAACATACATGTAAAGGTTTATGTTATAAACTCACTTCATACATGTTCCTGACAACAGCAAGAAGTGATTACAAGGGTTAAAAAGTGGTGTAGGCTGATCCAGTTTAGTCATTGTTGTGCGAATAAAACTTTGCATTGTAGTTCTGCGCAGATTGTGGTTTCAATGCACCTCTTTAGCGATGGCTGTACTTTGGGGTGTACATTTCAGTGATTGCCTTCAAATTCCCTTTCAGGGTTGCCATTTCTCAACTGATACTGAACAAAAACTGCAGTACCGTGTTAGCCAGTAGCAAAAATGACAAATAAAAAAAAGCTTTCGGAGCACCAAGACCCCTTTGTCAGGCAAAATACAAATACAAGCTAGAAAGGCACAGCATATATATTGTTAAATAAGTGATAGCCTCAGGCGGCACGGAGCGGCCAGTTACCAAGGGCGGCAAAAAGCCGCCTCTGGTAACTTTAAGAGATGAATTTCCGTTTTTTAAAACGGGAATTCTGCTTTTCTAGTGTAGCGAGCGTAATAGCGCTCAATGCACTAGCGATGCAGCCCCTCCTCCACCCGCTCCAACGCTGGAAGTTAGAAGAGCGGAGCAGGAGGAGGGGCGGCATTGGGGCAGCTGCCTCAGGCGGCAGCAGCCCCTGAAACGTGCCTGGTGATAGGGATTCATGGGCAATAAATTAGGAAGTTACCGATAGATAGAGATCAATTGTAGACATAATACAATGAATTAGGGTGGGTTGTAAATAGTCCAGGATTCAGTTAGGTCACATAGTGTGATATGAAACCTGACCCTAAATGAAGGCCCTGTCTGAATGTATTAAATAACTCTATACATTTTAATCCATAAATCTTCCTTTACCGTTCAGTTTTAAAGTTCCCTTTAAAAATTACAAGCTGCATGTCCTGATGACTGTGAATTTGACTGCAGAAGTGTTGCCCCGCTGGTGTATCACATGATTTGGGGGCAGATGCACAAAGCCTCGACTGTTTTTTTACTTCGAATTCGACCTTCGATTCGAACGGTCGAGCAATCCTCCGATCAGGTGAATAGTCGAATTCGATGATCGAAGTGAGCAAGTACGATTATCGAAGGATGTATTAGTTCACCTATTCGACTATCGAAGGATGCATTCGTTCGACTATTCGACGATTCGACTACACTCGAAGGATACCTTATTTATCACATTTTCCCCCGAAGTTTTCTTTGTACCCCATCTTTGACCTACCGAAGTTGATTTTGGACTTCGACATTCGAAGATGATCGAATAGCCGAAGAAAAATAATCGAATGGTCGAAGTAAAAAATCGTTCGACTATTCGATTTTCTTTGCTGGTGCTCTCCACTGTAGTGGGTGTATAGTGACACCTATGGGATCACTTTATAAACAGTTTTTTTAGTTCTGGCTGCACTAGAGGTTTGGTGAATTACATTAAAATAAATACTGACACCACAAACATGTTTGTTTTAAAATCTATCAGAATATAACCTAAGATTTTCAAGTATCAATGGTTTAAAAGATTATTTTTTAGTTCTATTTTTTTTTAAACATCACTTCAAATATTAATTGGCCCTATCTATCCTTACGCTTCACTAAATGGTTAAATGTTTTAAAGCTGCATGGAATGCTGGGAAACACTGGCTTACTTATAAAAACCCCCACCAGATGCCATTTGGCTTAGATTTTTTTCAGAATGGACATTTTGCCAGCCGCCATTTTTGAGGCCCAAGAGCAGGCTGAGGAGCAGGAACACCTTGTCCCTGCTAGGATCAGGCAGGATCACTTCAGGAGACCTGTACTTTGTTTGGACGAGTTGTCTGATGATGAGCTTGTGAGGATGTTCCACCTTAGTCGTGCCATAGTGCAGGTTTGTGGTCTCATCAGTGAGGCCATTGAACCTGTGACGGCACGGTCTCAGGCAGTGCCTGGGATGTGCAAGCTGCTTGCAGTTTTGCATTTCCCGGGCACTGGCAGTTTCCAGCTGGTTTCTTCACGCCTCATTGGCATGAGCCAGCCCACCTTTAGCAGGATACTAATACAAGTGCTCAGGGCACTACTGCAGCACTCGCAAAGGCTCATTTCCTTCCCCTCAACTCAGGCAGAGTGGATAAGATTGAAACAGGATTTTTTCCTAATTGGCCAATTTCCAAATTGCCTAGGAGGCCTTGATTGCACTCATGTTGCACTCACACCACCTCGCCATCACCAGGAGCGCTACCAAAATCGTAAGCGCTCCCATTCCATCAATGTGCAGGTGGTGTGTGATTCCAACATGCGCATCATGAGTGTGAGATCTGGCTTTCCTGGAAGTGTCCATGATGCCACTATCCTGCGTCAGTCAGCTCTCCATGGCCTCTTCACCCGAGGAGAAATGCTGGACGGCAGGCTTGTGGGTAAGTTCTATTTTCAATTTCATACAAAGACACTTCAAATATTATTTTAAAGGTGATATGTATGTATTTTCAAGAATTGTTTCTCTTTTTGCAGTCTGGCTACAATAGATGCACTATGCATCTTGGGACCTGTAGTTTAGTTCAATCAGCTCACTTTGTTAGGGCTTTTAATTCTTGCCACCTGATTCAGTTTACAGGTGAGATGTGTTAAAGGGATGATTTCTTAATGGATCTGCACACACACAATTATTTGCATTTGGGGGGGGATTACCTCTTTTATTTTGCGCCAATGCTCATTTGAACCTGGGTGGAGTCACCTTTAGAAAACATATCGGTAAGTGGCAGTGTTTGTTTAGCAATGACCGGCTTTTGTGTGGCTACTTAAATTTATTTTGATTTGTGTTAATGAATTTTTCTTGTTTGATCTACACGTATGGCTTCTTCTGTTTTTTGGTTTCAAATGACATTACCCATGTTACTATTTTGGACAAGCGCCTTGGCAAAAAAGAAAAACAAACACACCCAGTAATGTTTTAGTGGCTTTACTGACACAATCTTTGTCAAAATCCAAAAAAGTTGAACAACAATAAAAAGACAATAAATATCTGTATAAAGTTTGTTTGTTTTTGGAACACACAATATTTATTTTAAACCATTAAATATGTACCTAAGCTGGAAGCCACAGGACGAATTTGGTCTCAACATATATTTCAAAATATAGCAGCCCCTATAGACCACTAAAGGGCAAAAGCTTTACAAAGCATTTGTTGCATGACATTGATAATGCACCCCAGGATTCATCATGGCCAACTTTACATTAAACAGTATCCGAAAATTTGGCCCTTGATAAGCTTGTGTCCAAAACAATAATATAACAATCAATATGATCTTCAAATGACACTCGTCAATATCAACAATATGAGATTAGTGCTGGCCAGGTAGAGTGTTGGACACCCAACAATGCTTGATAGTGCAAAGTAACAACCAATGCTTGCCTTTAAGGCATATCATACACCTTGGACTTGCTATTTAATCAGCACAGGTGGAGGAGGAGGTAGGCGTTAGCACCTATTATGAGTGCTTGGTAGCCAAAGTAGGCCAGAGGTAGCCAACATAACTTCTCGTGCAAAGTAACAATGCTTTGTGCCTTTAAGGCATATCATACACCTTGGACTTGCTATTTAATCAGCACAGGTGGAGGAGGAGGAGGAGGAGGTAGGCGTTAGCACCTATTATGAGTGCTTGGTAGCCAAAGTAGGCCAGAGGTAGCCAACATAACTTCTCGTGCAAAGTAACAATGCTTTGTGCCTTTAAGGCATATCATACACCTTGGACTTGCTATTTAATCAGCACAGGTGGAGGAGGAGGAGGAGGAGGTAGGCGTTAGCACCTATTATGAGTGCTTGGTAGCCAAAGTAGGCCAGAGGTAGCCAACATAACTTCTCGTGCAAAGTAACAATGCTTTGTGCCTTTAAGGCATATCATACACCTTGGACTTGCTATTTAATCAGCACAGGTGGAGGAGGAGGAGGAGGAGGAGGAGGTAGGCGTTAGCACCTATTATGAGTGCTTGGTAGCCAAAGTAGGCCAGAGGTAGCCAACATAACTTCTCGTGCAAAGTAACAATGCTTTGTGCCTTTAAGGCATATCATACACTTTGGACTTGCTATTTAATGAGCACAGGTGGAGGAGGAGGAGGAGGAGGTAGGCGTTAGCACCTATTATGAGTGCTTGGTAGCCAAAGTAGGCCAGAGGTAGCCAACATAACTTCTCGTGCAAAGTAACAATGCTTTGTGCCTTTAAGGCATATCATACACTTTGGACTTGCTATTTAATCAGCACAGGTGGAGGAGGAGGAGGAGGAGGTAGGCGTTAGCACCTATTATGAGTGCTTGGTAGCCAAAGTAGGCCAGAGGTAGCCAACATAACTTCTCGTGCAAAGTAACAATGCTTTGTGCCTTTAAGGCATATCATACACTTTGGACTTGCTATTTAATCAGCACAGGTGGAGGAGGAGGAGGAGGAGGTAGGCGTTAGCACCTATTATGAGTGCTTGGTAGCCAAAGTAGGCCAGAGGTAGCCAACATAACTTCTCGTGCAAAGTAACAATGCTTTGTGCCTTTAAGGCATATCATACACTTTGGACTTGCTATTTAATCAGCACAGGTGGAGGAGGAGGAGGAGGAGGTAGGCGTTAGCACCTATTATGAGTGCTTGGTAGCCAAAGTAGGCCAGAGGTAGCCAACATAACTTCTCGTGCAAAGTAACAATGCTTTGTGCCTTTAAGGCATATCATACACTTTGGACTTGCTATTTAATCAGCACAGGTGGAGGAGGAGGAGGAGGAGGTAGGCGTTAGCACCTATTATGAGTGCTTGGTAGCCAAAGTAGGCCAGAGGTAGCCAACATAACTTCATAGTGCAAAGCACAAGGTACACTGTTTTCACTTTGACAGTTGCAGAATATAGGCCATTGTTACATGAATGCACATAACATGTAAACCACATAAATACAGAGCTTGATTAGCATATGGAACCTTTGAAGCAACACTGCACTAGTGATAAATACACCATAAAAAAGTGTAGTCATATGCTTGCAATAGAATTCATTGACCCTTACATTTTTTGGCCAAGTGAATGTGTTCGGCAACACTGCAGCATCGCCATAGAAATATGTTAGAGCAAATGCACTTTGATGTTTGTAAGTGCTTTTCCAGATGTTATTGGAAAGGGCGCCAATGGGTGTTAGATATGGCACACCTTGGTGCTGATAACACCATACATATATACATATGTTAGAGCAAATGCACTTAGATGTTTTGAAGTGCTTTTCCAGGTGTTATTGGAAAGGGTGCCAATGGGTGTTAGATATGGCACACCTTGGTGCTGATAACACCATACATATATACATATGTTAGAGCAAATGCACTTAGATGTTTTGAAGTGCTTTTCCAGGTGTTATTGGAAAGGGTGCCAATAGATGTTAAAATGGCACCCCTCAGTGATGAGAATGGAGCACAGTGTAAACAATGGGATGTGTTGTTTGGGAGTCAGTCCCATTGCTGGGTAACGGACAAAGTGATACCTGAAGCGTCAATAGGGCAAAGTTTGTTACCAGGAGAAAAACAGGCAAAGAGGCCAGTGTCAGATGGAAAATGACACAGACTGGAGCTAGGGACGTTTGTCCCCTCGGACAGGACCGTCTCCCCTTCTATGCCCCCTTTCACTCCGATGTTGAGGAGCTTAAGGGGGTGGAGGGGGAGCAGCAGGTGGACCAGGGACTTCACCCTCAGCAGAGCCCCCTGGTCGATGAGGCTGGGCTGCCATGGCTGCCACCAGGTCCTGGAATCCACGATGGATGGTCCCCTGGGTCTCCCGAATATCCCTATGGATTTGGGCCATCCACCGCCTCATCCAGAGTTCCTGGCGGCGCTGCTGGTGGAGCATAGGCTGCATGGCAGCCATCATCGCGTCAACGAGCCCCGGTTGTGCCGCAGGTTGCTCACCCAGTCGCCGTCCTTCCTCCTGTGGTGGTCCCCCAATTGCTGCAGCAGCAGCAGTGGTAGCAGCACGACCTACAAGAAAAATCAGATCTAAGTATATATATTGGACATGTGCATAACCCACAACAAACGAGCGGATCTCTCTCCGATATGCCCACCTTGAGGTGGGCAATATCGCACTGATCCGATTGTGGGCCCTAGGGACCAACGATCGCATCCTAACGAATAGGAACGGGCGGTCGGATCGCAGGACCGCATCAACGAACAGATGCCGCCGTGATCCGACGGGATTTTAGTCCGGCTGACTTATGGCCAGATCTCGATCGGGGAAGCCCGTCGGGGGCCCCCATACACGGGCCAATAAGCTGTCGGTATGTTGGCAGCTTTTATTGGCCCCTGTTTGGCCACATTTAGATTGGAGGTGGTGTTTTCTTTTGGGGGGGGGGCATAAACACAACATTGGAGTGAAAATTTCACACCAGTCTGTAGCTTGGAAAACAATGTTTTATTTTTTTTTTAGACAAAAAAAAGTTTGAAAGGACATGTAAACCCTCCCTCCCAGTGAGGAGGAGCTTCAGATACCTGCCACTGGTTTTTAAAAGGTTAACAGTAAAGTCTGCAGTATCCCCTTAATCACTTAGAATTCCTTCTCCTCTTCTAACTCACTCTGGCCCTCCCTCAGGAATTCCCTTTGGCTGTTGGTTAATGAGCATGCTCAGTTCTTCTCAGCTCAGATTACTAAACACACCCTCCAGTCTAACAGCCACTGAGCAGATATCATTACTGGTTCCCATAGAAACTCTGCTCTAGCTGTCTGATCTGATTTTATTCTCCTAACCACCTCTCCTGAGCTCAGCTTAACCAATACATGGCATCTTTGGTGACACACAGACAAATAAAGTAAGGGGTTATTAGTTATAAAATTACTCTTACGTCTGGGGGGCACCACAGGTATCACAGCTGGTGACTGGGCGCGGCTTTCAGCTCGGTGTTCTGTAATGTGAGATAGGACATTAGTAATGCTGTAAACAAGTCGAGGAAGCAACTACATTGGCCACAACATTGAACATGTCTGTACCTTGAGCTTCCGGGGCTCTATCAGGATCTTCAGCCTCACCCTCTTCCTGGGGTTGCTGAGCGGCGTCGTCCTGGTCCTGGTCACTGCCCGAGTCAGGCCGCGATGTTTGCGGCGGTACTGCAATTGTGAATAAAGAAAACAAAAAAAGTATTAAAAAAACAAAATCATATGGAATTGCAAGAGACCTCCCACATGCTACAAATCTATTTTATTTCTCATTCCAAATACTAACTCCAATGGAATGGTACAGCAAGTGAGATGGAATGGTTAAAACTTAAAGGAACAGTAACATAAAAAAATAAGTGTTTTAAAGTAATGAAAATAGTGTTGCCCTGCACTGGTAAAACTGCTGTGCTTGCTTCAGAAACACTACTATAGTTTATATAAATAAGCTGCTGTGTAGCAATGGGGGCAGCCATTCAAATGAGAAAAGGCTCAGGTTACACAGCAGATAAGCTCTGTAGAACATAATGGAGTTATCTGTTATCCACTATTTAACCTGTGCCATATAGACTTTTTTCAATTCCTGTTCCACAGCAGCTTGTTTATATGAACTATAGTAGTGTTTCTGAAGCAAACACACCAGTATTACCCGTGCAGGGCAACACTACATGATATTTTCATTCCTTTAAAACACTTATATTTTTTGGTGTTACTGTTCCTTTAAATACATTTGCAATGGTGCGAGCAGGAGAGAATGTAATATATGACAATACTTGTGATTTTAAAGTTATTTAGCTTTTTAATCAGCAGATCTAAACTTTGCAGTCTCAGCAATCTGGTTGCTAGGGTCCAAATTAGCATAGCAACCATGCATTCATCTGAAGAAGAGACTGGAATATAATTAGGGGATGGTCTAATTAGTAATATGAGTAATAAAAACTCACAATAACATAACATGTGTAGACTTACAGAGCATTTCTAGACCCACATTTTAAAGCTGGAAAGAGTCCTTTAATTTTAAAAATAAATAATGAAGGACAACTGAAAAGTTGCTTAGACTTGGCCATTCTAGAACATACTTAAAAGTTAACTTAAAGGCGAACCACCCCTTTAATGCAGTTTCAAAACATTTGTACTATAGTGGGGAAATGGTTAATAAAGAAATGGCTGCCATTTTGTCTATGTTACAGCTGCACTTAATAACTAGTAATGAACAAACAGCAAAGTTGTAAAGAAAAGCACAAGAAACTCCTCTAATGCAAAACAGGAGCAATATTTTAGCAAAGAAGTGAAATGCTAAAGGGGAAATTAGACATTTATCTAAATGATGTGAATGTGGAAAAAAGGAGTCAGATGTTTGTTTCTATAAAATTCAACTTACTTCTCCAGTCTGTGTCCAGTCCTTCACTGCCCTCTTTGCTCAAAATGTCCAGAAGCCGGCGCTCGTAGGGCTTCAGTCTGAGTGGAGGGACTCGCCCTCCGCCGGTCTTCTGGGCTTTAGCTCTCCTGGTAACCAGCTTTGCCCTTAGCCAACGCTTCAGGTCACTGAAGCGCTTATAC